>CM075977.1:154305574-154390189 GCA_038087875.1 Malacoraja senta
GTTAAACCAAGCACTGAGCTAGTCTCGAATGAAAAGTTTATCTTATCTGGACCACTCGTGACCCATGATTTACTGGGTGCTTCTAATTGAGCCCAATCATTTTCCCAAACATCGAACTGTTTCTAAGCCAGCTGCTTGTGGGCACATGGTGTTGTTAGCAGAAACATATAAAATTATAAAAGGACTGGACAAGCTAGATGCAGGAAAAATGTTCCCAATGTGGGGCGAGTCCAGAACCAGGGGCCACAGTCTTAGAATGAAGGGGAGGTCATTCAAGACTGAGATGTGAAAAAACATTTTCACCCAGAGAGTTGTGAATTTATGGAATTCTCTGCCACTGAGGGCAGTGGAGGCCAAGCCACTGGATGGATTTAAGAGAGAGTTAGATAGAGCTCTAGGGGCTAGTGGAGTCAAGGGATATGGGGAGAAGGCAGGCATGGATTTTTGATAGGGGATTTTTGATAGCCATGATCACAATGAATGGCGGTGCTGGCTCGAACGGCCGAACGGCCTCCTCCTGCACCTACTTTCTATGTTTCTATGTTTCTAACTCCATCTTTGCTGTAAAGCCGCCTTATCCTTTACATTACATTCCACCCCTGGGAGTTGTCTGTCTACAGAACCCATCTACCTACTCGTCACTGAGTGCACAAGTTAAAGCAGGAATAGTAGAAGGGTCAGTGCCACTTCCTGACAGTTCCCGTCAGTCACCCACAATACCCTATCTATGCGTCTCATCATTTTATATACTTTGCTCAACTATCCCCTCAACCTCTGACGTTTCAGAGAAGACAATCCAAGTCTATCCAACCTCTCCCTGTAACTGAAGCCCTCTAATCCAGACAGCATTCTGGTAAACCTCCTCTGCACCCTCTCCTACACAGCTTTCCTGTAATGGGGCGACCAGAACTGCACACAATACTCCAATTGTGGCCTCACCAAAAACATACATATCTGCATCATGACTCAGACTCTTATATTCAATGCCCCTTATAATGAAGGCAAGCAGACCATCTACTTTCTTTACCACCCTATCTATTTGTGCTGCCACCTTCAGTGAGTTATGAACTTGGACTCCAAGATGTGGCCCTTTGTGGCTAAAGGGATCAGGGGGTATGGAGAGAAGGCAGGTACAGGATACTGAGTTGGATGATCAGCCATGACCATATTAAATGGCGGTGCAGGCTCGAAGGGTCGAATGGCCTACTCCTGCACCTATTTTCTATGTTTCTATGTTTCTAAGATCCCTCTGCACATCTTTGTTATGAAGGGTCTTGCCATTAACTGTATTCTTTCCCCTTACGTTCAACATCCCAAAGTGCGATACCTCACACTTGCTCGCGTTTAACTCCATCTGCCTTTTTTCTGCCCATTTCTGCAGCTGATCTATATCCCACTGCATCTTCTGACAGCTTTCCTCACTGTCTGCAACTTCTCCAATTTTGGTGTCGTCCCCAAACTTGCTCACCATCCCATCTAAATTTATGTCCAAGTCATTTATATGAATCAAACAGCAGATGTCCCAGCACAGATCCCTGCGGATCTCCACTGGTCATAGACCTCCAGCCAGAATATCTTTCTCCCACCTCTATGTTCTGTGAATAAGCCAGTTCTGAATTCTGCTTTAAGCACACAACCTGCATGGGTATCGGAATCAGGACATAGAAACATAGAAAATAGGTGCAGGAGGAGGCCATTCAGCCCTTCGAGCCAGCACCGCCATTCATTGTGATCATGGCTGACAGTCCCCTATCAATAACCCGTGCCTGCCTTCTCCCCATATCCCTTGACTCCACTAGCCCCTAGAGCTCTAACTAACTCTCTCTTAAATCCATCCAGTGACTTGGCCTCCACTGCCCTCTGTGGCAGGGAATTCCATAAATTAACAACTCTCTGGTGAAAACGTTTTTTCTCACCTCAGTCTTAAATTACCTCCCCTTTATTCTAAGACTGTGGCCCCTATTTCTGGACTCGCCTAACGTTGGGCACATTTTTCCTGCATCTAGTTTGTCCAGTCCTTTTATAATTTTATATGTTTCTATAAGATAACCCCTCATCCTTCTAAACTCCAGTGAATACAAGCCTAGTCTTTTCAATCTTTCCTCATATGACAGTCCCACCATCCCAGGGATCAATCTCATGAACCTACGCTGCACTGCCTCGTTCACAAGGATGTCCTGCCTCAACTTAGGAGACCAAAACTGTACACAATACTCCAGATGTGGTCTCACCAGAGCCCTATACAACTGCAGAAGAAACTCTTTACTCCTATACTGAAATCCTCTTGTTATGAAGGCCAACATTCCATTAGCTTTCTTCACTGCCTGCTGTACCTGTAAGCCAACTTTCAGTGAACGGTGTACAAGGACGCCCAGGTCTCGCTGCACCTCCCCCTTACCTAACCTAGCCCCATTGAGATAATAATCTGCCCCTTGTTTTGCCGCCAAAGTGGATAACAATAATCTGCCCCCTTGTTTTGCCGCCAAAGTGGATAACCTCACATTTATCTATTCTAGACTGGGTATTGAGTAATGAGGAAGGGTTAGTTAGCAGTCTTGTTGTGCGTGCCCCCTTGGGCAAGAGTGACCATAATATGGTTGAGTTCTCCATTAGGATGGAGAGTGACATTGCTAATTCAGAAACAACGGTTCTGAACTTAAAGAAAGGTAACTTTGAGGGTATGAGACATGAATTGGCCAAGATTGACTGGCAATTCATTCTAAAAGGGTTGACGGTGGATATGCAATGGAAGGCATTTAAAGACTGCATGGATGCACCACAAAAATTGTTCATCCCAGTTTGGCAAAAGAATAAATCAGGGAAGGTAGTGCATCCGTGGATAACAAGGGAAATCAGGGATGGTATCAAAGCAAAAGATGATGCGTACAAATTAGCCAGAAAAAGCAGCATACCAGAGGACTGGGAGAAATTCAGAGACTAGCAGAGGAGGACAAAGGGCTTAATTAGGAAAGGGAAAATAGATTATGAAAGAAAACTGGCAGGGAACATAAAAACTGACTGCAAACGTTTTTATAGATATGTGAAGAGAAAGAGATTAGTGAAAACAAATGTAGGTCCCTTGCAGTCAGAAACAGGTGAATTGATCATGGGGAACAAGGATGTGGCGGACCAATTGAATAACTACTTTGGTTCCGTCTTCACTAAGGAAGACATAAATAATCTGCCGGAAATAGCAGGGGACCGCGGGTCAAAGGAGATAGAGGAACTGAGTGAAATCCAGGTTAGTCGAGAAGTGGTGTTGGGTAAATTGAATGGATTAAAGGCCGATAAATCACCAGGGCCAGATAGGCTGCATCCCAGAGTACTTAAGGAAGTAGCTCCAGAAATAGTGGATGCATTAGTGATAATTTTTCAAAACTCTTTAGATTCTGGAGTAGTTCCTGAGGATTGGAGGGTAGCAAACGTAACCCCACTTTTTAAGAAGCGAGGGAGAGAGAAAACGGGGAATTACAGACCAGTTAGTCTAACATCGGTAGTGGGGCAACTGCTAGAGTCAGTTATTAAAGATGGGATAGCAGCCCATTTGGAAAGTGGTGAAATCATTGGACAAAGTCAGCATGGATTTACGAAAGGTAAATCATGTCTGACGAATCTTATAGAATTTTTCGAGGATGTAACTAGTAGAGTGGATAGGGGAGAACCAGTGGATGTGTTGTATCTGGACTTTCAGAAGGCTTTTGACAAGGTCCCACATAAGAGATTAGTATACAAACTTAAAGCACACCGTATTGGGGGTTCAGTATTGATGTGGATAGAGAACTGGCTGACAAACAGGAAGCAAAGAGTAGGAGTAAACGGGTCCTTTTCACAATGGCAGGCAGTGACTAGTGGGGTACCGCAAGGATCAGTGCTGGGACCCCAGCTATTTACAATTTATATTAATGATCTGGATGAGGGAATTGAAGGCAACATCTCCAAGTTTGCGGATGACACTAAGCTGGGGGGCAGTGTTAGCTGTGAGGAGGATGCTAGGAGACTGCAAGGTGACTTGGATAGGCTGGGTGAGTGGGCAAATGTTTGGCAGATGCAGTATAATGTGGATAAATGTGAGGTTATCCACTTTGGTGGCAAAAATAGGAAAGTAGACTATTATCTAAATGGTGGCCGATTAGGAAAAGGGGAGATGCAGCGAGACCTGGGTGTCATGGTACACCAGTCATTGAAAGTAGGCATGCAGGTGCAGCAAGCAGTGAAGAAAGCGAATGGTATGTTAGCTTTCATAGCAAAAGGATTTGAGTATAGGAGCAGGGAGGTTCTACTGCAGTTGTACTGGGTCATGGTGAGACCACACCTGGAGCATTGCGTACAGTTTTGGTCTCCAAATCTGAGGAAGGACATTATAGCCATAGACGGAGTGCAGAGAAGGTTCACCAGACTGATTCCTGGGATGTCAGGACTTTCATATGAAGAAAGACTGGATAGACTTGGCTTATACTCGCTAGAATTTAGGAGATTGAGAGGGGATCTTATAGAAATGTACAAAATTCTTATGGGGTTGGACAGGCTAGATGCAGGAAGACTGTTCCCGATGTTGGGGAAGTCCAGGACAAGGGGTCACAGCTTAAGGATAAGGGGGAAATCCTTTAAGACCGAGATGAGAAAAAACTTTTTCACGCAGAGAGTGGTGAATCTCTGGAACTCTCTGCCACGGAGGGTAGTTGAGGCCAGTTTAAGAGGGAGTTAGATGTGGCCCTTGTGGCTAAAGGGATCAGGGGTAATGGAGAGAAGGCAGGTACGGGATACTGAGTTGGATGATCAGCCATGATCATATTGAATGGCGGTGTAGGCTCGAAGGGCCGAATGGCCTACTCCTGCACCTATTTTCTATGTATCTATGTATCTGCCACACATCTGCCCACTCACTCAACCTGCCCAGGTCACCCTGCAACCTCCTAACATCCTATTCACAGTTCACACTGCCACCCAGCTTTGTGTCATCCGCAAACTTGCTAGTGTTGCTCCTAATTCCCTCTTCCAAATCATTAATATATATATGGTAAACAGTTGCGGCCCCAACACCGAGCCTTGCAGCACTCCACTCGCCACTGCCTGACATTCTGAAAAGGACCCGTTCACTCCTACTCTTTGCTTCCGGTCTGCCAACAAATTTTCCATCCATGTCAACACCCTACCCCCAATACCATGTGCTCTAATTTTAGTCACCAGTCTCCTGTGCTGGACCTTATCAAAGGCTTTCTGAAAACTACATCCACTGGCACCTCTTCATCCATTTTACTTGTCACATCCTCAGAAAATTCCCGAAGATTAGTCGAGCATGATTTCCCTTTCATAAATCCATGTTGACTTGGACTAATCCTTTTACTGTTATCCAAATGCCCCATTATTACCTCTTTAATAATTGACTCCAGCATCTTTCCCACCACCGAAGTCAGGCTACCTGGTCTGTAATTCCCCGTTTTCTCTCTCGCTCCTTTCTTGAAAAGTGGGATAACATTAGCTATCCTCCAATCCACAGGAACTGATCCTGAATCTATTGAACATTGGAAAATTATCACCAATGCATTCATTATTTCTAGAGCCACCTCCCCGAGGACCCTGGGATGCAGACCATCAGGTCCAGATGATTTATCATCCTTCAGTCCCATTAGCTTACCCAATACTATTTCTCACCTAATGAAAATTTCTTTCAGTTCCTCTACCCCCTTAGATCCTCTGTCCTCCAGTACATCTGGGAGATTGTTTGTGTCTTCCTTAGTGAAGACAGATCCGAAGTACCTATTCAACTCTTCTGCCATTTCCTTGTTGCCAATAATAATTTCATCCGTGTCTGCCTTCAAGGGACCCACATTTGACTTTGCTACTCTTTTTCCCTTAACATATCTAAAGAAGCTTTTACTGTCCTTTATATTCCTGGCCAGCTTCCCTACGTACTTCATCTTTTCAGCCCGTATTGCCCGTTTTGTTTCCTTCTGTTGTCCTATGAAAGTTTCTCAATCCTCTGGCTTCCGGCTACTCTTCGCTGTGTTATACATCTTTTCTTTTAGTTTTATTCTATCCCTAACTTCTCTTGTCAGCCACGGTTGCCTCCTACTCCTTAGAATCTTTCTTCCTTTTTGGAATGAAATGATCCTGCGTCTTCCGGATTATGCCCAGAAATTCCTGCCATTGCTGTTCCACCGTCAATCCTGCTAGGATCCCTTTCCAGTCTACCTTGGCCATCTCCCCTCTCATGACTTCATAGTCCCCTTTGTTCAACTACATCACTGACACTTCCGATTTAACCCTCTCCTTCTCAAATTGCAGATTAAAACTAATCATATTATGATCAATACCTCCATGCGGTTCCTTTACCTCGAGTTCTCTTATCATATCTGGTTCATTGGACAACACAAAATCCAGAATTGCCTTTTCTCTGGTCGGCTCCATTACAAGCTGCTCTAAGAATCCATCTCGGAGGCATTCTACAAACTCTCTTTCTTGGGGTCCTGAACCAACCTGATTTTCCCAGTCTACCTGCATATTGAAATCCCCCATCACCACAGTGGCATTACCTTTGTTACATGCCAGTTTTAACTCCTGCTGCAACTTACACCCTACATCCGGGCTACTATTTGGGGGTCTGTAGATAACACTAATTAGTGTCTTCTTGCCTTTACAATTCCTCAACTCAATCCACAGTGACTCTACCTCGTCAGTCCCTATGTCTTCCCTCGCAAGGGACTGGATTCCATCCCTCACCAGCAGAGCTACCCCCCCCCCTCCTCTGCCCACCTGACTGTCCTTTCTATAGGATGTATAACCCTGAATATTAAGTTCCCAGGCCCGATCCTCCTGCAGCCACGTCTCAGTAATCCCCACAATGTCATATCTATCAACCTCTGAGCCTAAAGCTCATCTACTGTACATCTTATACTTCGCGCATTCATATACAATATTTTTAATTCCTTACGCACCTCACCTTTCACATCGATCCCTATTACGCTTGGCCATACTCTCCTATCCCTTTGTGAGCTTCCTTTCCCGTTCATTAACCCCTTTTCTCTCTTTCCCTTTAACTCCGTCCTCGACTATCCCATTTGACACCCCACCCCCCTTATTCAGTTTAAATCCACCCGTGCAGCAGTGGCAAACCTGCCTGCCAGAATGCTGGTCCCCCACCAGTTAAGATGCAATCCTTCCCTTTTGTACAGTTCCCCCTTACTCCAAAACAGATCCCAGTGATCTAAGAATCTAAATCCCTGCCCCCTGCACCAGTTCCTCACCCACACATTCCGGTCCCATATCTCCCTGTTCCTGCTCTCGCCAGCACGAGGAACTGGAAGCAAACCGGAGACCTGTTCCCTTTTAGTATTGCCCACCTCGCCGTCAGACTCCGTATCCCAAAGCAGACTTTTCCCAAAGGATTAGTACCCTGGATCGAAGATTGAAAAGTCTAGGCTTGTATTCACTGGAGTTTAGAAGGATGAGGGGGCATCTTATAGAAACATATAAAATTATAAAAGGACTGGACAAGCTAGATGCAGGAAAAATGTTATTAATGTTGGGCGAGTCCAGAACCAGGGGCCACAGTCTTAGAATAAAGGGGAGGTCATTTAAGACTGAGGTGAATTTATGGAATTCCCTGTCACAGAGGGCAGTGGTGGCCAAGTCACTGGATGGATTTAAGAGCGAGTTAGATAGAGCTCTAGGGGCTAGTGGAATCAAGGAATTTGTGGAGAAGGCAGGCACGGGTTATTGCTTTGGGACGATCAGCCATGATCACAATGAATGGCGGTGCTAGCTCAAAGGGCCAAATGGCCTCCTCCTGCACCTAATTTCTATGTTTCTATGATCCTCGGAGCAGATCCATGGGCAGGTTGATGTGGTAATAGTTTGCGGATTTTTCTTCTGAATAAAGTTTATTTTTGGGAAAAACTCTGAACGTTATAGTTGGAATAAATCTCATCTTGTAAAAAGAAAAAGAGCAGAAGGAAGCGCTGAGGGACTTGCAGCTTGAGTGGTCCTGAGTCACGGCGTGAGGTTGCCGAGTCCACACGCTGTATGATGTGGACCGCGCTTCACCCTTCTTCTCTCTGGAGAAGAGGCAGATACATTAGCTGCATTTAAGGGACTTTTGGATGGTCCTGTCATGTGATCATGTTCGGATGCGTCCAGCGAGGGTACACGGTTGTTCCTACGTTAGGGCCTACCGCCAGTCGGCCGAACACCGAAATGCTCTCCTAATGTTGGAGGAGCTGCCTAATGCCCTCCACCAGCTCAGGAGAGGCACGTCCCCAGGACTGGATGGGCTGATGGTGGAGCTCCTTGGAACCTGTGGGATGTCCTGAGTGGCGATTACATGAAGGTGCTGAGGGAGAGCCTGGCGACCCAGGACATGGCCCTCTCATGGCACAGGGCAGTTGTAGTCGCAGGGCAGAGATGCACAGGGCATGACGCAGGGGCTCTCATGGCACAGGGCAGTTGTATTCTGTTGCCCAAGAAGACGATCTCCTCTGTCTGACAAACGTCCGTCCGGCCCCTCTCCTCAGCACGGAGTACAAGGGCAAAGGCCAATCATCTCGGCTCCATGTTATACCAAAGTAATGCAACGAGTAAAATATGCTTCTCAGCTCAGAATACAGTTGTCTGCTATAAGCATTGATGGAGGCAGCAGGCTCGCTTGGAAAACAGGTGGACTTTAGAAAATAATTCTGTTCACATTCAGTGTGGCATGGTGGCGCTGCGGTAGAGTTGCTGCCTTACAGCACCGGAGACCCGGGTTCGATCCTGACCGCAGGTGCTTGTCAGCACCGAGTTTGTACGTTCTCCCCGTGACCTGCATGGGTTTTCTCCGGCTTCCCCCCCACACTCTAAAGATGTACAGCTTTGCAGGGTAATTGGTTTCAGTAAAATTGTAAATTGTCCCCATTGTGTGGGATAGTGTTAGTGTGCGGGGATCACAGACTCGGTGGGCCAAAGGGCCTGTTTCTGCCGTGTATCTCTAAACTAAACTAACTCGGAAGAACCAGTGAATCATGGGATCTCAGATCATACAGCTCGAGGACAGACAGCAGGAAGACAAGACAAACGTTTCTTGCCAGAGACGTCCGAGCTGTAGCTCAACTAAATAACCCCTGTTCCCATAGCTAATCTAACAAGGGATAGTTGAGTGTAGGTTGGTGAAGCGCAGGATTATTGAGCGTGTGTGCACACTGTGTGCGAGCTGACGGGACTTCACCTGGGACTGGGATCAGAATGGTGCCAGACCCTCGAGTTCCCAGACCTGCCGTCGCGAGCAGAGTCTCCGATGGGATGAGGCCAGGAGACTCGATGCTACCAGCAACTACTCACATCAGTGAAGGCGCGAGGAGCAGAAGGGTGGGGTTTGTGCCTTTGATTCTTTTTCCTGTATTTTACTAGAATGAACAGCTCTTTGTTTCCTTGAACTTTTTTGTAACAGTTTAAGAATAAGGGTAGGTCATTTAGGACCGAGATGAGGAAAAACATTTTCACCCAGAGTGTTGCGAATCTGTGGAATTCTCTGCCACAGAAGGCAGTGGAGGCCAATTCACTGGATGTTTTGAAGAGAGAGTTAGATATAGCTCTTAGGGATAATGGAATAGAGGGATATGGGGAGAAAGCAGGAACAGTTAGGATGATCAGCCATGATCATATTGAATGGCGGTACTGGCTCGTAGGGCCAAATGGTCTACTCCTGCACCTATTTTCAATGTTTCTATGAAATACTAGACTAAGTGGGACCTGTTGGGTCCCATGTTTACACGGGAGGGCTGACCCCCCCCCCCCAAACAACCATTTGCACTGCCTTTTTACTTCAACCCAAAAAAAAACCAAACAACCATTTGCACTGCCTTTTCACTTCAACCCCAAAACCCCCAAACAACCATTTGCACTGCCTTTTTACTTCAAACCAACCATATTTTCATTTTCAAACCACATTAAGGGCACTCACAGTTAAATAGACATGTGTTCAGTGTTATTCAGAGCTCAGAGAGACGTGACCCTCTGGCTTCCTCCATCTTGCGGAGACCGAGTGAGGCACACATCTTCCTGGTTTTATAGTCCCTCCCCCTCCCTCCAGCAGGGGCAGCAGAAAGAATGGCAATTTTTTTTTAACATTAATATCTCTCTGATTTTACATCGATGGGAAAAATCCTCTGGTCCTGGAAGGCGGAGGGGGGCTCTGAGCGAGGTGGCCAAAAATGACAGCCATAGGTGGCGGCGTTCTCTCGGAAATCACAGCACAGCGAGCCAAAAGGGGTCAAGATCAGACTTTTAGTAATATAGATTCTCCAATCATTGATCTGAATTTTGGAGAACCTGCTTGTATCGTTACATTGATGGAGTAGTTGGCAGGATTTGGTGAAAAGGTGGAGAGAGAAGATTGGAGAGTCAGAACTGAAACATTCAAGGTCCCAGGGTCGATGGACAATGGGAAGGGTTGGTCGCTCAGCGGATGTAAGAAGCGGCATAATGGTGTAGCTGGTGTAGCCAGAGGCCCAGGTATAATGCTGACTTCGGGTGCTCTTTGTGTGGAGTTTGCATGATCTCACTGTGATCAAGTGGGTTTCTTCTCGGTGCTCCAGTTTCCTCCCACATCCCAAGGATATGCGGGTTTGTAGGTTTAATGGCCTCTGTAAATAGCCCTTAGTGTGTAGGGAGTGGTTGAGGAAGTGGGATAACATAGAACTAGTGTGAACTAGATTGATAAGGACAGGGTGGGCCAAAGGGCCTGTTTCTATGCCACATCTCCAAACTAAACTAAATGGGGGCCACCTCAGTTTTGGGAGAGAGTTGGGGGATAAGCTGGAAAAGCTGCCACACTGAGCTTGAAGCTCAGTTGGAAACTGGGAAGTATGATGCTGTGCAAATTACTGAGACATGGCTGCAAGAGGGCCAAGGTTGGGAACTGAATATTCAAGGGTATACCTCCTATCGAAAATACAGACATGTGGGCAGAGGGGGTGGGGTTGCCCTGTTGGTGAGGAATTAAATTCAGTCCCTTGCAAGGGGTGACATTGAAACAGGAGATGTGGAGTCAGTATGGATAGAACTAAGGAATTGTAAGGGTAAAAAGACCCTAATGGGACTAATCTACAGGCCCCCAAACAGTAGCCTGGACATAGGGCGCAAGTTGAATCAGGAGTTAAAATTGGCATGTAGTAAAAGTAATGCTGTGGTTGTTATGGGAGATTTCAACATGCAGGTAGACTGGGAAAATCAGGTTGGTATTGGACCCCAAGAAAGGGACTTTGTAGAGTGCCTTCATGATGGATTCTTTGAACATCTTGTATTGGAGCCTACCAGGGAGAAGGCAATTCTGGATTTAGTGTTATGTAATGAACCGGATTTAATAAAGGACCTCGAGGTTAATGAGCCATTAGAAGGCAGTGACCATAACATGGTCAGGTTTAATCTACAATTGGAGAGGGAGAAGAGAAGATCGGAGGTGTCAGTGTTGCAGTTGAATAAAGGGGACTATGGGGCCATGAGGGAGGAGTTGGCCAATGTTGACTGGAAAGATACACTAGCAGTGGAACAAAAATGGCAGGTGTTTCTAGGAATAATACAGAATGTGCAGGATCAGTTCATTCCTAGGAGGAAGAAAGATTCCAAGGGGAGAAAGGGACGACCATGGCTGACAACGGACGTCAGGGACAGTATAAAAATGAAAGCAAAGAAGTACAACGTAGTAAAGATGAGCGGGAAGCAAGAGGATTGGGTAATGTTTAAAGAACAGAAGATAACCAAAAAGACAATACGGGGAGAAAAGATGAGGTACGAAGGTAAGCTAGCCAAGAATATAAAGCAGGATAGTAAAAGCTTCTTTAGGTATGTGAAGAGGAAAAAATGAGTCGAGACCAAAGTTGGACCATTGAAGATGAATTTATTATGGGGAACAAGGAAATGGCAGATGAGTTGAACAGGTACTTTGGATCCGTCTTCACTAAGGAGGACACAAACAATCTTCCTGATATAGTAGTGGCCAGAGGATCTGGGGTGACAGAGGAACTGAAGGAAATCCACATTAGGCAGGAAATGGTGTTGGATAGACTGATGGGACTGAAGGCCGATAAATTCCCAGGGCCTGATGGTCTGCATCCCAGGGTACTCAAGGAAGTGGCTCTAGAAATCGTGGATGCATTGGTGATAATTTTCCAATGTTCTATAGACTCAGGATCAGTTCCTGTGGATTGGAGGGTAGCTAATGTTATCCCACTTTTTAAGAAAGGTGGGAGAGAGAAAACAGGGAATTATCGACCAGTTAGCCTGACATCGGTGGTGGGGAAGAAGCTGGAGTCAATTATAAAAGATAAGATAGCCGCACATTTGGATAGCAATAACAGGATCGGTCCGAGTCAGCAAGGATTTACGATGGGGAAATCATGCTCGACTAATCTTTTGGAATTTTTTGAAGATGTACCTAGGAAAATGGACAAGGGAGAGCCAGTGGATGTAGTGTACCTGGACTTTCAGAAAGCATTTGATAAGGTCCCACATAGGAGATTCGTGGGCAAAACTAGGGCACATGGTATTGGGGGTAGAGTGCTGACATGGATAGAGAAGTGGTTGGCAGACAGGAAACAAAGAGCAGGGATTAACGGGTCCCTTTCAGAATGGCAGGCAGTGACTAGTGGGGTACCGCAAGGCTCGATGCTGGGACTGCAGCTATTTACAATATACATTAACGATTTGGATGAAGGGATTCAAAGTAACATTAGCAAATTTGCAGATGACACAAAGCTGGGTGGCAGTGTGAGGAGGATGCTATGAGAATGCAGGGTGACGGACAGGTTGGGGGAGTGGGCAGATGTATGGCAGATGCAGTTTAATGCGGATAAATGTGAGGTTATCCACTTTGGTATAAAAAACAGGAAGGCAGATTACTATCTAAATGGCGTCAAATTAGGAAAAGGGGAAGTACAACAGGATCTGTGGGTCCTTGTACATCAGTCTATGAAAGTAAGCATGCAGGTACAGCAGGCAGTGAAGAAAGCGAATGGCATGTTAGCCTTTATAGCAAGAGGAATCGAATATAGGAGCAAAGAGGTCATTCTGCAATAGTACAGAGCCCTAGTGAGACCACTCCTGGAGAATTGTGTGCAGTTTTGGTCCCCTAATTTGAGGAAGGACATTCTTGCTAATGAGGGAGTGCAGCGTAGGTTTACAAGGTTAATTCCCGGGATGCTGAGAGAATGGAGCAGCTGGGCTTTCACACTGGAGTTTAGAAGGATGAGAGGGCTTCTCATTGAAACTAATAAGATTGTTAAGGGCTTGGACACGCTAGAGGCAGGAAACATGTTCCCGATGTTGGGGGAGTCTAGAACCAGGGGCCACAGTTTAAGAATAAGGAGTAAGCCATTGAGAACGGAGACGAGGAAACACTTTTTCTCACAGAGAGTGGTGAGTATGGAATTCTCTGCCTCAGAGGGCGGTGGAGGCAGGTTCTCTGGATGCGTTCAAGAGATAGCTAGATAGGGCTATTAAAAATAGCGGAGTCAGGGGATATGGGGAGAAGGCAGGAACGGGGTACTGATTGGGGATGATCAGCCATGATCACATTGAATGGCGGTGCTGGCTCGAAGGGCCAAATGGCCTACTCCTGCACCTATTGTCTATTGTCTTCTGGTTCTAGGTGAGGTCCCATCAGCACTCACAGTGTGCGCACACACTCAATAATCCCGCACTTCTTCCCCAACCCACACACAACTATCCTTTGTTAGACTAGGGATGGGAACAGGGGTTATTTAGTTGAGCTACATGGGTGGCATTTTATGGGCGGTACGGTGGCATAGTGGGAGTGCTACTGGCTTACCGCACCAGTGACCCAGGTTCGATCCTGACTATACGCAGTTTGTACATTCTCCCCGTGACCTGCGTGCGTTTTCTCCGAGATCTTTGGTCTTCTCCAGGTATTGTGCTTTGGGATGTTGAATAATAATAATAATAATGGATGGGATTTATATAGCGCCTTTCTAATACTCAAGGCGCTTTACATCGCATTATTCATTCACTCCTCAGTCACACTCGGTGGTGGTGAGCTACTTTTGTAGCCACAGCTGCCCTGGGGCAGACTGATGGAAGCGTGGCTGCTAATCTGCGCCTACGGCCCCTCCGACCACCACCACTCACACACATTCACACGCAGGCAAAGGTGGGTGAAGTATCTTGCCCAAGGACACAACGACAGTATGCACTCCAAGCGGGATTCGAACCGGCTACCTTCCGGTTGCCAGCCGAACACTTAGCCCATTGCGCCATCTGTCGTCCCTAATGTAAGGGGAAGGGATACAGTTAATGGTAAGACCCTTAACTGCATGGATGTGCAGAGGGAACTTGGAGTCCAAGTTCATAATAAATAAATGAATAAATGAATGAATGAGACAAATCGCAGTGAAATTCTTTGCATGGTATGCAAATAGTCGCTGTACGTTTGGGCGTTGACTAAGTTACAAAGTATCCCAAGCAAGGTCCTACTTTGTTCTCTCCCCCCCTCCCCCCACAGCGGTTCCTCCATGCCGGGTCCTCCTTACCTCCGGCAGAGTGTCCTCCGGCTCCGAGGCCTGTCCTCGGCCACTGGCGCCCTCGACGACCGAGGGTCGACCCGCGATGTTCCACCAACCCAAGAGGCTGCTCTGTGGCCTCTTGGGAGGCGTCAGAACTCACTGAAGGTAGCAGCACAAAAAATAGGTTCTAAATGAAGACAGATGGTCTATTTACCTTCATTACAAGGGGCATTGAATATAAGAGTCTGGAAGTCATGATGCAGATCTATATGTTTTTGGTGAGGCCACATTTGGAGTATTGTGTGCAGTTCTGGTCGCCCCATTACAGGAAAGCTGTGTAGGAGAGGGTGCAGAGGAGGTTTACCTGAATGCTGTCTGGATTAGAGGGCTTCAGCTACAGGGAGAGGTTGGATAGACGTGGATTGTCTTCTCTGAAACGTCAGAGGATGAGGGGAGAGTTGAGAGAAGTATATAAAATGATGAGATGCATAGATAGGATATTGTGGGGTGACTGACGGGAACTGTCAGGGAGAGGCACTGACCCTTCTACTATTCCTGCTTTAACTTGTACACTCAGTGACGAGTAGGTAGATGGGTTCTGTAGACGGACAACTCCCAGGGCTGGAATGTAATGTAAGGGTTAACCAAAGAGGCTTTGCAGCAAAGATGGAGTTGTCTGCTAAAAGCACCACGTGCCCACAAGCTGCTGGCTTAGAAACAGTTCGATGTTTGGGAAAATGCTTGGGCTCAATTAGAAGCACCCAGTAAATCATGGGTCACGAGTGGTCCAGATAAGATAACCTTTTCATTCGAGACTAGCTCAGTGCTTGATTTAACCTTGTGTTTTGACCAAGAAGAACAGCCAGTTTTATAAACATAGCTAACTTTTGTATATAGATTGGGGTAGAATCGCAGGCTTATTGAAGATATACTAATTTAATGCTGAATGGTCAAATGGTTGAATCGGTAGACATCTGTTTCAGAGAATACCCACAACACACAGCTGTTTAGCAAAACTACTTACACTATTTAAAGTTCAAATCCATCTCTCTGGGTATCTTTCACCTCTCCAATGTTCCTGCTCACCCTCAAATGAATCAATTATTTTTGGAACATAAAATCTTAACCACGTGGCATTGAGTTTCAAATGCTGCTGAAGAAATTTAACTAATCAGCTACTGTTGTGCCCTTTGAACGGAGTCACTCAGTGGCTGAAGCTGGTTGATATAAAAGAGAAACACATTCTAATGAAGACCCTCTCGATAGAATCTCCCAAACTCAAAGTACATTGAGTTTATATATCAACACAGAGACAACAATAAACAATGAACAGGATCCCACTACAGGCCACATCTTCCCATCTCCTCCCCTTTCTGCTTTCCACAGAGACCTTTCCCTCTGAAACTCCCTGGTCAACTCGTCCCTTCCCATCCAAACCATCCCCTCCCCGGGTACTTTTCCCTGCAACCGCAGGAGATGCAACACCTGTCCCTTTACCTCCCCCCTCGACTCCATCCAAGGACCCAAACAGGCGAGGTGAGGCAGAGGTTCACTTGCACCTCTTCCAACCTCATCTACTGTATCCACTGTTCCAGGTGTCAACTTCTCTACATCAGCGAGACAAAGCACAGGCTCAGCGATCGTTGCGCGATCGTTTCGCTGAACACCTCCACTCAGTCTGTCTTAACATATCTGATCTCCCGGTGGTTCAGCACTTCAACTACCCCTCCCATTCCCAATCTGACATTTCTGTCCTGTGTCTCCTCCATTGCCAGAGTGAAGCCCAGCGCAAATTGGAGGAACAGCACCTCATATTTGGCTTGGGTAGCTTACACCCCAGCAGCATGAACATTGACTTCACTAACTTCAGATAATCCTCGCTTTCCCTCTCCATCCCCTCCCCCTTCCCAGTTCTCCCACCAGTCTTACTGTCTCCAACTACATTCTATCTTTGTCCCACCCCCTCCCCTGACATCAGTCTGAAGAAGGGTCTCGACCCAAAATGTTACCTATTACCTCTCTCCAGAGATGCTGACTGACCCGCTGAGTGACTCCAGCATTCTGTGTCTCCCTTCAATTTAAACCAGCATCTGCAGTTCTTTCCTGCACAATAATCAATGAATTATCAAGTGCTAAAATTATCTACTGATAATTATCTACTGAGTGCAGACAAGTAAACTTTGGAGAATCACAATGGGGACATATTGTAGCTGCCAAGACACCTCTGCAGGGCTGCCAACATTGGGTGAGAGTTGGGAGTGAGAAATTGCGAGAGACCAAGCCCGATAGAGCACAGCGACCGGGGGGAGGGGGGAGAAAATGGTGTGTCCCCCCCCCCCCTCCCATTGGTACGGAACTTTTGCATTTTTCAGCTTGAAATTGTGCAATATGGTGCATACTGTAGCGAGCCTTTTAACTTACACTTGAATGCAATATATATGCTTTAAATTGGATTGGAGCGTTTATGAAAGGGGGAGGCTGAGCGATCACTGATCACTGGCCTTGGGGGTAGCCGGTGAGGGAATGGAGCAACCGAGTGGGGACAGGGTGTGGAAGAGGGGTGTCCCCCCTCCAACGGTAGGAACTTTTTGAAATTTGATGTACTAAAATCATGTTTGAGTGCATTGTAGATTTCAATGTTTTTTGTATGAAGTATTTTTAAGAGGTAACTTTTTACGGGGTAACTTTATCCACACAAAGGGTGATGGGTGTATGGAACAAGCTGCCAAAGGAGGTAGTTGAGGCAGGGACCATCCCAACATTTAAGAAAAAGTTAGACTGATACATGAATAGGACAGGTTTGGAGGTATGGACCAAAAGCAGATAGCGTAGCTGGGACATGTTGGCGGGTGTGGGCAAGTTGCGCAGAAGGGCCTGTTTTCACACTGTATCACTCTATGACTACATTATACCTCCACCATGCATGAATTCTTCAAAATCAAGTGATCGAGTTTTATTGCCATATACTCAAGCATAGAAACATAGAAAATATGTGCAGGAATAGGCCTTCGGCCCTTCGAGCCAGCACTGCCATTCAATATGATCATGGCTATTCATCTAAAATCAGTACCTCTTTCCTGATTTTTCCCCATATCCCTTGATGTCGTTAGCCCCAAGAACTAAATGTAACTCTCTATTGAAAACATCCAGTGAATTGGCCTCCACTGCCTTCTGTGGCAGAGACTTCCACAGATTCACAACTCTCGGTGTGAAGAAAGTTTGTCCTCATCTCAGTCCTAACTGGCCCCCCCTTTATTCTTAAACTGTGACCCCTGGTTCTGAACTCCCCCAACATCGGGAACATTTTTCCTGCAGTTACAGTAAGTGAAAATCGAGCAGGCAAGCAGGATGCTTTCTCCAACCACCCCCATTTGAAGTCCACTATCTTCCACCGCTTCTACCCAGTGCTTGGTACATACTTCCAGCAGCCACTGGTTGTCCTCCTGGATGCACCGAGCTGCAGCCTGATCCATGCCGGTCACCAGGGCGAATGTGGAACAGAGACTCTCACAGCAGCGGCGCAACTCTTCCGACGCCTTTCACTGAGGCTGCTCCATGGCCGGAGCTGCAGTGAGCGACTCGCCAGCCCGGGAAACACTCGCCAGCCCCGCTCCCCAACCACATCTGTCCCCGCCGCTGCTTCTGCTTCCAACACCCATGGCCTATGCAGTTGATATGAGTTTTGAAATTTTAGTTGGTCACAGAATTTCTCACAACAGAGCGAGAAATTTGTGATCAGCGTGAGAATTTGGCGAAATGCGTGATTCTCACGTTCAATGCATGGGAGTTGGCAGCCCCCCCTCTCCCTCCCCCCTCTCTCTCTCCTCTCTCTGTCCCACTCTCTCTCCCACTCTCTCTCCCACTCTCTTTCTCTCCCTCACTCTCATCCCTCTCCCTCTCCCCCCTCTCTTCTGCTCTCTCCTCTCAATCCCCCCTCTCTCTCTCCCCCCTCCCCCTCTCTTTCCCCTCTCTCTCCTCTCACCTGTCTCCCCCCTCTCACTCTCTCCCCTTCCCTCTCTTCTCTCACCCCTCTCTCTCTCCTCTGTTCCCCTCTCTCCCCTCTCCCCCTCTCTCTCTTCCCCCTCCCACCTCACTCTTCCCTCCCCTCTCTCCTCTCTCTCTCCCCCTCTCTTTCCCCTCCCTCTCTCCCCTCCCTCTCTCTCCCCTCTTTCCGCTAACTCTCTCCCCCTCTTTCTTCTCTCTCCCCCTCTTCTCTCTCTCCCCCTCTTCTCTCTCCCCCTCTTCTCTCTCCCCCTCTTCTCTCTCCCCCTCTTCTCTCTCCCCTCCCTCTCTTTCTCCCTCCCTCTCTATCTCCCCCTACACTCTCCTCTCTCTCTCTCTCTCCCCTCTCTGTCTCTCCTCTCACCCCCTCTCTCCCCTTGCCTCTCTCTTCTCTCTCACCCCTCTCTCCCCCCCTTCTCTCTCTCCTCTGTTCCCCTCCTCCCCCTCTCCCTTCACCCTCTCCCTCCCACCTCCCTCTCCCCCTCTCTCTCGTCCTCTCTCTCCCTCCCCCATTTCTCCCTCCCACCCCCATTTCTCCCTCCCACCTCACTCTCCCCCTTGCTCTCTCTCCCCTCTCCTCTTTCTCTTTGCCCCCCCCATCTCTCTCGTCCCCGTTTCTCTCTTTTCCCCCTCTCCCTCCTCCCCTTCTCTTTTACCACCCCTCTCTCTCATCCTCTCCACCCCTCTCTCTTCCCTTTTTCTTCCCTCTCCCCACTCTCCCCTTCCCTCTCTCTCCCCTCTTCCCCCCCTCCCTCTTCTCTCTCTCCATTCACTCCCCCTGTGTCTCTCCCCTCTCTCTCCTCTCATCCCCCTGTCTCCCTGTCTCCTTCCCCTCTCTCTCTCTCCACCTCCCTTTGAGAGTATCTGTGCCGAAGGCACAAAGACTCTCGTGGCAGCGGTGCAACGCTTCCGACGCCTCCGACGGCCCGGGACTCTCGCACTGGGGCTGCTCCATGGCCGGAGTTGCAGCGAGCGACTCGCCAGCCCCGACTCCCCGCATCTGTCCCCGCCCGCTGTTTCCATCCCTCCCTCAGCCCCGGCTCTCCAACACCCGCGGACCATGCAGTTTATCTGAGTTTTGACATTTTCGTTGATCACAGAATTTCTCACCACAGAGCGTGAGAAATTTCTGATCAGTGTGAGGGCATGAGAGTTTATTCAAATGCGTGATTCTCACGCTCAAACGTGAGAGTTGGCAGCCCTGCCTCTGATTATTCAAACTCCATTGCTGGGACAGTGATTCAAAGGCAGATCTAAAAGCTTCCCAGTCTGAAGAAGGGACCGAAACGTCACCCCTTCCTTCTCTCCAAAGATGCTGCCTGTCCCGCTGAGTTACTGTTGTGAGGGCTGACTCTGAGTACACAAATACCCCAATTATTGACAGGCATACAAATATTCCCATGGCCATGTGTGTTGGAAGGAACTGCAGATACTGGTTTATACCGATGATACCCTCGGGGTTCTGACCCGAGACGCCACCTATTCCTTTCCTACAGAGATGCTGCCTGACCTGCTGGGTTACTCCAGCATTTTGTTTTTATCCCCATAACCATTCTTGATGTGCCAAGTGACAAATCAGTCAGGTCTGGATATTCCTTCATCTCTATTACAACAGTGTGAAATATCTTTAGCTGAAGATTTCGGGTTTGCTGCAGGTCAATAAACACCCAATTGTCTCAGTAGACACCCTGCCTGTTTGCAAAGCTGTCCTTTACATTCCAAAATGATTATAGTTTCCAATGTACATGCGAACAAAAATACTGAATATTGGTTCTTGTTTGGAATTAATGGCTGCTGCTCCAACACAACCTGTGACGCAATAAAAACAGGTTTCGAGGATTGGGATGAATGAATAGGGAAATAACATTCTGGGCTACAAACAACTATCTTTGCTACAGCAAAATACAGTAAAGTACTAATAAAGGCACATATCTCACGCTTCTGTACATCATTGTCTGCTGTCCGCGCGACGGCTGGTCTGGAGAACTCGAGGGACCCGGCACCGCGCATATCACGGTCCTCAGTGAAGTCCCTCGCTCTCTCCCTCTCTCTCTCTTACCGAAGTTAAAGTTCATTCGAAATATGCATGTATTTGTACCCCAATCTACAAATAAAAGTTAGCTATGTTTATAAAACCAGCTGTTCTTCTTGGTCAAAACACAAGATTAAATCAAGCACTGAGCTAGTCTTGAATGAAAAGTTTATCTTATCTGGACCACTCGTGACCCATGATTTACTGGGTGCTTCTAATTGAGCCAAGCATTTTCTCAAACATCGAACTGTTTCTAAGCCAGCAGCTTGTGGGCACGTGGTGCTGTTAGCAGACAACTCCATCTTTGCTGCAAAGCCTCTTTAACCTTTACATTACATTCCAGCCCTGGGAGTTGTCCGTCTACAGAACCCATCTACCTACTCGTCACTGAGTGCACAAGTTAAAGCAGGAATAGTAGAAGGGTCAGTGCCTCTCCCTGACAATTCCCATCAGTCACCCCACAATACCCTATCTATGTGTCTCATCATTTTATATACTTCGCTTAACTCTCCCCTCAACCTCTGACGTTTCAGAGAAGACAATCCAAGTCTATCCAAGTTCATATCAGTGAATTATGAACTTGGACTCCAAGATCCCTCTGCACATCTTTGCTATGAAGGGTCTTGCCATGAACTGTATTCTTTCCCTTACGTTGATTATCCCAAAGTGCGATACCTCACACTTGCTCGGGTTTAACTCCATCTGCCTTTTCTATGCCCATTTCTGCAGCTGATCTATATCCCACTGCATCATCTGACAGCCTTCCTCACTGTCTGCAACTTCTCCAATTTTGGTGCCGTCCGCAAACTTACTCACCATCCCATCTAAATTTATGTCCAAGTCATTTATATGAATCAAACAGCAGATGTCCCAGCGGAACTCCACTGGTCATAGACCTCCAGCCAGAATATCTTCCTCCCACCACAACCATCTATCTTCTGTGAATAAGCCAGTTCTGAATTCTGCTTTAAGCACACAACCTGCATGGGTATCGGAATCAGGACCTGTTCCCTTTTAGTATTGCCCACCCCCGCCTTTACTCTCCGTATCCCAAAGCAGACTTTTCCCAAAGGATTAAGATCGAAGATTGAAAAGACTAGGCTTGTATTCACTGGTGTTTAGATGGATGAGGGGGGGGGGGGGGGGGTCTTATAGAAACATATACAATTATAAAAGGACTGTGCAAGCTAGATGCAGGAAAAATGTTCCCAATGTTGGGCGAGTCCAGAACCAGGGGCCATAGTCTTAGAATAAAGGGGATGCCATTTAAGACTGAGGTGAGAAAAAACTTTTTCACCCAGAGAGTTGTGAATTTGTGGAATTCCCTGCCAGAGAGGGCAGTGGAGGCCAAATCACTGGATGGATTTAAGATCGAGTTAGATAGAGCTCTAGGGGCTAGTGGAATCAAGGGATATGGGGAGAAGGCAGGCACGGGTTATTGATTTGGGACGAACAGCCATGATCACAATTAATTTCAAAACTCATTAGATTCTGGAGTAGTTCCTGAGGATTGGAGGGTAGCTAATGTAACCCCACTTTTTAAAAAGGGAGGGAGAGAGAAAATGGGGAATTACAGTTGGTCTAACATCGGTAGTGGGGAAAATGCTAGAGTCAGTTATTCAAGATGGGATAGCAGCACATTTGGAAAGTGGTGAAATCATTGGACAAAGTCAGCATGGATTTATGAAAGGTAAATCATGTCTGACAAATCTTATAGAATTTTTTGAGGATGTAACTAGTAGAGTGGATAAGGGAGAACCAGTGGATGTGTTATATCTGGACTTTCAGAAGGCTTTCGACAAGGTCCCACATAAGAGATTAGTATACAAACTTAAAGCACACGGTATTGGGGATTCAATATTGATGTGGATAGAGAACTGGCTGGCAGACAGGAAGCAAAGAGTAGGAGGAAATGGGTCCTTTTCAGAATGGCAGGCAGTGACTAGTGGGGTACCGCAAGGCTCAGTGCTGGGACCCCAGCTATTTACAATATATATTAATGATTTGGACAAGGGAACTGAATGCAACATCTCCAAGTTAGCGGATGACACGAAGCTGGGGAGCAGTGTTAGCTGTGAGGAAGATGCTAGGAAGCTGCAAGGTGACTTGGATAGGTTGGGTGAGTGGGCAAATGCATGGCAGATGCAGTATAATGTGGATAAATGTGAGGTTATCCACTTTAGTGGCAAGAACAGGAAAGTAGACTATTATCTGAATGGTGGCTGATTAGGAAAAGGGGAGATGCAACGAGACCTGGGTGTCATGGTACACCAGTCATTGAAAGTAGGCATGCAGATGCAGCAGGCAGTGAAAAAAGCGAATGGCATGTTTGCATTCATAGCAAAAGGATTTGAGTATAGGAGCAGGGAGGTTCCACTGCAGTTGTACAGGGCCTTGGTGAGACCACACCTAGAGTATTGCGTACAGTTTTGGTCTCCTAATCTGAGGAAAGACATTCTTGCCATAGAGGGAGTACAGAGAAGGTTCACCAGGCTGATTCCTGGGATGGCAGGAATTTCATATGAAGAAAGACTGGATAGACCTGGCTTGTATTCATTAGAATTTAGAAGATTGAGGGCGATCTTATAGAAACTTACAAAATTCTTAAGGGGTTGGACAGGATAGATGCAGGAAGATTGTTCCCGATGTTGGGGAAGTCCAGAACAAGGGGTCACAGTTTAAGGATAAGGGGGAAGTCTTTTAGGACCGAGATGAGAAAAAAAAAATTTCACGGAGAGCGGTGAATCTGTGGAATTCTCTGCCACAGAAAGTAGTTGAGGCCAGTTCATTGGCTATATTTAAGAGGGAGTTAGATGTGGCCCTTGTGTCTAAAGGGATCAGGGGGTATGGAGAGAAGGCAGGTACAGGATACCGAGTTGGATGATCAGCCATGATCATATTGAATGGCGGTGCAGGTTCGAAAGGCCGAATGGCCTACTCCTGCACCTAATTTCTATGTTTCTATGATCCTCGGAGCAGACCCATGGGCTGGTTGATGTGGTAGTAGTTTGCGGATTTTTATTCTGAATAAAGTTTACTTTTGGAAAAAACTCTGAATGTTATAGTTGGAATTAACCTCATCTTGTAAAAAGAAAAAGAGCAGAAGGAAGCGCTGAGGGACTTGCAACTTGAGTGGTCCTGAATCACTGAGTGAGGTTGCCAAGTCCACACGCTGTATGATGTGGACCGCGCTTAACCCTTCTTCTCTCTGGAGAAGAGGCAGATACATCAGTGGCATTTAAGGAACTTTTGGATGGTCATGTCATGTGATCATGTTCAGCTGCATCCAGCGAGGGGACACAGTTGTTCCTACGTGAGGGCCTACCGCCAGTCGGCCAAACACCGAAACACTCCCCTAATGTTGGAGGAGCTGCCCGATGCCCTCCACCAGCTCAGCAGAGGCACGTTCCCAGGACTGGATGGGCTGACGGTGGAGCTCCTTGGAACCTGTGGGATATCCTGAGGGGCGATTACATGAAGGTGCTGAGGGAGAGCCTGGCAACCGGGGACATGGCCCTCTCATGATACAGGGCAGTTGTAGACGCAGGGCAGAGATGCACAGGGCATGACACAGGGGCTCTCATGGCACAGGGTAGTTGTAGTCCTGTTGCCCAAGAAGACGATCTCCCCTGTCTGACAAACGTCCGTCCGGCCCCTCTCCTCAGCACGGAGTACAAGGGCAAAGGCCAATCATCCAGGCGCCATGTTATACCAAAGTAATCCAACGAATAAAATATGCTTCTCAGCTCAGAATACAGTTGTCTGCTATAAGCATTGATGGAGGCAGCAGGCTTGCTTGGAAACAGTGTGGACTTTGGAAAATAATTGTGTTCACATTCAGTGTGGCATGGTGGTGCTGCGGTAGAGTTGTTGCCTTACAGCGCCGGAGACCCGGGTTCGATCCTGACCATGGGTGCTTGTCTGCACGGAGTTTGTACGTTCTCCCCGTGACCTGCATGGGTTTTTTCCGGGTTCCCCCCACTCTAAAGATGTACAGCTTTGCAGGGTAATTGGTTTCAGTAAAATTGTAAATTGTCCCCAGTATGTGGGATAGTGTTAGTGTGCGGGGATCACAGACTGTGGGCCAAAGGGCCTGTTTCTGCCGTGTATCTCTAAACTAAACTAAACTCGGAAGAACCAGTGAATCATGGGATCTCAGATCATACAGCTCGAGGACAGACAGCAGGAAGACAAGACAAACGTTTCTTGCCAGAGACGTCCGAGCTGTAGCTCAACTAAATAACCCCTGTTCCCATAGCTAATCTAACAAGGGATAGTTGAGTGTAGGTTGGTGAAGTGCAGGATTATTGAGCGTGTGTGCACACTGTGTGCGAGCTGACGGGACTTCACCTGGGACCGGGATCAGAATGGTGCCAGACCCTCGAGTTCCCAGACATGCCGTCCCGAGCAGAGTCTCCGATGGGAAGAGGCCGGGAGAATCGTTGCTACCAGCAACCACTCACATCAGTGAAGGCACGAGGAGCAGAAGGGTGAGGTTTGTGCCTTTGATTCTTTTTCCTGTATTTTACTAGAATGAACAGCTGTTTCCTTGAACCTTTTTTGTAACAGTTTAAGAATAAGGGTAGGTCATTTAGGACTGAGATGAGGAAAAACATTTTCACCCAGAGAGTTGCGAATCTGTGGAATTCTCTGCAACAGAAGGCAGTGGAGGCCAATTCACTGGATGTTTTGACGAGAGAGTTAGATATAGCACTTGGGGGATAATGGAATAGAGGGATATGGAGAGAAAGTAGGAACAGTTAGGATGATCAGCCATGATCATATTGAATGGCGGTACTGGCTCGTAGGGCCGAATGGCCTACTCCTGCACCTATTTTCTATGTTTCTATGAAATATTCTTCAATCATTGATCTGAATCTTGGAAAACCTGCTTGTATCGTTACATTGATGGTGTAGTTGGCAGGATTTGGTGAAAAGGTGGAGAGAGATGATTGGAGAGTCAGAACTGAGACATTCAGGGTCCCAGGGTGGACGGACAATGGGAAGGGTTGGACGCTCAGCGGATGTAAGAAGCGGCACAATGGTGTAGCCGGTGGAGCCAGAGCAGGGCTCGAAATTAGCAGTTGCCCGGGTGCCAATGGCAACTTACAGTCCCGCCGGGCAACCTAAAAACCATGCCATTTTGCCCGGCTTGGCAGGCTCTCGGGTCTCCGCTCGACACGGCCGGCCGCCCTGCACATGCGCACTGCCACGGCAACTGGTCAGCGTTGGCCACTTTCTCCCTACCTTTGCATTATGGGAGTTCTGGCCACCATTGCTGTCCGGTCGCTGCCTCACAGCTGAAAAACAACACAGAATCACTCCCTGGAGCTGGAGTAAATCCCTGGAGTAACTCTTGCTTCTTGGTTTCCTGGTCTTCCAAAAATATTCGAAATGGAATTTAAACTGGTGGACCCACCACCACCCTCGAGTTCCCAGACCTGCCGTCCCGAGCAGAGTCTCCGATGGGAAGAGGCCGGGAGACTCGTTGCTACCAGCAACCACTCACATCAGTGAAGGCACGAGGAGCAGAAGGGTGAGGTTTGCGCCTTTGATTCTTTTTCCTGTATTTTACTTGAATGAACAGCTCTTTATTACCTTGAACCTTTTTTGCAACTGTTTAAGAATAAGGGTAGGTCATTTAGGACTGAGATGAGGAAAAACATTTTCACCCAGAGTGTTGCGAATCTGTGGAATTCTCTGCCACAGAAGGCAGTGGAGGCCAATTCACTTCAGGTTTTGAAGAGAGAGTTAGATATAGCTCTTAGGGATAATGGAATAGAGTGATATGGAGAGAAGCAGGAACAGTTAGGATGATCAGCCTCGTAATAATAATAATACATTTTATTTATATAGTGCTTTTCAGGACTCCAAGTCGCTTTCCATTGAGAGTCAAGAATAAACAAAACAAAATAGAGCAGTAAGACAGAGATGCAAAGGGGAGGGGAACATGGGACTATGGGTATGCTGAGGTGAAGAGATGAGTCTTGAGGCGGGACTGGAAAATGGTGAGGGACTCAGAATTTCGGATCAGTTGTGGGAGGGAATTCCAGAGCCTGGGAGCTGCCCTGGTGAAGGCTCTGCCTCCAAAAGTGCAGAGGTTTGATTTCGGAGTGGAGAGGAGACCAGCTGATGTGGATCCGAGGGACCGTGAGGGTTGGTAGGGGGAGAGGAGGTCAGTGAGATAAGGGGGGGCCAAGTTGTTGAGGGCTTTGTAGGTGAGGACCAGGATTTTGTAGATGATCCGGTGGGAAATGGGAAGCCAGTGAAGTTCTTTGAGAACTGGGGTGATGTGGTGCCAGGATTTAGTGTGGGTAATGTCGGGCGGCTGCATTCTGGACCAGTTGGAGTCGGTTGATGTTGCTGGAATTGATTCCAAAGAGAAGAGAGTTACAGTAGTCCAGTCGGGAGGAGATGAAGGCATGGATGAGTCTTTCAGCAGCGGGGGGTGTGAGAGAGGATCTGATTTTGGCAATGTTGCGGAGGTGAAAAAATAATGTTTTGACAACATGGCGGATGTGAGGCGCAAGGGAGAGGGTTGAGTCAAAGATCACGCAAAGGTTGCATGCCTGAGGAGATGGGGAGACAGTGGTGCCATCAATAGTGAGAGTGGGGTTGTTAATTTTAGTGAGTGTTGATTTGGAGCCAATAAGGAGAAATTCTGTTTTGCTATTGTTTAATTTAAGGAAGTTGAGTTGCATCCAAGATTTGATGGCTGATAGGCAGGAGTTGATATGGGAGAGAGGGGGGTGGTGGGGGGACTTGGTGCTGAGATAGATCTGGGTGTCATCAGCATAGCAGTGGAAGTCCAGGTTGAAGTGACGGAGTATATGACCAAGGGGGAGGATGTAGATGATGAACAGGAGGGGACCAAGAATGGAGCCTTGGGGAACGCCTTGAGTGACAGTGGCTGTGGCAGAGGTGTGGCCTACTCCTGCACCTATTTTCTATGTTTCTATTAAATATTCTCCAATCATTGTTCTAAATCTTGGAAAACCTGCTTGTATCGTTACATTGATGGCGTAGTTGGCAGGATTTGGTGAAATGGTGGAGAGAGAAGATTGGAGAGTCAGAACTGAAACATTCAGGGTCCCAGGGTGGACGGACAATGGGAAGGGTTGGTCGCTCAGCGGATGTAAGAAGCGGCACAATGGTGTAGCTGGTGGAGCCAGAGGCCCCAAGTATAATGCTGACTTCGGGTGCTCTTTGTGTGGAGTTTGCATGATCTTACTGTGATCAAGTAGGTTTCTTCTCGGTGCTCCAGTTTCCTCCCACATCCCAAAGATATGCAGGTTTGTAGGTTAAATGGCCTCTGTAAATAGCCCTTAGTGTGTGTGGAGTGGTTGAGAAAGTGGGATAACATAGAACTAGTGTGAATGGATGATTGATATGGACATGGTGGGCCAAAGGGCCTGTTTCTATGCCACATCTCCAAACTAAACTAAATGGGGGCCACCTCAGCATTGGGAGAGAGAATTGGGGGATAAGCTGGAAAAGGTGCCACGCTTCTGGTCCTAGGTGAGGTCCGGTCAGCACTCTCACAGTGTGCGCACACACTCAATAATCCCGCACTTCTTCCCCACCCCACACACAACTATCCTTTGTTAGACTAGGTATGGGAACAGGGGTTATTTAGTTGAGCTACATGGGTGGCATGGTGGCATAGTGGTAGAGCTACTGGCTTACAGCACCAGAGAACCGGGTTCGATCCTGACTATACGGAGTTTGTACATTCTCCCTGTGACCTGTGTGCGTTTTCTCCGAGATCTTTGGTTTTCTCTAGGTATTGTGCTTTGGGATGTTGAATGTAAAGGGAAGGTATACAGTTAATGGTATGACCCTTAACGACATGGATGTGCAGAGGGAACTTGGTCCAAGTTCATAATAAATGAATGAATGAACGAGACAAATCGCGGTGCAATTGCATGGTATGCAAACAGTCCCCGTACATTTGGGCGCTGACTAAGTTACAAAGTATCCTAAGCAAAGTCCTCCTTTGTTCTCTCCCTCCCTCCCCCCCCCTCGTGGCCGTTCCTCCATGCCGGGTCCTCCTTTGTTTTCGGCGATGCTCCACTGACCCAAGAGGCTTCTCTGTGGCCTTCTGACGGAGGCGTCAGAACTCACTGAAGGTGGCAGCACAAAAAAAAAAAATGTAAATGAAGACAGATGGTCTGTTTACCTTCATTACAAGGGGCATTGAATATAAGAGTCTGGAAGTCATGATGCAGATCTATAGGTTTTTGGTGAGGCCACATTTGGAGTATTGTGTGCAGTTCTGGTCGCCCCATTACAGGAAAACTGTGTCGGCTTTGGAGAGGGTACAGAGCAGGTTTACCAGAATGCTGCCTGGATTAGGTTTCAGATACAGGGAGAGGTTGGATAGATCTGGATTGTCTTCTCTGAAACATCAGAGGTTGAGGGAAGACTTGATAGAAGTATATAAAATGATGAGACGCATAGATAGGGTAGACAGTCAGAAACTTTTTCCAACGATGGAAATGTCCCACACCAGTGGTCGGTGTGTTCCTGGAGAGAGGCCAACACAGGAAGGACAGCAATCTTCTGACCATGGACTGATATTGTGGGATGATTGACAGGAACTGTCAGAGAGAGGCACTGACCCTTCTACTATTCCTGCTTTAACTTGTGCACTCAGTGACGAGTAGGTAGATGGGTTCTGTAGACAGACAACTCCCAGGGGTGGAATGTAAGGTAAGGGTTAACCAAAGAGGCTTTGCAGCAAAATTGGAGTTATCTGCTAACAGCACCACGTGCCCACAAGCTGCTGGCTTAGAAACAGTTCGATGTTTGGGAAAATGCTTGGGCTCAATTAGAAGCACCCAGTAAATCATGGGTCACGAGTGGTCCAGATAAGATAAACTTTTCATTCGAGACTAGCTCAGTGCTTGATTTAACCTTGTGCTTTGACCAAGAAGATCAGCTAGTTTTATAAACATAGCTAACTTCTGTATGTAGATTGGGGTAGAATCGCAGGCTTACTGAAGATATACTAATTTAATGCTAAATGGTCAAATGGTTGAATCGGTTGACATTTGTATCAGAGAATCACCACAACACACAGCTGTTTAGAAAAACTGCTTACACTATTTAAAGTTCAAATCCATCTCTCTGGGTATCTTTCACCTCTCCAATGTTCCTGCTCTCCCTTAAATGAATCAATTATTTTTGGAACATAAAATCTTAACCACGTGGCATTAAGTTTCAAATACTGCTGAAGAAATTTAACTAATCAGCTACTGTTGTGCCCTTTGAACGGAGTCACTCAGTGGCTGAAGCTGGTTGATATAAAAGAGAAACACATTCTAATGAAGACCCTCTCGGTAGAATCTCCCAAACTCAAAGTACATTGAGTTTATATTGGCTTTAAACATAGACAACAATATACAATGAACAGGATCCCACTACTGGCTGCATCTTCCCATCTCCTCCCCTTTCTGCTTACCACAGAGACCGTTCCCTCTGAAACTCCCTGGTCAACTTGTCCCTTCCCACCCAAACCACCCCGTCCCCAGGTACTTTTCCCTGCAACCACAGGAGATGCAACACCTGTCCCTTTACCTCCCCCCTCGACTCCATCCAAGGACCTAAAGTCTTTCCAGGCGAGGCAGAGGTTCACTTGCACCTCCTCCAACCTCATCTACTGTATCCACTGTTCCAGATGTCAACTTCTCTACATCGGCAAGACAGAGCGCAGGCTCAGCGATCGTTTCGCTGAACACCTCCACTCAGTCTGTCTTAACCTACCTGATCTCCCGGTGGTTCAGCACTTCAACTACCCCTCCCATTCCCAATCTGACGTTTCTGTCCTGGGTCTCCTCCATTGTCAGAGTGAGGCCCAGCGCAAATTGGAGGAACAGCACCTCATATTTGGCTTCGGTAGTTTACACACCAGCGGTATGAACATTGACTTCTCTAACTTCAGATAGCCCTCACTTTCCCTCTCCATCCCCTCCCCCTTCCCAGTTCTCCCACCAGTCTTACTGTCTCCAACTACATTCTATCTTTGTCCCGCCCCCTCCCCTGACATCAGTCTGAAGAAGGGTCTCAACCCGAAACCCCACCTCTCTCCAGAGATGCTGCCTGACCCGTTAAGTTACTCCAGCATTCTGTGTCTCCCTTCGATTTAAACCAGCATCTGCAGTTCTTTCCTACACAATAATCAATGAATTATCAAGTGTTAAAATTATTTACTGATAATTATCTACTGAGTGCAGACAAGTAAACTTTGGAGAATCACAATGGGGACATATTGTAGCTGCCAAGACACCTCTGATTATTCAAACTCCTTTGCTGGGACAGTGATTCAAAGGCAGGTCTAAAAGCTTCCCAATCTGAAGCAGGAAACGTCACCCCTTCCTTATCTCCAAAGATGCTGCCTGTCCCGCTAAGTTACTCCAGCTTTTTGTGTCTATCCTCGGTTTAAACCAGCATCTGCAGTCCCTTCTTACACACATTACTGTTGTGAGGGCTGACTGAGTACACAAATACCCCAATTATTGACAGGCATACAAATATCCCCATGGCCATGTGTGTAGGAAGCAACTGCAGATACTGGTTTATACCGATGATACCCTCGGGGTTCTGACCCGAGACGCCACCTATTCCTTTCCTACAGAGATGCTGCCTGACCTGCTGGGTTACTCCAGCATTTTGTTTTTATCCCCATAACCATTCTTGATGTGCCAAGTGACAAATCAGTCTGGTCTGGATATTCCTTCATCGCTATTACAACAGTGTGAAATATCTTCAGCTGAAGATTTCGGGTTTGCTGCAGGTCAATAAACACCCAATTGTCTCAGTAGACACCCTGCCTGTTTGTAAAGCTGTCCTTTAAATTCCAAAATGATTATAGTTTCCAATGTACATGAGAACAAAAATTCTGAATTTTGGTTCTTGTTTGGAATTAATGGCTGCTGCTCGAACATAAAATTACAACCTGTGATGTAATAAAAACAGGTTTCGAGGATTGGGATTAATGAATAAGACAATAACATTCTGGGCAACAAACAACTATCTTTACTACAGCAAAATACAGTAAAGTACTGATAAAGGCACAAACCTCACGCTTCTGTACATCATTGTCTGCTGTCCGCGACGGCTGGTCTGGAGAACTCGAGGGTCCCGGCACCGCGCACATCACGGTCCTCAGTGAAGTCTCTCTCGCTTTCTCCCGCTTTCTCTCTTCCCCAAGTTGAAGTTCCTGTCAGCTCATTCGAAGCAAGCGAATAGGTTGTGACCACTTGTAAAACAAAGCAGTGGGCACGTATGAAGATTGGGGTAAAATGATGAAAGATTTTAAACTCCTGGGATGTGGCCACTGATATTTGTCCAAAGCCCATCGGCCTCACGTTGCTGCGGGGACTGTTTGAGAGCGGCTGCATTCTGTGCAGCATCAAGCCCACACTCACAGCGTGTCTGTGTCTGCACTTCCATCACTGGCTTCAACCTCACTCCTTAAACAGTGAGAGGAGTCACAACTCCGTCCCTCTGAACCAAGCGTGAGGGACGGGTCTTGCTGCCCAAACACTTGTCCAGAGGCACTGGTGCAACATTGCAGCTGAGGCAGCAGCAGCCTCGCAGACAGTGTGTGTGAGATGCAGCTGCTGCCCCGTCCGCCCCTCCCTGGCCCACAGTGTGCGCGCGCGTGCGAGCCTGGTGCGGAGAGTGCAGCTGCCTCCCCCCCAACCGCCAACCGACGAGCTGCTCCCCCGGCACGTGACGGGGCCCAGTCCGGCTTCACCCTTTAACCGGCGCCATTCCCACCAGACACGTTTTCACTTCTCGCGACGTTTAGGCGGCGCGGGAGCGGGTCGTCGACGGACGTTTCGTTTCCCGCCGGAACGGTCCCTGTACCCGGGGGGGGGGGGATGTTACCAGAATTACTCCCCCTCACACACACTGTCCCTCACACACTCACGTCTCACACTCCCCCTCACACAACTCCCCCATCTCACTCTCCATTACTCCCCCTCCTCACACTCCACCCCTCACTCTCACCTCTCCCCTCACACTACCCCCCCTCTCCTCACATTACCCCCCTCACACTTCCCCCCTCATACCCCTCCCCTCACTCCCCCCATCACCACTCCACCCACCATCGCTCTCCCCCTTCCTGTCCCTCACCCCCTCCTCCTCTCCCCTCTACTACTCTGTAGGGTGACCAGAACTCTGCTCTGCTGCCCTCACCACTCTTCCACAACTCTGCTTCCTACCCCGCCGCGTGGTTCCTGTAACGGGGTGACCAGAACTGTTCTTCCCCCCTCACCACTCTCCCCCCCCCCCTTCACCACTCTCCCCTCCTCCCCATCTCCCTTCCCCATACACCCTCCCCTTCTCTTCCCACCCCCACACCCTCGCCAATCTCCCCCTCCCCCCATCCTCAAAACGATGACCAGAACAGAACTGCCCTCTTCCTCTCCCCCTCACCACTCTCCCCTTCCCCTCCACTCAGGGTGACCAGAACTGCTCTCCATAAACAGATCGCTCAGAGAAAGCAGGACAGAGGCAGGGAGGGAGTAACAGATGGATACGGATAAGATGCAGTGTCTGTCGAGCAGAGTTCCTCCAGCATGTTGTCCCAGTGAAGAATGAAAAACTGGAACTATTCACAGCCGTTTCAGGAGTGCCACGGGTGGAGAAGGTGGAAATCCATTTCTTAAAGATGGGGAAATAGCCGAGTATGATGTTCACTAATTCTTTAAACAACCTGTTTGGAAATTTGCCAGATTAAGATGATTAATCCTTAATCCCAGAGGTTCAAGGTGAAGGGGAAATTATTTAATAGGAATCTGAAGGGTAACATTTTCACACAAAGGGTGGTGGGTGTATGGAAAAAGCTGCCAGAGGGGTTAGCGGAGACAGGGACTATCCCAACATTTAAGGTGCAGTTAGACAGGTACATGGATAGGAAAAGTTTGGAGGGATATGGACCAAACGCAATGTTGTGGATAGCATCTCAGGCAAAGAGCTATTTCACAGTTTTGGATTTGCCATATTTCCAAAATCTGCTATTTTTTCGCTTTACTCCATCCTGATTTGCAATCAATTAATGATGGCTCGCAGAATGATCCTGACCTGAAACGTTATCCAACCTTTTTCTCCAGAGATGCTTCCTGACCTGAGTTACTCCAGCGCTTTGTATCTTTGGTATAAACCAGCATCTGCAGTTCCTTGTTTCTACTAATGATGTTAAGTTTTTTTATTCTCTTGAAGTTGTCTGATTTGATTTATTTCAACTTCCTTGCTGAGTCACCCTCTGTTTAAGTGCAGTGAAGAGATGGTGGTGGACTGGTTGAAGACCTGTGGTGCAAATGTGGTGGAAGTGAATCAGTTGTGTCTTTACTGTCCCTCTGAATGTATGTTTTGGACGGTGGCTGGTGGTGCGCAAGAGGTTGTAGGTGTCTGTTTGTTTATGGTCACCATTTTAGTTTCGTGATACAGATTAGAAACCGCCCTTTCGGCCCACCGAGTCCATGCTGACCATCTATCACCGTTCACACTAGTTCTGTATTATCCCACTTTCTCATCCACTCCCTGCACACTGGGGGCAATGTACAGAGGCCAATTAACATGCAAACCTGCACGTGTTTGGAATGTGGGAGAAAACTAGAGCACCCACGCGGTCACAGGGTGAACGTGCAAACTCCACACACAGCATTGGAGGTCAGGATAAAACCGGGTCTCTGGCGCTGAGGGGGCAGCAGCTCGACCAGCTACACCACTGTGCCCACCATTCTCTAATGCCAATTCAATCCAGTGGTGTCCACGACTGGGTAACAACAATCTTCCAGTTTTGATTTGTCTGCAGCTTCATCAGGGAAAGAGGTCCGGCAAGTTTAGGGAAAGTCCAGAAAGTCAATGTTTTGTTTGTTTGTGATGGTTTTAACCTTGGTGGTGCATGTGAAAGATGTGAATGAATTCCTCTGACTCTGTTTCTGAATGTGACATTCCCAAATGTCATCCAGTTCTTGGTGAAAAGACATTGATCACCTGGGCCAAAGCCTTGTCTAGTCTGTCAGGGTCAGCATTTTTCTCTGAGATATGTTTGACTGTTGTATGTTCCTGACTGTTCTGTTTGTGGACGGGCCTTCGATGTTCGTGTAAGTGTACAACATCAGGTGGCACAGTCAGGGAATGTGACGTGGTCTGAAGTAGAGGTGCTGCTGTGCCAGTAGATTAAGAAGGGAGTCGATGTATTCTGCTACCCGATAGGATTCACTACCACAGTCAGACACAATGGGCCTTCCTGGACGTATTTCCCCATAATCTGTCCACCTGTCAAGGTGTTTGTGTATTTTAGGGAATTTTCACGCTCGTGGTTCAAAGGTTTCAAAGCTCTTTTATTGTCACGTTTATCAATTAAGGTACAGTGATATGTGAATTATTCTCAGGTATTCTAATTGTAGCAATGTTACAAAACGTACCTTCAGCGGCGCTGCAGTTCTGCCACTGGCCGTGTGCGCGACTTTGGCGCCTTTGGCGGGGGGAGGGGCATGATTTAAATCCAGTTTTCTACCGCCTGTCCGAGGCGGATTTCCTCGGGCTGCTAGCTGTTGAACAAAAATCGATCCGACTTCCGTTCCTGATTTTTTTTTAAATCGTGAGACAATATAATAATTCAATGAAAATAAAAAGCGACTTCTAACGCTCTCAACGCCTACAACGTGACGGATTACATGAACGGGACAAAACAAAGGGTAAGTCGTGTATTTTACATATAATCTTGCTTCTTGGGATGGCTTTAATCTAATTTTACGTTGCGAAAATGTGATTTGGGCCCCATGCGAAACCGGCAGTGTTTTTCCTGCCGACATGGAGTTCAAATTCACCGCAAATGCAACGTTCCAATCGATCGCGTTCGAGAAAAACCCACTCGCAAGATGATATAAATGCTCTTTTTTGGGGACAATCATGTCATAAGAGCATCTAAATCGTCTATATTTTGTGTTATTGTCTATCCATAGTCAATATTTTCATACTAAATATCAGTTTTAGTCCCATGTGTAAAAAAAGAATAATTTTAATTATATTGAGTGGATGTTTCTCGATTAATTTATGGGAATTAAACATTAAATTCCTTCCATCTGGCTCATGTTATATTGTGAATTCTTGTTGAATGGGATTGGTTTGTTATTTGAATACTTAGGCTATTATAAAAAATATCCTTTTCTTAAGAAATGGAATCTACAGGACGTTCTTAATGGGAAAGCAGTGGGCAGAAAGGCATGTCATGCGTGGTTTGAAGAGCAAAAACTTGTGGTTTACAATGCCAAAACTGTGAAGTTGAGGAAAAACAAGGTGTACAGAGTTGCTTATTGGTTACAATCTGAGGAGTATGATGATGCTACTGATTATGGTATGCCAATGTACCGGCTAGCAACTGATCTCCATAAAGACTTGGTCTATTGCTAGAAATTGTAATTTATTTACCTATCTGTTACAGACTTACAACATATTATACAATAATATTAAAGTTCTGATCTTGAGAATATCATATTTTTGAATTTTCAAGGCAGTCTGGTTGTTTATTACTATTTCCGACACAACGGTCAATTTTGTAATTAACTACAATTAGGTAATTAACTAATTATATGCTTTAATTTCAGGTCATCCAAGTAAAATGTTTTATATTTGTTTCAGAATGCTTCAATCTATAATAACTGAAAATGTCATTCAGTTCTCTTGATTTTTAAGAAAGTTATGGGCTTTTAACTTCCGGTGGCGCTATGGAGGCATGAAGCCCAGCGTCAACTAGCTCCGTGCTGTATTTCCTAAATCGGGGAGAAAAATCGGGACTTACCTGTGGCGACTGCAACGGCTGCCTGCAACGAGCGAGTGACGTCATCAGGCGTGCGACTTTAGCGGTATGTCGATGCAACATATCCCCCCCCAAGGCAAAAAAGTCCGGTAGGGAAGAGGTAGGTCCAACTGAAGCCTCGGCCTCAGTTACAACGATGTCCCAGGAAGACATATCCAAGAAGCCAAAGCAAAAAAAATCGTAATTGGAAGAACTTCGAAGTTTTTTCTCCCTAGAAATTAAAAATATACAAGAGCAACTGAAGGCTTTCAATGAAAGATTGAACTTTAGAGAGGAATTCTTTTAAGGAAGAATTTAAAGAAGAAATGACCAACACTGTTCATGACATACTGGAAGATTGGAAGCTGACTATGGAAAAAAGTCTTACTCATCAGATGGAAGAGGTGAATGATAAGCTCAAGTCGATGGAAACGAGCTTTAATGATAAGTTGGACCCCATCAATCGGACATTGGATCAACAAAATACAGCAATAACCGAGCTAGAGACAGTCGCTGCGACAAGTGCGGAAACTACAAAACGACTCCTCACCGCCTATCAGAAATGTTGAGCAAGTTAAATGAAAAAATTACTGATTTGGAGGGGCGCCAGAGACGCCAGAACTTAAGAATTGTAGGTGTCAAAGAAGGAAGAGAGAAGGGTCGTGACTCTCGGGAATTTGCGGCAGACATTACAAAAAGCGTTAAAGCTGGATCAAAAGCCTTTACTAGGTCGAGCACATAGAGTGCAGGGGCGCCGTCCACGAGATGATGCTCACCCAAGACAACTGATAGTAAAGGTACAATACGATCACGAACTGGATGATATGATGAAGAAAATTGTCCGTAACAGAGAGCTCACTTTTGAAGGAGAAAGGATCAGCATCTACCGAGACTATCCAGTGGAAGTCTTTAAGAAGAGAGCGCTGTTTACAGAGACAAAAAGAATACTGAGGAACATACCTGATTTGAGATATGGCTTGATTTATCCCGCAACACTAAGAGTCACCTACAATCAGACGGAGCAACTCTTCACAGACCATGAACAAGCACTTGAATTCGCCAAGAATATCGAGAACGTGACCAGAGACTGAACAATGCACATCACTCTCCAGATGTCAACGAGCAGCGCGACCTCGTCGAGGACTAAAAGGAACTTTAAGGAACTTTAAGGAACTTTAAATTGTTATAATTAAGGACTACTGAAAATTGATAAGGACAGTGAAACTAATATAGAACTGTATATTGGTATTATTGTTAATTGTTACTGATCATTATTACTAATTATTACATTTACATTTTAATATTGTAGTTAATTATTAATAATTACTAAATATCACTATTATTAACATTTATACATTTATACCATTTATAAACATTCATTATTACTAATGACTATTAACAATGATTAATAACTAACATTAATTGGTTAACGTAGAAATAGTTAAAATACGATTTTATGATTATATGTTATATGACTATAAGTAAGATTTAATTTAGTCCATTTATTAATAAGGGTTGAGGTTTTCCTCTTTATTTTTCGATTAAAAAATATATATTTAAAAACAATATTAATATGGTATTTTGAGAATAATAATGTTTCTTATTAACGAATTATAAAATTCTTTGGTTTTTTTAAAGATGGAAAGCACGGAGCTAGGATTTATTTTTTACAAAGGCTACGGAAGTCTTTAGAATGCTAGCCACGTTAGTGTGGCTAACACTAACTACACTAACTATAGTTGTAGTTTTCTTTCTTTCACACTTTACTAATCATCTACTATATTACTTTTCTTATTTTAAACATTATTATAATTTTAAGTTTGAATAGAATCACAACTTTAATTCAAGGAGATATACACGGAAGAACGATTTACGAGATTTAAAATTCATCTATCTGATGTTCGGGTGTAAGGTCAGGTTTTAAATCCAGAGGAGTTGCAATATTAATCCGTAAAGGGATACCTTTTAAACATACATCAACTATAGCGGACATCGATGGTAGATATATTGTATTAGTTGGAGAGTTAAACGCAAAAAAAGTGATTTTTCTTCATTTTGATAGTCCAATGTTTTTTTAAGAAAACATTTAATACAATCCCAGAATTCACACAATATAAATTAATAATTGGAGGAGATTTAAATTGTACACTAGACCCGTATTTAGACAGATCATCAAGACATAAAAAAGTAAAATCTCAAATCAAGTGAATTTCTAAACTCATTTATTAATGCCACTAATATTAATGATGTCTGGAGAATCGAAAATCCAACCGGACGGGAATATTCATTTTATTCACCGGTACATAAAACCTAATCAAGAATAGACTATTTTTTAGTAGACTCTATGCTCATCCCATTTACTTACAATTCAAAATATCATAATATTATAATCTCAGACCATGCACCGTTAACATTTATGATTAAATTAAATGGAATGGCCGAGAAACAAACACATTGGAGACTTAACCCCCAAATTTTAAATGAAAGAGCATGTCAGGAATATCTTACTAAACAGATTCATACATTTTTTGAGACTAATGATAACCCTGGAACACCTGCCTCCCTTATTTGGGAAACACTTAAAGCGTTTGTACGAGGTGCATTAATTTCCTCCCAAGCATTTTATAATAAAGAGAACTGGGTTAAACAACAGACACTGGAAAGGGAAATAAAGCAACTAGATATAGAAAATGTGGCTATGCCATCTACGATAAAACATAATAAAATTGCTGTATTGAAATATAAATTAAATAAAATGTACTCAGAACAAGTAATAAAACTCTACCAGCACACTAAACAATTATATTTTGAATTCGGAGACAAACCACAAAAACTCTTAGCACGTCAGCTTCGAAAACTGGAGGGGGAAGAAACAATCCACAAAATTAGATCAGACATGGGAGAATTATTAATATTGCCCAAGGATATAAATGAGAGATTTCTCCAATATTATCAAAATCTTTATTCAGCTAAAACTATAGAACAGCTGGAAGGAATAGTAGCATTTTTACAAAAATGCAATCTAAAAGGTTTAGACTCAAAAGACAGAGAATTACTAGAAGCTGAAATTACAGTAAAAGATATTGAAGAGTCTATTAGATCTTTAAAAAATGGTAAAGCAACAGGCCCAGATGGTTTAGGTTCTGAATTTTATAAAATAAATTAAGATTTGGTCTCTCCACACTTACAAACACTGTATGAAGACTGCAACGACCAGGTTCAGGAACAGCTACTTCCCCACAGCCATCAGGCTATTAAACCTGGCTCGGACATAACACTGAACTTTACTAGCCAATACTGTTATTTGCACTTTATCAGTATATTGACCATTGTGTATATATTTATAGAATGCCTTGTAGTAAATGCCTACTATGTTCTGTTGTGCTCAAGCAAAGCAAGAATTTCATTGTCCTACCAGGGACACATGACAATAAACTCACTTGACTTGACTTGAATACACTTACATTCAACAGAAATTGCCAGAAACTTTAAACAAATCTATAATAACACTTATACCAAAGGCGGATAAGGATCCCGAAGACCCAGGCTCATACAGAGCAATTGCTCTTTTAAATACCGATCAGAAAATATTAACTAAAATCCTAGCACACAGATTAAGTACAGTGATGAATAAATTAATACACCATGACCAAACAGGTTTTTATCCCGAAACGGTATTCATATTATAATTTGAGACGATTATTTAATATAATATATTCAAAGAGAATCACTAACGAAGACCTAGCAATGATCTCACTTGATGCTGAGAAAGCATTTGATCAGGTTGAATGGCCCTATTTATTTTCGGTGATGGAAAAATTGCAATTGGGTGAGAAGTTCTGTACCTGGGTAAAACTTTTATATACTAACCCAACAGCTAGAATATTAACAAATCAAATGTTATCATCTCAATTTAATTTATCTAGAGGTTGTAGACAAGGATGCCCGTTATCTCCGTTATTATTTGCACTTGCTATTAAGCCATTTGCTGAAAGAGTTAGGACCCACCCGGAAATATACGGGTATAATACTAAAGACACCGTGAATAAAATTTCTTTATACGCAGATGATGTATTAATTTACATCACAAAACCAGAAATTAGTATTCCTAATTTATTAAATTTAATAACTCATTGGTTTGCTTTCCGGATACAGAATTAATTGGAATTAAAGTGAAATTATGCCAATAACGGAACATAACTCACACATATTACAACAATTCCCGTTTTAAATAGTTAATGAAAAATTTAAATATCTAGGAATTTATGTCACTAAGACATATGCATCATTATTTAAATTAAATTTTCCCCCTTTACTGAATAAACTACATAAGAATATTCAGTATTGGAAAACACTTCCTATTTCAATGTTTGGTAAAATTAATGCCATAAAAATGATTTTTCTACCGCAAATATACCTTTTTCAAACAATTCCGATATATTTGCCAAAAAACTTTTTTTTAAAGTTTGATTCCTTTATCACTGATTTTATCTTGGATTATAATAATCATAGGATAAGTAAAAAACATTTGTGCAAATCAAAAATAAATGGAGGTTTAGCTTTACCAAATTTTTTGTTTCATTTTTGGGCAGTTAACATTAAAAATATGAACTTTTGGCTGGAAGAAATGGATCAGCAACCGGATTGGTTAAAAATGGAAAAGGAAGATTGTTTACCCTTTGAAATTGGTTCGATACTGTTTGCTACCTCAAAATTGAATAAAAAAATTTACAGGGAAAATCCTATAATATACAGTGGTATGCGAATTTGGAAACAATTAAAAAAGACCTTAAAATTGGATAATTTATCACTCTTTCTTCCCATCGCGAATAACCCTTTATTTAAACCTTCTAGGTTAGATATAGGTTTCATACAATGGAAAAATTATGGAATTTAAATGATGGGACAACTTTATAAGAAAGGTACCCTTCTTTCATTTCAGGAGCTACAACAGACTTATGGACTCCACTTAAATGATTTTTTCAGATATCTACAACTTAGAGATTACGTTAAAGCAAACACTCAAAACTTTAGAACTAGAGATCCAGAAATCCTTGATGACTGTTTGAATAAACACCCTAATACAGAAAAATTAATATCTCATATATATAACACTTTATTAGATAGTGAGATACCATCGACGGATTTATATAGGCAAAATGGGAAAATGAACTAAACCAAACAATAACGAAAGATACTTGGGATGAAAGTTTACAACATATACATCAATGTTCATTAAATGCCAGACACTCTCTAATACAATTCAAAGTATTACATAGATTACATTATTCTAAAACAAAACTAAACAGAATCTTCCCACATATCTCCCCTATTTGTGATAAATGTCAACATTTAGATGCTAACCTAACTCATACATTCGCGAATTGTATAAAAATCAAAACATTTTGGGCAGACATTTTTAGAATAATATCTATAGTTGTCAATACTCAATTGGATCCTGATTCAAAATTAATAATACTAGGAATATTAGAACAAAGTCAAACACTTACAACTCAAAGAAACTATCGATTATAGTATAATAACTGGAAAAAAAGTAATATTAAAATTTTGGAAAGGTCCTATAACCCCCACAATTAAAATGTAGATTATGGAAATGTCGGAGACCTTACATTTGGAAAGAATTAGATTTGTCCTAATGGACAAACAAGAACTATTTATCAGAACATGGTCTCCATTTATTGACTACTTGAAGGGACAGACTGGTTCGACACCTGACTGAAACTCGAATCAAGGATTAGATAAAAAGTTATATTTTAAAATGTACAAATATATCCCCAATGTTGTACTTTTAGTAAGTTATTCCATTCTTCTTTATTATCCGTTTTTTTTCTTTTTCTGCTATTTTCTTATTTCCTATCTATATTTTTTTTAAACTACTAGAGGCAGCGCGAATATCGATCGATAATATTAGTAATGTAGGAATGAAATACATGAAATGTTTTCAATATGTTTTCAATATGATATGTACCTGCCTCTAATAAAAATATTATTTTAAAAAAAGAAAGAAAAGAAAGTTATGGGCTTTTGACTGTCCTCGATCACAGCTTTTGTGTTAAGTCAATGGAAAAGCAATAGGGAACAAGATGCTAATTTCCGAGTATGAAAATGGCCATAACTTTTTTAATACTGAAGATATGAAAGTGAATTGGGTATCAAATTAAACTTCTTTTTATGCTTTATCTGATGGGATAAATTGCAGACTTGATTTTTAAAATCTCAAAATTTTGTAACATTGCTACTAATTGTTTCTGACGATGTGCAGTTTGTACGTTCTCTCTGTGACCTGCGTGGGTTTACTCCGGGAGGTTCTGGTTTCCTCCCACACTCCAACGACATACAGGTTTGTATGCTAATTGGCTTGGTATAAATGGTAATTGTCCCTTGAGTGTGTAGGCTTGTGAAAAAAAGCAATACGGGGAGAAAAGATGTACAAAAGTAAGATCGCCAAGAATATAAAGGATGAGAGTAAAAGCTTCTTTAGGTATGTGAAGAGGAAAACATTAGTTAAGACCAAAGTTGGACCCTTGAAGACTGAAACAGGTAAATTTATTATGGGGAACAAGGAAATGGCAGACGTTGAACAGGTACTTTGGATCCAGGCACGTGCTGTCATGGTAGGCAAGGTAGGCACTGCCTACCCTGACTAAAATTATAAAATGGTAATTATTAAATATAAATAATAAAGGCATGGGAGAATTATGCCTCCCTAATAGATCGATCTCTTAGGTAGGCATAATTCTCCGTGCCTTCCATGCGCAGTACAAGTAATACACGGAGGTCTGTGCAGCTCACGTGCCGTTGACGCAGGTTCAAGCCGTCAATTTCGAGGGGAGCTGAAGGTAGCTGATATTCTGCTTTGCACCGTGGACTGTGCTGCGCATGCGCATCGCAAGTTTCTTGGAGGGTTTTTCAAACATGGATTGCCATTATCTTAAGAGTATCTTAAGAAACAAAGAGAGAAGAATGGAGTTTGTGTACAAATAATGTGGGAAGTAGACTTATTTGAGCTATATGTTTTTAAATACCGTAATATCCGGCAATGAAGACGCTATTTTTTACCCAAAAATAAGGCACGAAAATGTACCTGCATCTTGGAGGCTGAATGTTCGGTTGTTAGCCAAAAAAGATAGACTTGGCTATCCCTCAGTACAGCAACATCAAGAACGATGTTGCTGCACTGAGGGATAGCCAGGTCTATCCCTCATTGCTAACAGCTGATGGGAAGCGGCTGTAAAAGGAGGGGGGAGGAAGTACAGGTGGGGGGGGGGGAGGAAGTTCCTTTCACAGCGTGTGGGGAGTCTGGCCAGGGATAAAGTTGAGGGAGGGCAGGAGCGTTAAGAAGGAGGGGGTCGGGGATCATGCCAGCAACCAGCTCGAGCGGGTCAGTGGGCGATGGATAACAGGACAGCGAGCGGTGGAGCTTACTCCATGTGTCAGTGCGAGTAACCTCAATTGTTCCCTTGTTCACGCTGACACAGGAGCAGTAAGCTCCACTGCCGGCTGTCCTGTTATCTATCGCCCGCTCCGCTCTATGATCTTTGCTCTTGAGCTGGTCCCTTCACTGTTCAGACGGAGAGCACTGCCAGAGGTGAGCGGGCCGGCAGAAAGCGCTGAGGTCCCGGCAGCCGCTCGAAGTCAGCCGAGCAACTTCCATCCCCGGCCACAATGCGGTGGGTCCACGCCCGGAGCGCTGCAGCAGCAGTGAGTGAGTGGGTTACTGGCATGATCCCTGACCCCTTCCTTCTCAATGCTCATGCCCTCCCTGCAACTTCACCCCTGGCCAGACTCCCCACACGTTGTGAAAGGAACTCTCCCCCCAATTGGTCCCTTGAACTACTATTGTCATTCAATAAGATCACAACTGATTCAACTTGTCCCGGTGTGCTCCCGTTTTTCCCACCATCTCTCCACCTGCCATCACCCTCCACCCCCTCCCATTCAGTATGAAGGAGATTTGGAAGCCTTGGGCAAATTGAATTGTTACTTTCTTTATTTTTATTTTTTATTTTTACAGAGAGAACAATCTGCGCATGTGCGATTTAAGATTTTTTTTAAAGCTGACTGACTGCCTACCCTGAGTATTTACTCACGGCACGTGCCTGTTTGGATCCGTCTTCACTAAGGAAGACACAAACAATCTCCTGATGTACTACTGGCCAGAGGATCTAGGGTAACGGATAAACTGAAGGAAATTCACATCAGGCAGGAAATGGTGTTGAATAGACTGATGGGACTGAAGGCTGATAAATCTCCAGGGCATGATGGTCTGTATCCCAAGGTAGGTAAGGAAGTGACTAGAAATCGTGGATGCATTGGTGATCAATTTACAATGTTCTATAGATTCAGGATCGGTTCCTGTGGATTGGAGGGTGGATAATAACCAGATAACAATTACAGCACGGAAACAGGCCATCTCGGTCCTTCTAGTCCGTGCCGATCACTTATTCTCCCCTAGTCCCATCTACCTGCACTCAGACCATAACCCTCTATTGCTTTCCCGTCCATATACCTATCCAATTAATTTTTAAATGATAAAATCGAACCTGCCTCCACCACTTCCACTGGAAGCTCATTCCACACATCTACCACTCTCTGAGTAAAGAAGTTCCCCCTCATGTTACCCCTAAACTTCTGTCCTTTAATTCTCAAATCATGTCCTCTTGTTTGAATCTTCCCTACTCTCAATGGAAAAAGCTTATCCACGTCAACTCTGTCTATCCCTCTCATCATTTTAAAGACCTCTATCAAGTCCCCCTTAACCTTCTGCGCTCCAAAGAATAAAGACCTAACTTGTTCAACCTTTGTCTGTAACTTAATTGCTGAAACCCAGGCAACATTCTAGTAAATCTCCTCTGTACTCTATTTTGTTGACATCTTTCCTGTAATTTGGCGACCAAAATTGTACACCATACTCCAGAATTGGCCTCACCAATGCCTTGTACAATTTTAACATTACATCCCAACTTCTATATTCAATGCTCTGATTTATAAAGGCCAGCACACCAAAAGCTTTCTTTACCACCCTATCTACGTGAGATTCCACCTTCAGGGAACTATGCACAGTTATTCCTAGATCCCTCTGTTCAACTGCATTCCTCAATTCGCTACCATTTACCATGTACGTCCTATTTTGATTTGTCCTGCCAAGATGTAGCACCTCACACTTATCAGCATTAAACTCCATCTGCCATCTTTCAGCCCACTCTTCCAAATGGTCAAATGTTATCACACTTTTTAAGAAAGGCGTGAGAGAGAAAACGGGGAATTATAGACCAGTTAGCCTATAGGTGGGGAAGATGCTGGAGTCAATTATAAAAGTTTGAATAGTGGTACATTTGGATAGCAGTAACAGGATCGGTCCGAGTCAGTATGGATTTACGAAGGGGAAATCATGCTTAACTAATCTTCTAGAATTTTTTTAGGGTGTGACTAGGAAAATGGACAAGGGAGAGCCAGTGGATGTGGTGTACCTGGACTTCAAAGTTCAAGTGAGTTTATTGTCATGTGTCCCTGATAGGAGAATGAAATTCTTGCTTTGCTTCAGCACACAGAACATAGTAGGCATTTACAACAAAACAGATCAGTGTGTCCATATACCATAATATAGATAATAACACACATGAATAAATAAACTGATAAATGTGCAAATAACAGATAATGGGTTATTAATGATCAGAGTTTTGTCCGAGCCAGGTTTAATACCCTGATGACTGTGGGGAAGTAGCTATTCCTGAACCTGGTTGTTGCAGTCTTCAGGCTCCTGTATCTTCTACCTGAAGGTAGCAGTGAGATGAGTGTGTGGCCAGGATGGTGTGGGTCCTTGATGATACTGCCAGCCTTTTTGAGGCAGCGACTGCGATAAATCCCCTCGATGGAAGGAAGGTCAGAGCCGATGATGGACTGGGCAGTGTTTACTACTTTTTGTAGTCTTTTCCTCTCCAGGGCGCTCAAGTTGCCGAACCAAGTCACGATGCAACTGGTCAGCATGCTCTCCACTGTGTACCTGTAGAAGTTAGAGAGAGTCCTCGACAAACCGACTCTCCGTAATCTTCTCAGGAAGTAGAGGCGCTGATGAGCTTTCTTGATAATTGCATTAGTGTTCTTGGACCAGGAAATATCTTCAGAGATGTGCACGCCCAGGAATTTGAAGCTCTTGACCCTTTCAACCATCGACCCGTTGATATAAACGGGACTGTGGGCCCCCATCCTACTCCTTCCAAAGTCCACAATCAGTTCCTTGGTTTTGCTGGTGTTGAGGGTCAGGTTATTGTGCTGGCACCATATGGACAGTTGCTCTATCTTCTGTACTCTGATTCATCCCCATCAGTGATGCGTCCCACAACAGAATGGCAGGCAGTGACTAGTGGGGTACCGCAAGGCTCGGTGCTGGGACCGCAGCTATTTACAATATAGATGAATGATTTAGATGAAGGGATTAAAAGTAGCATTGGCAAATTTGCAGATGACACAAAGCTGGGTGGCCATGATCGTATTGAATGGCGGCTCATAGGGCCAAATGGCCTACTCCTGCGCCTATTGTCTATCTCTAAACTAAACGTATAAATGGGACATGATTTTTTGAGGCATTGTAAAATGTCTTCAATTTTCATTAGTGTTTCCTTATAGATGGGCTTTGTCAACTTAGTGTAGTGCTCTGTTTTACCTCATAGTCTGTGTGCCTCGAATAAGTATTGTTTGTCCATGACAACTCTGTTCTTCCCCATATCTGCTGTTTTGATGATAATTTCCCTGTTGTCTTTCATCTCTCTTAGAATTTGGCTATTGTATGCCAAGTTTACAGCTGAGGAGGAGAGCCAGCATCTGGCTGATGGAGGGAAAAGACAAGACCAGGTGAGCAACGTTTTGTGAAAGTTGTCTTTTAATAGGAGCGGCGCACTGGCGCAATGGTAGTTGCTGCCTCATAGAGCCAGAGACCCGGGTTCGATCCTGACTACGGGTGCTTGTCTGTACTGAGTTTGTACGTTCTCCCCATGACCTGCATGGATTTTCTCCGAGATCTCTGGTTTCTTCCCACACTCCAAAGACGTACAGGTTTGTAGATTAATTGGTTTGGTATAAAAGTAAATTGTCCCTAGTGTGTTTAGGAAACATAGAACCACGGTGGCACTGTGGCGCAACGGCAAAGCTGCTGCCTTACAGCGTTTGCAGCGCCGGAGATCCGGGTTCAATCCCGACTACGGGTGCTTATCTGTGCGGAGTTTGTATGTTCTCCCTGGAACTGTTTTTTTCCAAGATCTTCTGTTTCCTCCCACACTCCAAAGACGTACAGGTATGTGGGTTAATTGGCTTGGTGGATGTCAAGTCAAGTCAAGTCAAGTCAAGTGAGTTTATTGTCATGTGTCCCTGATAGGACAATGAAATTCTTGCTTTGCTTCAGCACAACAGAACATAGTAGGCATTGACTACAAGGCATTCTATAAATATATACACACATGAATCAATATACTGATAAAGTGCAAATAACAGTATTGGCTAATAAAGTTCAGTGTTATGTCCGAGCCAGGTTTGATAGCCTGATGGCTGTGGGGAAGTAGCTGTTCCTGAACCTGGTCGTTGCAGTCTTCAGGCTCCTGTACCTTCTACCTGAAGGTAGTAAGGAGATGAGTGTGTGGCCAGGATGGTGTGGGTCCTTGATGATGCTGCCAGCCTTTTTGAGGCAGCGACTGATAGATCCTCTCGATGGAAGGGAGGTCAGAGCCGATGATGGACTGGGCAGTGTTCACTACTTTTTGTAGTCTTTTCCTCTCCAGGGCGCTCAAGTTGCCGAACCAAGCCACGATGCAACCGGTCAGCATGCTCTCTACTGTGCACCTGTACAAGTTAGAGAGAGTCCTCGACAAACCGACTCTCCGTAATCTTCTCAGGAAGTAGAGGCGCTGATGAGCTTTCTTAATAATGGCATCAGTGTTCTCGGACCAGGGAAGATCTTCAGAGATGTGCACGCCCAGGAATTTGAAGCTCTTGACCCTTTCAACCATCGACCCGTTGATATAAACGGGACTGTGGGTCCCCATCCTACTCCTTCCAAAGTCCACAATCAGTTCCTTCGTTTTGCTGGTGTTGAGGGCCAGGTTATTGTGCTGGCACCATATGGACAGTTGCTCGATCTCTCTTCTATACTCTGACTCATCCCCATCAGTGATATGTCCCACAACAGTGGTGTCGTCAGCGAACTTGATGATGGAGTTCGCACTATGTCCGGCTACGCAGTCATGAGTATAGAGTGAGTACAGCAGGGGGCTGAGCACGCAGCCTTGAGGTGCTCTTGTGCTAATTGTTATCGAGTCTGACACATTTCCACCAATACGAACAGACTGTGGTCTGAGAGTGAGGAAGTAGAGGATCCAATTGCAGAGGGATGCGCAGAGACCCAGTTCTGCGAGTTTGGTAACCAGCTTGGAGGGGATGATTGTGTTAAATGCCGAGCTGTAATCGATGAATAACAGCCTGACATATGAGTTTTTGTTGTCCAAGTGGTCCAGAGCGGAGTGGAGGGCCAGCGAGATCGCATCCACTGTTGATCTGTTGTGGCGGTAAGCGAACTGCAGTGGGTCCAGGTTTTTGTCGAGGTAGGAGTTGATCTGCGTCATGATCAACCTCTCAAAGCACTTCATCACCACAGGCGTTAGTGCCACAGGTCGATAGTCATTGAGGCACGTTACCTTACTCTTCTTGGGCACTGGTATAATTGATGCCCTTTTGAAGCAGGTGGGGACCTCAGACCTCAGAAGTGAGAGGTTGAAAATGTCCGTAAAAACTCCAGCCCGTTGGTCCGCACAGGTTTTTAGAACACGACCAGGTATACCATCAGGTCCAGGCGCTTTTCGAGGGTTCACCCCTCTGAAGGATTTCCTGACGTCGGCCTCTATGACTGAGACTGAAATACCATAATAATAATAATAATAATATCTTTTATTGTCATTGCACCTTGTCAGTGCAACGAGATTTAGTATGCAGCTCCACCGATGTACAAGAAAAGTAAAATAAATAAATAAGCAAGCTGAGTGACGTGACCATCCGAGGGAGACTGTCCAGGGGGGGTGGGTGGGGGGGGCACTCAGCAGGGCCGGTTCAGAGCCGCTATAGCTCTTGGAATAAAGCTGTTTCTGAATCTGGAGGTTCGGGCATAGAAGGCCTTGTAACGTCTGCCGGAGGGAAGTAGTTCAAACAGTCCGTTACAAGGGTGTGATGAGTCCTTATGGATGCTGACGGCCTTCCTGAGGCACCGTGTGTGGTAGATGCCCTCCAAGGCTGGTAGCTTAGTCCCAATGATCCTCTGCACCCTGTGGACGACGCGCTGAAGAGCTCTCCTCTCCGCCTCCGTGCAGCTGAGATACCACACAGAGATGCCATACGTTAATATGCTCTCTGTGGTGCAGCGGTAGAATGTTGTCAGCAGCTGTTGGGGCAGACCAGTCTTTTTTAATGTCCTCAGGAAGAACAGTCGTTGCTGTGCCTTCTTGACCAGCGCAGCGGTGTTGGTGGACCATGTGAGGTCCTCTGAAATGTGAGTGCCAAGAAACTTAAAGCTGGACACTCTCTCCACACATTCCCCGTAAATGGAGATTGGGGCGTATTCTCCATTATGGGACCTCCTGAAGTCAATAATCAGCTCCTTTGTCTTGGAGGTGTTTAGTGACAAGTTGTTATGAGCGCACCAGTCCGCCAGGTTCTGCACCTCCGCTCTGTATTTTGTTTCATCACCATTGGTGAACAGCCCAATCACTGTTGTGTCGTCTGCAAACTTCACGATGGTGTTGGTATCGAATGCAGGGACACAGTCGTGAGTGAAGAGGGAGTAGAGCATGGGGTCAGTACACAGCCCTGTGGTGTGCCGGTGCTCAGGGTGATAGTGGAGGACAGGTGCGGACCCAGTCTCACTGCCTGCGGTCGCTCCGTCAGAAAGTTCAGGATCCAATCGCATATCGGCGAGCTGAGGCCTAGCTGGTGGAGTTTGGTGGTGAGCTTGGTGGGGATGACCGTATTGAATGCAGAGCTATAGTCAATGAAGAGCATCCTCGCATACGTGCCCTGTCTGTCCAGGTGAATCAGGACAGTGTGAAGAGCCAGAGAGATGGCATCCTCTGTTGATCTATTTGCCCTGTATGCAAATTGATGGGAGTCCAGTGAGGCAAGGATGCTGGATTTGATATGGGAGAGGATCAGCCTTTTGAAGCACTTCATTGGGATTGGAGTTAGGGCAACCGGGCGGTAGTCGTTCAGGTTGGTGACTTTGGACTTTTTCGGCACCGGCACTATGGTGGCTGTTTTCAGGCACTTGGGGACCGTTGCCAGAGATACAGGGGGCTCACAGCGAATGGGGGCTCGGCAAGGCACATCGGTGTTCTCCCGATCATAGCATGCGTAAAACGCATTGAGCTCATCAGGGAGTGATGTTTCGCCGACATTCGAGCTGCCTCCTGATTTCGCCTTGTAAGAGGTGATTGCATTCAGGCCCTGCCACAGCCGTCGAACATCTGTCTCTTCCTCCAGTTTGGAGCAGAAGTCCCTTTTGGCCTTTTTGATGGCCTTTACCAAGGTCGTATCTGGACTTCTTGTAGGCCACTGTATCATCAGACATGAATGCCCGGTGTCTGGACTTCAGAAGAGTGCGGATCTCAAAGTTCATCCAAGGTTTCTGATTGGGAAACGCTCGGAAGGTTTTGGTGGGGATGCAGTCCTCCACACACTTCTTAATGAAGTCTGTAACGACTGTGGCGTATTCGTTCAGGTCCGTTGCCGAGTCCTTGAACATTGCCCAGTCTACAGACTCCAAACAGTCCTGGAGTTGTTCCTCTGCCCCCCCCGACCAGCTCTGTACTGTCCTCACCTCTGGGGGTGCGCTCTTTAATTGCTGCCTGTAGGCAGGAAGAAGCAGCACTGCGGTATGGTCGGATTTACTGAAGTGAGGGCGAGGGATAGAACGATAGGCATTCTTGATGGTCGTGTAGCAATGGTCGAGGGTGTTTGGTCCTCTGGTGCAGCAGGAGACATGTTGGTGGAAGTTAGGGAGTGATTTCTTTAGGTTTGCTTTATTGAAGTCCCCGGCTATGGTGGTGAACGCCTCGGGGTAAGACGTCTGGTGTTTGTTGACCACGGCGTGCAGCTCCTCCAGTGCCAGACGGACGTCTGCCTGGGGTGGGATGTAGACCGCGGTCATGATGATGGAGGTGAATGCCCTTGGGAGGTAGAAGGGACGGCACTTCACCGCCAGATGTTCGAGGTGTGGAGAACAGGAGTTGGACAGGACTGCCACGTCTGAGCACCACGCAGAGTTGACCATGAGGCAGACGCCCCCTCCTCTCCCTTTCCCAGATGCCAGTGTACGGTCCATACGGTGGATGGAGAACCCTTCAGGCTGGACTGCTGAGTCTGGGGAGCTGGGGGTGAGCCATGTCTCTGTGAAACAGAACACAGAGCAATCCCTCAGCTCCCTTTGATAAAGCAGTCTTGCCCTTAAGTCCTCCACTTTATTTTCAAGGGACTGTACGTTGGCCAGTAGGATAGTAGGGAGAGGGGGCCGAAGTCCCCTGCGCTTCAGTCTGACATGAAGTCCTGCCTGCCGGCCACGTTTTAGGACACAATGGAGGCTTCCCCTTTGTTTCCAGGTACTGTGTTTACTGTACCTGCTGTTTCTGCAGACCTGCGCTGGAACGGGGATTCCTTCACAGACGGCAGCTCCAGCTCCGTAACGAACGGGGGTACCTTCAAAGTCGGCAGCTCCAGCTTCATTGTTCCTGGGAGATCCGGCCCGTCGGCTCTGGAGGTCATCCCGGGGTTTCCAGGTACCGTACCTGGGTTCCTCAGTCGGGTCGGGAGTTCCACAGCCAGCGTGGGAACATTTAAAGTCCGGGGCTCCCGCAGCTGCGGGAGATCGCAAAATTGCCAGCACTTTCAGCTGCCCAAGCAGCTTGTCTGAAACGGCACCGATTACTGCCGTTTCCCTGATGCAGTTGAGTTGATGGAAGTTGTAGGTGAACCTTTTCTGTTCTGGTGCTCCGCAAAGGTCGCCACAGGCAGGCGCCATCTTGGGATGTATAAATTGTCCCTAGTGTGTGTAAGATAGTGTGAATGTGTGGGGTGATCGCAGGTCAGTGCTAACTCTGTGGGATGAAGGGCCTGTTTCCGCTCTGTATCTCTAAACATAGAAAATAGGTGCAGGAGTAGGCCATTTGGCCCTTTGAGCCAGCACTGTCATTCAATATGATCAGTGCTGATCATCCAAAATCAGTACCCCATTCCTGCTTTCTCCCTATATCCTTGATTCCGTTAGCCCTAAGAGCTATATCTTAAATGACCTACTCCTTATTCTTAAACTGTGACCCCTGGATCTGGACTCCTGCAACATCGGGAACATTTTTCTTGCATCCAGCCTGTCCAATCCCTTAAGAATGTTTTATGTTTCTATAAGATCCCATCTCATCCTTCTAAATTCCAGTGAACATAAGCCAGGATAGCGTTGGTGTGGGGGGATCGCTGGTCGGCGCACACTCGGTAGGCCAAAGGGCCTGTTTCCGTGCTGTATCTCTAAACTAAACTAAACAGGATGGCTAGTGGTCAGTTTGCAAGTTGCTCTGAGAAGCCTCCTGCCTTACACATCCACAATAATTCATTGTAGTTTGATACAAAGTTTGGGTTTGTTGCATTTAGCTGTAAACTGGAAGTGTTGGACTTTCAAAATGTTGATAGAAATAAAGTATTTAGAAAGAGAGAGAAAATAATCCAGTCACAAAGTACTCTAAAAGCAACAATGGTGTGCTCGCCAGCTTTTGTAGCTGAAGGATGAGGTGCATCCATTCACACCTCTATTCATTACAACCGTTCAGTGGCTGTGTTTCCCTTGGAGCGGCTGGCTTGCCTGTATTTGTGAGATGCAGGCTCTGTCTGCACAGGGCCTCAGATAGTTCATTCCTTTTCCACTCACTTTGTACTCTTCTCTGAGTTTTACGGTTGACGCTGTTATCAGACGACACACTGGACTCTGCCAAGTTAAGGGTGCAATCCCATTCTCCCAACCTATCTCACTGTAACTGATACAAATGGGTGTCGATTAACACCAAGTCGAGCCCCAATTAGCCGAGTTGATGTTGATAAACCACAGGTAAGGGTGGCCCTACTAACCGCAAAAAAAGACTATTGGTATCAGAACATGGAATGTTTGAACACTACCAGGAAGGAAACCTTGAAATTAAATGGAAAACTTTCATTGGGAAATTTTGGGAGTAGCAGAAAGCCAATGGACCGAATCAGGGGAATTTTCCAATCAAGGATACAAGATTTTATGTACAGGAAATGAGACAATACACCGTGCAGGAGTCACACTTATTCTTACCAAGACAGCACAAAATGCACTTCTTGGATATAACCCAATTTCAGCACACCTCATATCGACAAGATTCAAAACACAGAACGGAGCAATGATCATTCTACAAGTATACGCCCCAAACTCAGCTGACTCAGAAGAAATGATTGATGAATTCTATGATCTTCTCCAAAGTACTGTTAATGGAACTCTGGAAAGTGATGTCCTCATCATCATGGGAGACTTAAATGCCAAAGTCTGAACCAACTAGCAACAATGGGGAAAATACCATAGGCAAACATGGATATAGCCAAGTAAACCAGTGAGGTGAAAAACTTCTGAATTTCTGTGCCGTAAATGACTTGTGTATTAATAACAATGTTTAAACAGAAAAAGGATTTCAGACAATGGACATGGGGATCTCCAGATCAAGCAACACACAACAAAGTAGACTACATCGTGATAAGCAATAAGTGGAAAAACTGTGTAAAATGCCAGAAGCGCTGACATTGGATCTGACCATCAGCTTGTAATAGCTAATATACGCATGAAATTCCATAGAATCAAGAAAGCCAAATATCCAAAGCAGTATGATATCTTCAGACTCAAAAACCCAGATACTAGAAGTGATAATGAAATTGAAATTGGAGGATGCTTTGCTCCACTTATGGAGCAGGACGATTGCGACACAGAAAGCATGTGGACAGAAATTAAAAATGCCTTTAGTGAAACATCAAAGAAAGTTCTCAGATACAGAAAGAGCCAAAAGGAAAAACCCTGGATCAGTGAAGAAGTTATTCAGCTTGCTAAGGAAAGAAGCGAAGCCAAACAAGAGAAACTTCTTGATCCAACCAAACGAAGCAGACACAACTACCTAAATCGTGAAATGAAGAGAAAAAGCAAAGGATGCCGTGACAAGTTGCTCAAAGTGTTATGCGTCAAAGTAGACCAAGCGCATCAAGCTGCTAAATCCAAAGAAATTTACTCAACAATTAAGAAAATTACAAGGAAATCAACCACCAAAATGCAGACGGTAAAAAGCAAAGAGGGAGAAATACTCACTAAAATTGATGATGACAAAGGAAGATGGAAAGAGAACGTCCAAGACCTCTACAACAAGCAAAACCCAGTTGATGAAGAATTCAAAAATACCATCCCCCAAATACCAATCACTACTGTGGAACCAGTTATTCCGCACAACGAGATCGTCAGCTCAATTAGAAAGCTTTCTGATGGAAAAGCCCCGGGCTATGACAGCATTACTGGAGAAGAACTCAAAGCAGCTGGAGACAATGGAGTTGATATTATACACAAACTGCAAGAAAATATGGGACACAGAAGAATTTCCCAATGACTGGGGAAAGGGAATCATTACACCAATCTACAAGAAAAAAGACAAGCTAGACTGTTGCAATTGTAAGGGAATCAGCCTGCTTAGTTATTCATGCAAAATACTCATCCTAATACTTCAAAGACGCATCACGAAAAGGGCAGAAGAGATTCTATCAGAAGCCCAAGCGAGGTTTAGACCTGGTTGGTCAACCATTGCTCAACTGTTCAATCCAAGACAAACAATGGAAAAACACCTCGAAAAGAAAAAGGGACTCTTCTGTTGCTATATCGACTTTGAAAAGACCTTCGATTCTGTGTGGCAGGAGGGATTGTGGAAGGCACTTGGTTTCTTTGGTTTTTCCAACAAAATGATAACGCCACTAAAAGCACTTTAGCAGAAATCTACAAGTGCTGTAAAAGTGCTTGTGGAACTAACAGATTGGTTTACCACTGCAGTTGGAGTGCGACAAGGGTGTGTGATCTCACCACACATAAAACCAGTTATCAGAAAAATATATTATGTTTGCCTTATGAACTTTAAGTTTATGAAAGAGAAAGATTAATAAAGATATATAATAATTTTTATGTAGGGGTTCCCTGAGAGATGAAAATTATTTCAAGGGTTCCGCAAGGGTAAAAAGGTTGAGAGAAGCTGATGTAGAGGAACCAACTAGAGGGCAGGGAATCCTAGACTGGGTATTGTGTAATGAGGAAAATTAGTTAGCAATCGAGTTGTGCAAAGTCCCTTGGGCATCAGGGAGCATAATATGGTAGAATTCTGCATTAAGATGGAGAGTGACATGTTTAATTCAGAGACAAGGGCCCTAAACTTAAAGAAAGGTAACTTTGATGGAATGAGACGGGAATTGGCTAGGTTAGATTGGCAAATGATACTTAAAGGGTCTGAAGAAGGGTCTCGACCTGAAACGCCACCTATTCCTTCGCTCCATCGATGCTGCCTTACCCGCTGAATTTCTCCAGTATTTTTGTAGGTTTTCATGAGGTGGCCCCTCATCCTTATCAACTCCAGTGAGTACAGGCCCAGAGCCTTCAAATGCTCTTCACAGGTTGACCCAATCATCCCCAGGATCATTCTTGTAAACCTGCTCTTGACCCTCTCCAACACCAGCACATCCTTCCTGAGATATGGGGCCCAAACTTCATCTACCTCTGTTGCCACCTTCATGGATCCTTGGAATTGTACAGGCCCCACTGTTCATCAATACTCTCTAGAGCCCTACCATTCACTGTTTAGTTTAGATATACAGCATGAAAACAGGCCCTTCGGCCCACAGAGTCCACTCCGACCATCAATTGCCCATTCAAACTATTTCTATGTTATCAAACTTTCTCATCCACTCTCTGCACACAAGGGGCAATTTACAGTGGGCCAATCAACCTACAAACCTGCATGTCTTTGGTATGTGGGAGGAAACCAGAGCACCTGGAGGAAACTCACACGGTCATAGGGAAAATGTGCAAACTCCATGCAGACGGCATCCGAGGTCAGGAACAAACTTATTTCCCTGGCGCTGTGTGGCAGCAGCTCTGGCTCTGTGTCTAGGTGCTTCCTCTGTGTACATACTAACATTATTATTCCATCCAAAAACATCACCTCACAATTACCAACTGCTGTTGCAATGCCTCTGTTACCGCTGGGCAGTGCTGGTCTGTGAAATGATGCATGGCCGTGGAAGTCATAATGACATCCTTGGCATTTAACCATCAAAGAGGCTGCAATATGGGAGAAAAATATTCAAATTGGTCTGGGCGGTTAACGAAGCATTTCATGAAGCACACAGCGTACACAGCCGGGAAGTTACATCTATAAGGCATTATATGAAGCCTGGCTTGAGTCCTGTGCCCAGTTCCAGAAATTCAGGTACAGAAGGATTGTGAGGTTTGGAGAGGGCTCAGAGGGATTTACAGGAGCTCTCGAGAGATGAGGAATTATGTGTGGCAGACACAAAATGCTGGAGTAACTCTGCGGGACAGGCAACATCCCTTGAGAGAAGGAATGGGTGACGTTTCAGGTCAAGACCTTGTGTGTATGTGGGTGGGAAAGGGAAGCCGAGGATGTTTCCTTAGAGCTGAGGGGCAAGAGGAGTAGTAACAGCATTGTGGTGCAGCTTGTGGAGCCACCTTTTCGCAGCTCCTCTGACCCCGGTTCAATCCTGACCTCGGGTGCTGCCTGTGTGGAGTTTGCACGCTCTCCCTCTGAATGTGTGAGTTCCCTTTGGGTGCATCAGGGAAGCAGTCCCAGCTGTGAAGGGTGTGATTGCGATAACCAGAAGGTATTGATTTAAGGTGGTTGGATGAAGAAATGAAGACAAACATTGGAAGTACATTTTACATGAAGGAGCGAGCCCTTGAAATAGCAGACAAAATGTGTAGGAAGGAACAGCAGATGTTGGTTTAAACCGAAGATCTATATAATTAAAAATCTCATCTTGTCCACTTCCTGTTTGCACTGCATATTGATTTTAGACAAAACGCAACCACTTATGGCTGTGATTTTTGGCCATCATACTCAGAGTCCCCCTCCGCTGCGCAGGACAAGAGGATTTTCCCATCGATGAAAAATAAAGGAGTTATTAGTATTTTAAAAATGTTGAGATTCTCTCTCCTGTCAATCACCGCCATGAAGGCCACGCCTCTTCTGGTGGGAGGGGGGACGGACTATAAAACTCGGAAGTGTGGGCATGGCTCAGTTTCTGCAAGATGGGGGAGTGAGAGGTAGGAAACTGCATTTAAATTTGGTGGCCTTGCTCCCTGCTTGAAATGGTAGGAATGGTAGGAAACTGCTTTTGAATTTGGTGGCCTTGCACCCTGCTTGGAATGGTAGGAACCTTCATTTGAATTTGGTGGCCTGCACTCTGCTTGAAATGGAATTTCAAGGAATAGCTGCCGAGTCAACTGCCAGCCCACCAGCTGTGAGTGTGTGAGCTGCCAGCACACCAGGCTTGACTGACTGAGCTGCCAGCCCAAGAATCCATTCGGCCCACAATGTCCATACTAGCCTTCTGGAAACCAGTTCCTTCAGCCCACAACACCCATACTAGTGCTTCAGAAAGCCCCGCCCCTCACTGGCCACCAATATTGGAATTGGTGGAGAGGTGGAATATTGTGTTGGGGGACCAGCCGTCCCGTGTGAACATGGGACCCAACGGGTCCCACAGTCTAGTAAACACATAAAGCTGGAGTAACTCAGTGGGACAGGCAGCATGTCTGGAGAGAAGGAATGGACGTTCCGAGCCGAGACAGTTCTTCAGACTGAAAGTGACGGGAAAGGGAAATGAGAGATATAGATGATGTAGAGAGATATAGAACAATGAATGAAAGATATGCAAAAAAGTAACAATGATGAAGGAAACGGGCCATTGTTAGCTGTTTGGTGGGTGAAAACGAGAAGCTGGTGCGACATGGGTGGGGGAGGGATGGAGAGAGAGGGAATACCGGGGTTACTTGAAGTTAGAGAAATCAATATTCTTTGCTGTAAGATGCCCAAGCGAAATATGAGATGCTGTTCCTCCAAATTGCGTTTAGCTTCACTCTGACAATGGAGGAGACCGAGGACAGAAAGGTCTGAGTGGGAATGGGAAGGAGAATTAACATGTTTAGCAACCGGGAGATCAGGGAGGTCCAGGCGGACTGAGTGAAGGTGTTGGGCTGTGGGTATGGTGGTGGGTTGGTAGGGGTGGTGGAAGTGATTGAAAGGGTTGCGGGTAGTAATGGGGATTGGGGGTGTGGCTGGTGGTGGTGTGTGGGGGTAGTATCAGCGTGTGGGGTGGGGATAGGGGTTGTGGCGGGCGGATGGGGTGTTGGGGATGGAGGGGAGTGTGGGTGAGGGGAGTGGTGGTGGATGGTCGCTGGCGGTGTTGGGAGGGAGTGAGGTTCATGGAAGGGAAGCACTCAGACCCAACATGTAGGGGAGAAAGAAGAAAAAGATAATAAACAGAGAATAAGAGGTGGTGGGTTTCTTAAATGTGTGAACAGAGAGACAGAGGGGTGTAAAATGAGAGTAGAAGCAATAGGTAGCAAGGTGAAAAGTAAAAGTGGCAGGCAGACAAATCCAGGGCAAAAATCAAAAAGGGCCACTTTTCAACATAATTGTATAAGGGGTAAGAGCATTGTAAAAACAAGCCTGAAGGCTTTATGTCTCAAGGCAATGAGCATTCGTAATAAGGGGGATGAGTTGAATGTGCAGATAGTTATTAATAATATAGTTGGGATCACGGAGACATGGCTCCAGGGTGACCAAGGCTGGGAGCTGAACATCCAGGGATATTCAATATTCAGGAGGGATAGACAGAAAGGAAAAGGAGGTGGGGTAGCGTTGCTGGTTAGAGAGGAGATTAACGCAATAGAAAGGAAGGACGTTAGCTTGGAGGATGTGGAATCGATATGGGTAGAGCTGCGAAACACTAAGGGGCAGAAAACGCTAGTGGGACTTGTGTACAGGCCACCTAACAGTAGTAAACATAGAAACATAGAAAATAGGTGCAGGGGTAGGCCATTCGGCCCTTCGAGCTTGCACTGCCATTTAATATGATCATGGCTGATCATCCAACTCAGTATCCTGTACCTGCCTTCTCTCCATACCCCTGATCCCTTTAGCCACAAGGGCCACATCTAACTCCCTCTTACATATAGCCAATGAACTGGCCTCAACTACCTCCTGTGGCAGAAAATTCCACAGATTCACCACTCTCTGTGTGAAAAATGATTTTCTCATCTCGGTCCTAATAGACTTCCCCCTTATCCTTAAACTGTGACCTCTTGTTCTGGACTTCCCCAACATCGGGAAGAATCTTCCTGCATCTGGCCTGTCCAACCCCTTAAGAATCTTGTAAGTTTCTATAAGATCCCCCCTCAATCTTCTAAATTCTAGCGAGTACAAGCCGAGTCTATCCAGTCTTTCTTCATATGAAAGTCCTGCCATCCCAGGAATCAGTCTGGTGAACCTTCTCTGTACTCCCTCTATGGCAAGAATGTCTTTCCTCAGATTTGGTGACCAAAACTGTACGCAATACTCCAGGTGTGGCCTCATCAAGACCCTGTACAACTGCAGTAGAACCTCCCTGCTCTTATACTCAAATCCTTTTTTGTGGAGTTGGGGATTGCATCAAACAGGAAATTAGAAATGCGTGCAACAAAGGTAAAACAGTTATAATGGGTGACTTCAATCTACATATAGATTGGGTGAATCAAATTGGCAGGGGTGCTGAGGAAGAGGATTTCCTGGAATGTATGCGGGATAGTTTTCTAAACCTACACGTAGAGGAACCAATGAGAGAGCAGGCAATTCTAGACTGGATATTGAGTAATGAGGAAGGGTTAGTTAGCAGTCTTGTTGTGCGTTGCCCCTTGGGCAAGAGTGACCATAATATGGTTGAGTTCTTCATTAGGATGGAGAGTGACATAATTAATTCCGAAACAAGGGTTCTGAACATAAAGAAAGGTAACTTTGAGGGTATGAGATGTGAATTGGCCAAGATAGACTGGCAATTGATTCTTAAAGGGTTGACGGTGGATAGGCAATGGAAGGCATTTAAAGACTGCATGGATGAACTACAACAATTATTCATCCCAGTTTGGCAAAAGAATAAATCAGGGAAGGTAGTGCATCCGTGGATAACAAGGGAAATCAGGAATAGTATCAAAACAAAAGATGAAGCATACAAATTAGCCAGAAAAAGCAGCCTACCAGAGGACTGGGAGAAATTTAGAGTCCAGCAGAGGAGGACAAAGGGCTTAATTAGGAAAGGGAAAATAGATTATGAATGAAAACTGGCAGGGAACATAAAAACTGACTGCAAAAGTTTTTATAGATATGTGAAGAGAAAAATATTAGTTAAAACAAATGTAGGTCCCTTGCAGTCAGAAACAGGTGAATTGATCATGGGAAACAAGGACATGGCAGACCAATTGAATAACTACTTTGGTTCTGTCTTCACTAAGGAAGACATAAATAATCTGCCGGAAATAGCAGGGGACCGGGGGTCAAATGAGATGGAGGAACTGAGTGAAATCCAGGTAAGCCGGGAAGTGGTGTAAGGTAAATTGAATGATTTAAAGCCGATAAAACCCCAGGGCCAGATAGGCTGCATCCCAGAGTACTTAAGGAAGTAGACCCAGAAATAGTGGATGCATTAGTGATAATTTTTCAAAACTCTTTAGATTCTGGAGTAGTTCCTGAGGATTGGAGGGTAGCTAATGTAACCCCACTTTTTATAAAGGGAGGGAGAGAGAAAAACGGGGAATTACAGACCAGTTAGTCTAACATCGGTAGTGGGGAAACTGTTAGAGTCAGTTATTAAAGATGGGATAGCAGCACATTTGGAAAGTGGTGAAATCATTGGACACAGTCAGCATGGATTTATGAAAGGTAAATCATGTCTGACGAATCTTATAGAATTTTTCGAGGATGTAACTAGTAGAGTGGATAAGGGAGAACCAGTGGATGTGTTATATCTGGACTTTCAGAAGGCTTTCGACAAGGTCCCACATAAGAGATTAGTATGCAAACTTAAAGCACACGGTATTGGGGGTTCAGTATTGATGTGGCTAGAGAACTGGCTGGCAGACAGGAAGCAAAGAGTAGGAGTAAACGGGTCCTTTTCAAAATGGCAGGCAGTGACTAGTGGGGTACCGCAAGGCTCGGTGCTGGGACCCCAGCTATTTACAATATATATTAATGATTGGGACGAGGGAATTGAATGCAACATCTCCAAGTTTGCGGATGACACGAAGCTGGGGGGCAGTGTTAGCTGTGAGGAGGATGCTCGGAGGCTGCAAGGTGACTTGGATAGGTTGGGTGAGTGGGCAAATGCATGGCAGATGCAGTATAATGTGGATAAATGTGAGGTTATCCACTTTGGTGGCAAAAACAGGAAAGTAGATTATTATCTGAATCGTGGCATATTAGGAAAAGGGGAGATGCAACGAGACCTGGGTGTCATGGTACAGCAGTCATTGAAAGTAGGCATGCAGGTGCAGCAGGCAGTGAAGAAAGCGAATGGTATGTTAGCATTCATAGCAAAAAGATTTGAGTATAGGAGCAGGGAGGTTCTACTGCAGTTGTACAGGGTCTTGGTGAGACCACACCTGGAGTATTGCGTACATTTTTGGTCTCCTAATCTGAGGAAATACATTCTTGCCATAGAGGAAGTGCAGAGAAGGTTCACCAGACTGATTCCTGGGATGTCAGTGTTAAACTGTTCTTTTGTCAGTCCAATTCAAGAAAACTTGATTCAAACCATTGCTGCTAAAATCAATTCTTTATTCTGACAGCGCTGGATAATTCTTTAAACCTTCCAACACAGAGCTAAAACTCTGGGGCTGGTTGAAAGAACTACTGACTTTGGTATAAACGTAACACATTATATAGGTATTATACAATTATAATACAGAAGGAGTGGCAACTATTAACCAATCATTATGGTTTACCATACATTTAACTTATTTGCATTAACCAATCAACTAAATCCTTTCCATTGATTGACAACCTGTATAGTCACATGATTTTCCCTTTTCCGGCCCCTTTACAACCTTCTTCCCCTCTGAGGCTTTCTTTAACTTCTTTGTTCAAAATCATTTTATTTCAATAAAGTAGAGCCACAGATATAAAACTAATTCTCAATGAACACCTCAGAATATAATATACACATCATACAGCAATCACACAACACCAACACACAAAACATATTTTCACTTTTGGAAAAGAAAGTTACTTCTAAAACTTCAGATTTAAACAAATCCTAATTAAACACTTCACAATTATTTCCTTCATAGTTAAAATACAGTTACTTATGGATTACAAAGATTAAATACATTTTGCCCCATTCTTACAAAGTGGTAAATACTTAAGTTAGTTCTAATCACACAATTCCCAACTCCAAGCACAAAGGCCATTAATTGTCACACTTGATAAATTATAATTGTTTCATACCAAGTTCGGGTCAAGTTTCATTTTGAATTACAATCTCCCCCTTGCTCATCTCTGGAGGAAAGGAATGTAAGGCCTCTTTACAACTTCTTACACAACAAATTGAAGATTATCAAAACAGTTACTTTCTCAGTTTTCTATAACCGTTAGAAACCCTTTTGCAAAGGTCACACAACCATCACCCATGCCTTATCTCTTATCTCAACATAAATACATTTAAACAGCACAAACCATCTCACAGACTAGTATCTACCCTTGGTGCCTACAACCCAATATAGACAACCATAAATCTCCTTCATGACATAGCCGAGCTCAAAGATATGTCACAAAGGAAGAAGAATGGTGCCCATGTCCTGGGGAAAGATCCCATTAACAACCAACAATCTAAACCAAATACAACTTCTGACTGCATGATTATTGCTTCAAAGCAATAAATAAAGATATGCCTATTCAGCTCAGCATTTCCATGTTATGATAAGCCATCTGTTCTCCTGTGTGTGTTCTTTGTTCTTTATTTCTTTGTGGAGACATGTATTTTGAAAACCTCTGCTCCCAGTCCTTCTCATGCAACTTAACATAAGTTCCTCACACAGAAATTATAATTTAAGCAATTTTATTGTATAATATTTCCTCATCAGGACTTTCATATGAAGAAAGACTGGATAGACTTGGCTTGTACTCGCTAGAATTTAGAAGATTGAGGGGGGATCTTATAGAAACTTACAAAATTCTTAAGGGGTTGGACAGGCTAGATGCAGGAAGATTGTTCCCGATGTTGGGGAAGTCCAGAACAAGGGGTCACAGTTTAAGGATAAGGGGGAAGTCTTTTAGGACCGAGATGAGAAAAATATTTTTCACACAGAGAGTGGTGAATCTATGGAATTCTCTGCCACAGAAGGTAGTTGAGGCCAGTCATTGGCTATATTTAAGAGGGAGTTAGATGTGGCCCTTGTGGCTAAGGGGATCAGGGGGTATGGAGAGAAGGCAGGTACGGGATACTGAGTTGGATGATCAGCCATCATCATATTGAATGGCGGTGCAGGCTCGAAGGGCCGAATGGCCTACTCCTGCTCCTATTTTCTATGTTTCATGGGGGTTGCTGTGCATGCGGGTTGGTGGGGGGTGGCGGGAGGGATGGTGGGTGGGGAGTGGCAGGGTGTGGCGAGAGGATGGAGGGGATGGGGGTGTGGAGGGGTGAGGGTGGGCGAGAGTGGGGAGTGTGGGGGTTGGGGAGCGGGGGTGGATATGGTGGGGGGTGGTGGGGATGGGGGGTAGGTGGAAGTCAGGACGTTGGGGTAGGGGTGGGAGGAGCTTTTGTGGGATTGGAGGGTAGGTGATGGGGGAGTGGGGTGGGATGGCTGGTGCTGGTGTGAGGGGCAGGTGGTGAGGGTGTTGGATAGGGGGTGGTGCTGTTGTACTGGTGTTGTGTGGGTCAGGGTGGGGCTGGTGTGAGGGTGGGGATCAGGTTGGTGGTGCTGTTGTAGGGGTGCTAGTGCTGTTTTGTGAGGGTGTCAGGGGGGTGGGGATCAGGGTCAGGGTGGTGCTGCTGCTGTGGTGCTGGTGTGTAATGGTCAGGGTGTGTGAGTGTGGGGGTGGAGCTGTCGTGTTGAGGTCAGGGTGCCAGAGATCAGGGTCAGGGTGGTGCTGCTGTTGTCAGGGTATTGGTGGTATGAGGGTCAGGATGGTGGGGGTGTAGGAGGTGAAAGGGTTAAGGGTGGGGGAGTGTGAAGGTATGGGAGGGGGTGGTGCTGCTGTGTCGGGATCAGGAGGGGTCAATAGACAATAGGTGCAGGAGTAGGCCCTTCGGCCCTTTGAGCCAGCACCGCCATTCACTATGATCATCGCTGATCATCCACAATCAGTACCGCGTTCCTGCCTTCTCCCCATATCCCTTGACTCCGCTATCTTTAAGACCTCTAGCTAACTCTCTCTTGAAAGCCTCCAGAGAATTGGCCACTGCCTTCTGAGGCAGAGAATTCCACAGATTCGCAACTCTGTGTGAAAACGTTTTTCCTCATCTCTGTTCTAAATGGCCTACCCCTCATTCTTAAACTATGGCCCCTGGTTCTGGACTCTCCCAACATCGGGAACATGTTTCTTGCCTCTAGTGTCTCCAAACCCTCAATAATCTTATATGTTTCAATAAGATTCCCTCTCATCTTTCTAAATTCCAGAGTATGCAAGCCCAGACGCTCCATTCTATCAACACATGACAGTCCCACCATCCCAGGAATTAACCTGGTGAACCTACGGTGCACTCCCTCAATAGCAAGAATGTGCTTCCTCAAATTTGGAGACCAAAACTGCACACTATACTCTAGGTGCGGTCTCACTAGGGCCCTGTACAATTGCAGAAGGACCTCTTTGCTCCTATACTCAACTTTTCTTGTTATGAAGGCCATCATGCCATTCGCTTTCTTCACTGCCTGCTGTACCTACATGCTTACTTTCAGTGACTGATGAACAAGGACCCCAAGATCTCGTTGTACTTCCCATTTTCCCAACTTGACACCATTTAGATAATCTTCCTTTCTGTTTTTGCTACCAAAGTGGATAACCTCACATTTATCCACATTAAACTGCATCTGCCATGCATCTGCCCACTCACCCAACCTGTCCAAGTCACCCTGCATTCTCATAGCATCCTCCTCACAGTTCACACTGCCACCCAGCTTTGTGTCATCTGCAAATTTGCTAATGTTACTTTTAATCCCTTCATTTAAATCATTAATGTATATTGTAATTAGCTGCGGTCCCAGCACCGAGCCTTGCGATACCCCACTAGTCACTGCCTGCCATTCTGAAAGGGACCCATTTATCCCTACTCTTTGTTTCCTGTCTGCCAACCAATTTTCTATCCATGTCAGTACCCTACCCCCAATACCATGCGCTCTAATTTTGCCCACTAATCTCCTACGTGGGACCGTATCAAATGCTTTCTGAAAGTCTCGGTACATTACATCCACTGGGTCTCCCTTGTCCATTTTCCTAGTTACATCCTCAAAGAACTCGGACCGATCCTGCTACTGCTATCCAAATGTGCCGCTATTTCATCTTTTATAGTCAGAGTGAGGCTATTGTGTGGCGGTGGGGATCGGGGAGGGGAGGTGAGGGTGGTGCCGGTTGGAACGTGGGGGTGATGGTGCCCCAGTTGTCACGGTTCCTGTCCCCACCCCCTGGGGGTTGGAGCCGCGACACAATCTAACACTCTAGAATGTAGCATTTTGAACGATGCAGCCAATGGGCAGCGGTGCCAGGGGGCGGGACATAGACACAGACACAGACAGACGGCGTTGGAGGAGGTTGTGTCTGGTGTCTGCTCTGCTCAGCTCTGCTCAGCTCAGCTATACTCTACCCAACCCTTCCCTACCCTACCCTCATCTACCCTAATCTACCATCATCTACTCAACTATACTATACTCTAGGTGCGGCGAGGACAGGCGGCGACCAGAAGGGGAGTGGTTGAAGTGGCCACGCTCCCGCTCCTTGTTCCCGGCGCCGCAGGGCAGCTTCTGCCGCTCGGACCCCGCAGGGACCATCACTCGGTGAGTCTGTCTGTCGTGTCGGTCCCTGGCCCCGCACAGGTGACCGCTCTGCCCTGCACCGGGGGCCCTACGGACGGGGGAGGCTCCCAGCCTCACCCCCTTGACTGCTTCCCCTTAAACACCGACCCACGGCAGCGCTGTCAGAGCCCAGGGGCACTTCACCGCTGAATTAACTAACCGCACACTTTAAAGAAATATTGTAAAGTTATTGACATTTGAAACTTTACAAAAACTACTTTTAAAGCCGCTTCCACTTGCCCTGCCTGTCAATGACATCACGATGGAATCCCGAATCTCATTTACATAAAATTCTAAACAAAATCTGTTTTATTCAAATTCTTCACAATGTCACACAGGGAATCCGAATCTCATTTGCATTAAAAATCGTGGAGGGGTGGGGTGGGATAGGGTAGAGGTGAGGAGTGGGGGAGCAGGGAGGGGGAGGGGTTATGGAGGGAGGAAGGGAATGACTGAGGGAGGGAGAGGTGATTGAGGGAGGAGGAGAGGGGAAATGAGAGGGAAGGTGAAGATACCTGGCATAGGCCGAGTCCTGGAGCTGTAGCCGGGCCCGGGCTTTGGGCACTGGGAAGCGGACACAGACACGGACTGGGCCCTGAGCGAGGCTCCGGGCCCTGGGCTGGGGTTCGAGCCGGTGTGGGGTCCAGGGGCTGCTGCTCCGGGCGCACAGGGAGGGAGAGGAGCGGGACCTGGGGCAAGGACTAGGCCGCAGCCTCGTCCTCTCCCTCCCCCAGACCGCAGCCTCAGTCTCCCTCCCATGGCTCCAGACCTGTCGACACGTGACACCTGTATGGTCGTGAGAATTCGTCCAAAGAGTCGTATCTTTTTCTGGTCACCGCTGGATTTTCAACCTGTTGAAAATTTTCGGCAACCTGCTGCGACTATGGCGGGTACCGGCAGTCGCCAAAAGAAATGGTGTAAGTGGGACAGGCCCTTTAGACTGTTGAGGAAGCCTTGTTTATGGGCTCACAGCCATGTGGGGGCTGTAAAGCTCCACTTGGTTCCAGTTGGATTGTCTGGTCCATGTATTGTCTTAGATAGACACAAAATGCTGGAGTAACTCAACAGGACAGGCAGCATCTCTGGAGAGAAGGAATGGGTGACGTTTCTGGTTTAGACGCTTCTTCAGACAGATATCAGGGGAGTTGGAGGTACATAGATAAGGAAGTGTATAGACAAGGAAATCTATAAGTGTATAGATAAGCATATCTCCCACTCCCCTGACATCAGTCTGAAGAAGGATCTCGACAGGAAACGTCACCCATTCCTTCGCTCCAGAGATGCTGCCTGTCCCGCTGAGTTTCTCCAGCATTTTGTGTCCATCTTTGGTGTAAACCAGCATCTGCAGTTCCTTCCTACACAAGCCACATGGGCAGGCCGGTGGGGGTGAGTAGGAGGGGTTGGGGGAGACGTGTAAAATCACAGAGGATAGTGAGTGAGGAGAAGTCGTGAGTAAGGTCGACAAAGTCACTGTGTTGACAGTGCAGGTTTAAAAGGGTGGCACGGTGGTGCAGTGTAGAGTTGCTGCCTTACAGCGCTTGCAGCGTCAGAGACTAGGGTTCGATCCCGACTACAGGTGCTGTATTTACAGAGTTTGTATGTTCACCTCGAGACCGTGTGGGTTTTCTCCGAGATCTTCCGTTTCCTCCCAAGCTCCAAAGACATACAGGCTTGTTGGTTAATTGGCTTTGTATAAATGTAAAATTGTCCCTAGTGTGTGTAGGGTAGAGTTAATGTGCAGGGATTGCTGGTTGGTGGGGACTCGGTGGGTCGAAGGCTTGTTTCCACGCTGTACCTAAACTCTAAGGTGATTGGAAACAACCAGCGCTGCCTCTGGGTTTGTTGGTTTTCGGTCAGATTTGCTCTGAAACAGAGAAGGAAGCAGATCCGGTGAACTTCTCAAAGAAACTGGAGAAATGATGGAAATGGAATGGGTTTGCAGGCCAGTGGGGGAAGAGCGAGGGGCAGGGGGGTTGGTGTTTGTTCAAGCATTTGTGACTATCTTCCGTTCAGGCAGCGGGCATAGGCAGCCATGTGTTAGACACTTGATACAGCTAGTTATAACTAGTCCCAAAGACGTGCGGATTTGTAGGTTTATTGGCCTCTGTAAATTGTCCCTAATGTGTAAAGGAGTGGATGTGAAAATGAGGTAGCTTTGGGGTTATGGGGAGAAGGCGGGAGATGGAGATGATGGGGAAAGATAGATCAGCCATGATTGAATGGTGTAGTAAATGATGGGCCGAATGGCAATTCTGCTCCTCGAACATATGAACTTATGAACATAGAACTAGTATGAAAGGGAGATTGATGGTCAGCATGGACTTGATGGGCCAAGGCGCCTGGATCCTTTCTGTACCTCAGGTTTAGCTTTATTCTTGTTACATGTGCTGGCGTACAGTGAAAAGCTTTGTTTTGTAAGCTATCCAATCAAATCAGATAAAAAATATTCATAAATACAATCAAGGCAAATCAAGTTCAATAGGTAGAGCAAAGGGGAAGATACAGTGTAGGATATAGTTCTCAGCATTGTAGTGCATGAGTTCCAGAGACTGTCCAATGTGCGCAATGGGGTGGAGGTGAATTGGACAGTTTCATTGGTTCATAAGTGATAGGAGAAGAATTAGGCCATTCGGCCCATCAAATCTACTTCACCATTCAATCATGGCTGATCTATCTCTTTCTACTAACCCCATCTCCTCCCCATAACTCCTGACACCGTACCAATCAAGAATCTACCTATCTCTGCCTTAAAAATATCCATTGACTGCCTCCACAGCCTTCTGTGGCAATTAATTCCACAAATTCATCCCACTCTGACTGAAGAAATACCTCCTTATCTCCTTCCTAAGGGAACAACTTTTAATTCCGAGGCTATGACCTCAGGTCCTAGACTATCCCACTAGTGGAAACATCCTCTCCACATTACAGTTCATGATCGTTCTATTAATCAGACAATTGGCCTGCCACATGCTGTATCCAGAGTCTTGCTGTGTGTGTGGGTACTCTCCCATCCCTACTGATGATGCCCATTTTTGATGATTGCCGCCCACAAAATGCTCTGCCCCGTCATCAGATCCCAGGAGGCCAGGGCAATGGTGAGCTGGAGGGAACAGTGCTCTGAAACAAAGTTCTGCCGTGTATATTTCTGTGAACGGTGGCACAGCGGTAGAGTTGCTCCCTTACAATGCCAGAGACCCGGGTTCCATCCCGACTACGGGCGCTGTCTGTATGGAGTTTGTACGTTCTCCCCGTGACCGCGTGGGGTTTCTCCAAGATCTTTAGTTTCCTCCCACACTCCAAAGACGTACAGGTTTGTAGGTTAATTGGCTTGGTATACATGTAAATTCACCCTAGCCTGTGTAGGGTAGTGTTAATGTGCGGGGATCGCTGGTCGGCGTGGACTTGGTGAGCTGAAGGGCCTAGTTTCTGTGCTGTATTTGTGAAATAAGCTGAGCTAAACTGAGGTGCAGTGTTGTGGGAAGCTTTGCCAGTTGTCACGTGGCCTGTGGTTTGTGTTGTCTGAGATGTTATCCGCTGTTTGGGTACAGCCTCGCATGTTGAGTGGAAGCAGTGTTGACTCTGTAGCTGGTGCTGGCTGGCACCAGCCGGTTGAAAAGCAAAAACGTGCAGATGCTGGAAGTCCGAAATGCAAACGGGAGACGCGTTGTAGACTTTGCAGGTCTGACCCCATTAATGTGTCAGGTCACTCACCCTCCATCGAAAGAGTCGAGAAACAGGCCCTTCAGCCCTACTCCTCGTCCATGCCGACAACGGAGCCTTCCCAGGCTGCTCCCATTTGCCTGTGTTTGGCCCATATCCCTCTAAACCTTTCCAATCTGTATCACTCACCAAACGTTGTTTAAACACTGTAAATCACTTCCTCTGGCAGTTCGTTCCATGTCCCCTCCACTCTCTGTTGGAAAGGTTGCCCGTAACATCATTCTCCTGTCACCTACGCCTCTGTCCCCTAGTTGTAGATTCTCCGACAATAGGTGCAGGAGTTGGCCATTCGGCACTTCAAGCAATTCAATGTGATCATGGCTGATCATACACAATCAATACCCAATTCCTGCCCTCTCTCCATATTCCCTAACCCCTCTATCTTCAAGAGCCCTATCTAGCTTTCTCTTGAAAGTATCCAGAGAACCAGCTCCACCGGATAATTCCACAGACTCACAACACTCTGTGAAAAAGTGTTTCCTCATCTCCGTTCTAAATGGCTTACCCCTTATTCTTAAACTGTGGCCCCTGGTTCTGGACTCCCCGAACATCGGGAACATGTTTCCTGCCTCTAGTGTATCCAAACCCTTAATAATCATATGTTTCAATAAGATACCCTCTCATCCTTCTAAATTCCAGAGTATACAAGTCCAGCCACTCCATTCTCTCAGCATATGACAGTCCAGCCATCCCCGGGAATTAACCTTGTGAACCCACATTGCACTCCCTCAATAGCAAGAATGTCCTTCCTCAAATTTAGAGATCAAAACTGCACACAATACTCCAGGTATGGTCTCACTAGGGCCCTGTACAACTGCAGAAGGACCTCTTTGCTCCAATACTCAACTCCTCTTGTTATGAAGGCCAACATGCCATTCACTTTCTTCGCTGCCTGCTGTACCTGCATGCTTACTTTCATTGACTGAATAACAAGGACCCCCAGATCCTGTTGTACTTCCCCTTTTCCCAACTTGACACCATTTAGATAATAACCTGCCTTCCTGTTTTTGCTACCAAAGTGGATAACCTCACATTTATCCACATTAAACTGCATCTGCCATGCATCTGCCCACTCACCCAACCTGTCCAAGTCACCTGCATTCTCATAGCATCCTCCGCACAGTTCACACTGCCACCCAGCTTTGTGTCATCTGCAAATTTGCTAATGTTACTTTGAATCCCTTCATCTAAATCATTGATGTATATTGTAAATAGCTGCGGTCCCAGCACTGAACCTTGCGGTACCCCACTAGTCACTGCCTGCTATTCTGAAAGGGACCCGTTAATCCCTATTCATTGTTTCCTGTCTGCCAACCAATTTTATATCCATGTCAGCACTCTACCCCCAATACCATGTGCCCTGCCATGTGTAGGGAGGGTGTGTAGGATGACAGCAATGTGTTATCTCCCCCCCCCCCCCCCCATCCCTCTCTGGGCCAGCAGGCAGGTGCCAGTGCCCAGTGCAGAGCTGCTCCTCACACTGTCGTTCTCTTTGTTCACAGTTAGTGCGGAAGACTCGCAGTGCCGTGCTCGGGCTGAGGCTCGGGGTTGTGGTGCTACGGTGAGGATGTCCCGCCGCAGTCCACGTCTGGCCACCAACGGCTACTACCAGCACGACGACGATGCCTCCAGCAGCAGTGGCAGCTCCACCAAATCCGGCGCTCCCTCTTACAAGGAGACTCCCATCAGGTACGTCTCTCTAAATCTCTCTTGTCTCCTTCCCCCCCCCCCTCTCATTCTTTCCTCTCTAAGCTATGCTCCTTTCTAACAGTAAAGATGCAGCCTCCACCCTAGTACCTCACTCAGGGAGCTGTGTATCACAATTCCAACTGCCCCCCCCACCCACTCTCTCTCCTCCCCCAGCACCGCCTCCCAACTCCCAACTCCAACTGAACCTTCCTTACAGGAAAAAGTTCTAGACAAAAACTCAAGGAAAGTTCCAACAGCCTCTTCTTTCCTGCTTGGAATCTCAGGTGGAGGATGATCGGATGTAGGGTATATCTTCCAGAGGCCAAGGACAGGGTTGCCGTGCCAATAAGTTGTTGATGAAACAATTCGGTTGGGCTCATGAGGGATGTTGGAGGGAACGTGAACAGGGGCTGCCTGACCGGCTAAGTTACTCCAGCACTTTGTGACTTTTTTAAATAAACCAGCATCTGCAGCTCCTTGAGGAGGGGGAGAGAGAGAGAGAGAGTCATGAAATTCCTTCCCAGTGTGAAACAACCTTCTTCCCTCCCCGCCCTTTCCCAACTCTGACAAGCGACTCTCTCCATCACTCCCCCACCCAAGTCGCACCAGCTTCTCATTCTCACTTAGCAAACGGCTAACAATGGCCAGTTTCATTTATCATCGTTACTTTTTTGCTTCTCTTTCGCAGTCCTGGTCTGCCTCCGTCATAAATCGTTGCCCTTTATCATTTCAGGTTGCACAAGAAAAGGTCAAACAGCAAGGGGCCGGGCGTCAAACGTTCACCGTCCAACAGTTCAGTCAACAGTCTGAGTAGCTACATCAGCAACATCAGCAACGCCTCCAAGCACTCTCAGCGCTCTCTGCACCTCGGCAGCAGCAGTGGCTGGCAGGAGCCCGTCGGTACGTGCCCGGGGACGGCAGCGCGTGGGGTGGAAGCAGGGCACCGGCACATTTCTTTAGTCAGAGGGGGGTGAATCAGTGGAATTCACTGTGGAGGTCAAGTCAGTGGATATTTTTAAGGCAGAGATAGAAAGATTCTTCATTAGTACAGGGGTTACGGGGAGAACGCAGGAGAATGGGGTTAGGAGGGAGAGATGATGGAGTGTCGGAGTAGACTTGATGGGCCAAATGGCCTAATTCTCCTCCTATCACTTATGACCTTTTGACGTCAGTGTTCTTAAAGCCTTAACCCTTCCCTCCAACAGACTGGTTCAGGGCTTCTCCTTGGTTTAAAGTACCGCGATCACTGGTGCACGTCGGAGACTCGTGCTGCAGTATCTCAGTTTTAGTCGGAAACGAGCCCTTTGTCCCACCGAGTCCACGCTGACCAGCGATCATCGCACAGCTGCTGTGAGACTTTGCCCATACCGCCGGGTGCTGGGAGGCGGGCTGACAGGACAGGGGCGCACTGCCGCTCTGCTGTGGGGCCTGGGTGTGGTAACACACACGGTTCAGTTACTGTGGGGAGCGCTGGCTCGGGGTCTGATGCCCCCTGGTGGTGGGAGGTGACCGACACCGAGCTGCAGTTACTGAGAGGCGAGGGATTATACCTTCCTTTATAGGAAGGAACTGCAGATGCTGGTTTACACTAAAGATAGACACAAAATGCTGGAGTAACTCAGCAGGACAGGCAGCATGAGGTCATGTGATAGGAGCATAATTAGTTCATGTGTCCCATCAATCTACTCCGCCATTCAATCATGGCTGATCTATCTTTCCCTCCTAACCCCATTCTCCTGCCTTCTCCCCATAATCCCTGACACCCGTACTAATCAAGAATCTATCTCTGCATTAAAAATATCCACTGACTTGGCCTCCACAGCCTTCTGTGGCAAAGAATGCCACAGATTCACCACCCTCTGACTAAATACATTCCTCCTTATCTCCTTCCTAAAGGAGCGTTGTTTAATTTTGAGGCTATGAACTCTAGTCCTCGACTTTCCCACAAGTGGAAACATCCTCTCCACATCCACTATCCAAACCTTTCACTTTTCGGTAAGTTTCAATGAGGTCCCCCTTCATTCTTCTAAACTCCAGCGAGTACAGGCCCAGTGCCGTCAAACGCCTTTCTGGAGAGAAAGAATGGGCGACGTTTCGATCGAGACCCTTCTTCAGACTTAGTCAGGGGAGAGGGAGATCTGGAAGGATAAGGTGTGAAAACGAGAGATCAAAGGGGACGAAGATGAAGGAAAATGTAGAATAGATCATTGTTAGCTGGGGAAGGTGACAACAAAGCATACAAAGATAAAATGTAATCAGGAGGACAGTTCAACTGGCCGGAGAGCTTGGATGGTGGAGGGATGGAGAGAGAGAGAGAGAGGGGGAAAACAAGGGTTACTTGGTTAGAGAGGTCAACATCATATCGTTGGGTTGTAAGGTGTCCAAGCGAAATATGAGGTGCTGTAATATTTTCCTGTGATGACTTGCCTCGGTAACCTGTATCTACTGACAGCGCCTTCCACATCTTCCAACATCTACTTGTCGGCGACATCTGGCTACTCCTCCGAGGATGAGCTGCAGGGTAAGTGGAACGTTCATCATCTCACCCCCCCACGTCCCTCATCCTGAACAGCTAACGCGCGGCACGTTGCACTATCGGCAGAGAGGACACACTGGCTGGGGCTGGAACAGAGGCTTTAGGGATTTCATATTGAAGCTGGGCAGTGGGGCGGCTGAGCGGGCACTTACTGCGGTGGGTGGATGAGTGGCTGGGAGGGGTTACTAGGGTGGGTGGGAGATGTTACTAGGGTGGACTGACACTGGGCAGGAGCTGAACCTGTTGTACAGGATTGTAGATTTCCCAGATGCTGGGTTACATCAGGGGAACTGAGCTGTTGTTTGGGGCAGCTAATCGCCATTCATTCATACACACGCACACACACACATGTACACACAAAAAAACACATACAAAAAATAGTGTGCTGCCATTTGACGACACAAACTCCTCCTGCATAGCGTCTGTTCACCAAGGTGTGGAAAGTGATGCAGCTTCTGCTAAAGAGCATCGTTCCATTGCAATCTCCAGGTTGTATCAGCAGCAACACCCTGTGTATCCATCCACTTAAAATCATTAATGAATCCACTTCCTGCAGCGTTTTGGAGAGAATATTCTGGATCCTGTCAGTATTGAATCTGCGACCTCTGTTTATTGATCCCTCAATAGCAAAACCTTTCTCGTTTAGAACCCTGCTGTAATCTTCAACGTTTGATAGGTCATCTCTTTTAGTTTCCCTGTTCCGAGAGGACTCCTAACTTTTCCAAATTACTCTTTACTGTAATTCTAGACACTAAATCAATTCTTAGGCTTGATGTCTGAAGAAGGGTCCCGACCCGAAACGTCACCCATCCATTTTCAGACAGATGCTGCCAGAACTTTGTGTCTATCTTAGGCTTTTGACATCCTTCCTTTAGTTTAGTTTAGAGATACAGCGTGGAAACAGGCCCTTCGGCCCACCGAGTCGGCACCGATCAGCGATCCCCGCACACTAACAGTTGAGCCGTGGGCCGATCAGTTGCATGGTGCTTTTGTGAACAGCAGCACAAACATTGGGCCACGTGGCCATTTGAACATTGTAAACCTTGAGAGAGGAGTTTGCGTTGTTGACATCTTGCTGTTCTTTCCCACCCCCAGGTTTGGCGTACTCTGAATCGTTCTCTCCCCTTGCCAAGCTGTGGGGCTGGATCTCGCTGCTGTCTCCAGGTACCTGCATTACTAATCTTCCCTCTTCTGTGGTCCATGGCCCCAAAACTCTGCTCCAGTCAACCAGTGCCCTGCTGATACTGGACCCAGTGGTGAGGTAGAGCCTGCTGCTCCCTCCTTAAACTCCCAGGGTTTGCACAAGGCCTGGTCCCCAGTGCTCTGTTGTTCGTGCAGCTTAGGACCACAGTCAGTGCGGGAGGAAGCCACCTTCCAGCTTGGTACTCCAGTGTGTTCCCTCAGCCTGACTGGGTCACTCACTGAGATGAGTGGTGAGTTGCCCAGAGGACCATAGAGTCAAGAGACGATTGACTGTCAATGCTCGGTTACTCGATCCCGACTGAAGTCATGTTGTAACACCTAAGGGAGGCCTGGTTTGTGTTCCAGGGTCACTGGGGTGATGAAAGAATAGGATCTCCTTTAGATTTCCCCAGCTGTGTGGCACCGAGGATACTTTTGAAATGTAGTGTAACGTGGTGGACCGTGGCCAAGCTCACACACAGCATTGTGGTGATCAGCAGATGTGCCCATGTTCAATAAATCTAGATTTCTCTAACTTCAAGTAACCCTCTCTCTCTGTCCCTCCCCCTCCTTAGTCGTTGTACTAGTTTCACTATCGTCCTGGTGAGTTTCATTGTCTGTATCATTCGTTAACACCGAGCCCACAGCCAACCAACAATGACCCTTTCCTTCATCATCGTTACTTTTTTGCATATCGTTCATTCATTTGTTCCATATCTCTCTACATCACTGTCTATATCGCTTGTTTCCCTTTCCCCTGACTCTCAGTCTGAAGAGGGGTCTCGACCTGAAACGTCACCTATTCCTTTTCTCCAGAGATGCTGCCTGACCCGCTGAGTTACTCCAGCTTTTTGTGTCTATCTTTGCCCATGTTGGTTGTAGGATAAGATTGACTGGGACAGAGGGGGCAGCTATCCATCCACAACCCAGGAAATCTCTCTGTGTTGAAAGGTGATATTCCCTGCTCGGTGGAAGTGTCATTGACAATCTCCCGTTTATTTAGTCTGGACACAAAAGGAGACCATTCGGCCCATCATGGCCTCTGGAGTACTGTTGTCCCATTGATATCCCTGCAACCTATTTTTTCTCGGGTGCCCTGCAGCTCCCCTGGGTTCTCCTGCCACCACCTTGCGGTGGACTTTCTGTGGTGGTCCCTGCAGGGGAGAAGGTCTCTCAGCCTGACGTGGTTCCACAGTATCAGTGGGTTCCGTGTTGGAAAGTCTGAGCTCTCTCTGCTTCCACTGATGTGAAACATCGGGGCCCAACGTTGTCTAATGTTGTGTTGCTGTCTCTTTCAGAAAAAGCTCTGCCCCTGGTGTACTGGTGGTTGGGCACAGCCTGGTTCCAGTTAACAACGGCCATCTCCTTGATCGATGTCTTTACTCTGTCCAGGTACGTGCTCCGGGGATCCACAGACTCCCTTCCTCCACCTGGTCAACTGAAGCAAAGTCACCCATCCCCGCTGCCTCCTCCATCTCCTCCCCATCTCTGTACTGAACACACCCTCCCACAGGACACCCAGTTCTAAAGGGGCTGCTCCTCAAGTTTTGGCTCCACTTTAGTCCGACGCTATTGATTTTTGGGCACCCGGTACAGAGGGGGGAGGGTGGGGTGGAAGGAGGGGGTCTCCCTGTCGGTCTGCTCCTGTGCCTGGCCAAGATGGCCATTCGCGGGTCCAGGCAGCGGGCAGTCGACGGCTGCACAGGGGTCCGCTGCCTGCCCCTTTTCCAGGGTTATGTCCGTGCCCGCGTGTCCCTGGAGAGGGAACACGCGGTGTCCACGGGGACGCTGGAGGCCTTCAGTGAACGCTGGTCGTCGCGGGAGGTCGATTGTATTATAGACAAGGATGGCGGGATTTGAATTTGAATTTTTTGTCTTTGTTTGTAAACTGCCAATACAGGCATTTTTTGATATGAACGATATACTAATTTATATGTTGATTTTGTTTTTTTGAATAAAGTATTTGTAGAAAGAAAACCCCCCCAAAAAAACAGGACACCCAGTCACACTGAACCCCTGATAAACCCACCACAGAACAGCCCACTCTCACTGCTACAGGTACACTCACCATAGAACAGCCCATTCTCACTGTACCCAACAATGCCTTTGAACGCTTACAAAGGCAGAGACCCAGATTCCATCCTGACTACGGGTGCTGTCTGTTCAGAGTTTGTACGTTCTCCCCATGAACTGAGTGAGTGTTTCCCGGTACCTCCGGTTTCCTCCCACACTCCAAAGATGTACAGGTTTGTAGGTTGAATGGCTTAGTTGTATTGTAAATTGTCCCTAGATAGGGGGGGGTGGGATCTCGTACAGGACAGAGACACGTGAGAGGCTAGAATTTGCTATGGAGGGTGGTGTGGGGAAGGTTAGTGGACAGAATAGGCAGGTGAAAGGCAGAGAACGAGGAAGGAGGGTGGGTTTAAACTGCACGTAAAGGGGCCTGATGGGTGAGGCAGATGAGCTTCGGGCATGGATAGGTACGAGCGACTGAGACGTTGTGGGCCATGACTGAAACCTGGTTAAGGGAGGGGCAGGACTGGCAGATCAATGTTCCCGGGGTACAGGAGCTTCAGGACAGACAGGGGTGAGGGAAAAAGAGGAGGGGGGTTGCATTGTTGGTTAAGGAGGATGTCACGGCAGTGTTCAGAGGTGACATTACGAACGGTTCGTCTAGTGAGGCTATATGGGTGGAGCTGAGGAACAAGAAAGGGATGATCGCCTTGTTGGGGGGGGGTACTACAGACCCCCGAATAGTCAACGGGAATTAGAAGAACAAATGTGCCAGGAAATCGCAGACAGCTGCAGGTCACATAAGTTGTTGTAGTAGTGAATTTTAACTTTCCCAAGACTGGGAAAATCATAGCGTGAGGTATTTAAATGGGGTGCAATTCCTCAAAAGTGTTCAGGAGAGTTTTCTTAAACAGTATGTGGAGGCCCGCACACGTGAGAGGGCAACGCTGGATCTAGTATTGGGAAATAGGGAAAGGCAAGTTCATGTAGTGTGTATGGGCCTTTTGGGTCCAGTGACTACAGTTCGATTAGGTTTAAGATAGTTATGGATAGGGACGGCGAGGGTCCACGTGTTAAAATGCTCAACTGGGGTAAGGCCAACTTTGAGCAATGAGAGAAGGTCTCGCTCAAGTTGACTGGAGCAGGTTATTAGAGGGGAAAGGGACATGGGCCAAGTGGGATGTTTTTAAGTGTGCTGACGAAAGCTCAGCATATGTACTCACCAAGGTCTCTTCTATACCCCGTGACTCTACTCTCACTCCCCATCCCCCTACTCGTAACAAGGGCAGAGTCCCCCTTGTCCTCACCTTCCACCTTACCAGCCGTCACATACACCCCGTTAGAGTGAAGGGAAAAGCAGGCAAACGTAAGGAAGCTTGGCTGACGAGGGGAAATGAGGCGTTGGTCAAAAACAAGAAGGATGCATGGGACAGGTATAGGCAACTGGGATCAAGTGCATCCCTGGAGGAGTTTCAGGAACCAAGGAGTAAACTGAAAAAGGTGATCAGAAGGGCAAAAAGGGGCCAGGAGATAGCTCTGGTGGGTAGCAACAATCACAAAAGATTGTATAAATACATAAGGGGAAAAAGGGTAACCAGAGAGAGAGTGGGAGCTCTCAGGAATCAAAGCTGTCACATCTGTGTGGAGCTACAGGAGATGGGCAATAAATATTTCTCCTCTGTATTTACTGAGGAGAAAGACAGTAGGACAGAAGGTAGACAAAAATGCTGGAGAAACTCAGCGGGTGAGGCAGCATCTATGGAGCGAAGGAATAGGTAACGTTTCAGGTCGAGACCCTTCTTCAGACTGATGTGGGATTATGGGGGGGTGGGGGGGAGAAGAAAGGAAGAGGCAGAGACAATGGGCTGTGGGAGAGCTGGGAAGGGGAGGGGAAGGAGGGAGAAAGCAAGAACTACCTGAAATTGAAGAAGTCACTGTTCATACCACTGGTGTGTAAACTACACAAGCGAAATATGAGGTGCTGCTCCTCCAATTTACAGTGGGCCTCACTTTGGCCATGGAGGCGGACCAGGGCAGAAAGGTTGGATTTGGAATGGGGGTGGGGGGAGTTGGTGCTGAGATCAGGTTGGTTAATGCGAACCGAGCGGAGGTGTTGGGCGAAGCGATCGCCAAGCCTGCGTTTGGTCTCACCAATGTAGAGCAGTTGACACCTCGAGCAGCGAATACAATAGATGAGGTTGGAGGAGGTGCAGGTGAACCTCTGCCTCACCTGGAAAGACTGCTTAGGTCCTTGGATGGAGTCAAGGAGGGAGGTAAAGTGACAGGTCTAGCATTTTCTGCAGTTGCAAGGGAAAGTGCCAGGGGAGGGGGTGGTTTGGGTGGGAAGGGACAAATTGACCAGGGTGTTACGGAGGGAGCGGAAAGCCGAAAGGGGAGGAGATGGGAAGATGTGGCCAGCGGTGGAATCCCGTTGGAGGTGGTGAAAATGTCAGAGGATTATCTGTTGTATGTGACGGCTGGTAGGGTGGAAGGTGAGGACAAGGGGGACTCTGCCCTTGTTAGGAGTGGGGGGATGGAGAGTGAGAGTAGAGTCAATGGGTATAGAAGAGACCCTGGTGAGAGCCTCATCTATAGTTGAAGAGGAGAGGTGCTGGAAGACTGGAGGGTGGCAAATGTTGTGTCTCTTTTCAAGAAAGGCTGCAGGGAAATTGCAGATGGGCAAATGTTATAGGCCGGTGCGCTTAACATCTGTCATTGGAAAGTTACTAGAGAGTATTCTGAGGGATAGGTTATACAGGCATTTGGATGGGCAAGGGCTGATTGGGGATAGTCAGCATGGTTTTGTACATGGGAGGTCGTGTCTCACAAATCTGATTGATTTTTTTGAAGACGTGACCAAAAAGGTCGATGAGGGCAGAGCTGTAGATGTTGTGTACGTGTATTTCAGTACGACGTTCGACAAAGTTCTGCATGGTAGGCTGCTCTGGAAGGTTTGATCGCATGGGATCCAAGGAGTGTAGCTGAATGGGTAGCAAATTGGCTCCATGGAAGGAAGCAGAAGGTGATGGTGGAAGGTTGCTTCTCGGACTGGAGGCCTGTGACTAGTGGTGTGACTCAGGGTTCGGTGCTGGGTCTGTTACTGTTTGTCATCTACATCAATGATTTGGATGAGAACATACAGGGCAAGATTAGCAAGTTTGCTGATTCTACAAAAGTGAGTGGTTTTGCAGATAGTGAAGATGGTTGTGAAAGATTGCAGCAGGATCTGGATCGATTGGTCAGGTAAGGAGAGGAATGGTTGATGGAATTTAATACAGAGATATAGATGTGTGAGATGTTGCATTTTGGGACATTGAACAAGGGCAGGACCTACACAGTAAATGGTAGGCCTCTGGGTAGTGTTGTACAACAGAGGGATCTCGGAGTACAGGTGCATGGTTCCATGAAGGTTGAGTCACAGGTAGATAAGGTGGTCAAAAAGGCTTTTGGCACTTTGGCCGTCATCAGTCAGAGTATTGAGTGTGGAAACTGGGAGGTCATGTTGCAGTAAGACTGGTGACACCGCATTTAGAATATTGTGTTCAGTTCGGGTACTATGTTATAGAAAAGATATTGTCAAGCTTGAAAGGGTTCAGAGAAGATTTACGAGGATGTTGCCCGGACTAGAGGCTATGGGGAGAGTTTGAGAAGGCTGGATCTCTATTCCATGGAGCGCAGGGGGATGATGGGAGATCTTATAGAGGTATACAAAATCATGAGAGGAATAGATCAGGTAGATGCACAGTTTCTTGCCTAGAGTAGGGGAATCGAGGATCAGAGGACATATGTTCAAGGTGGAAAAGATTTAATAGGAATCCGAAGGGTATAGTTTTCACACAAAAGGTGGTGGGTGCATGGAACAAGCTGCCAGAAGAGGTAGTTGAGGCTGAGACTATCCCATCGTTTTAAAAAACAGTTAGATAGGTACATGGATAGGACAAGTTTGGAGGCATATGTTGCCTGGGTTTCAACAACTAAGTTACAGAGAAAGGTTGAACAAGTTAGGGCTTTATTCTTTGGAGCGCAGAAGGTTAAGGGGGGACTTGATAGAGGTCTTTAAAATGATGAGAGGGATAGACAGAGTTGACATGGATAAGCTTTTCCCACTGAGAGTAGGGAAGATTCAAACAAGGGGACATGACTTGAGAATTAAGGGACAGAAGTTTAGGGGTAACATGAGGGGGAACTTCTTTACTCAGAGAGTGGTGGCTGTATGGAATGAGCTTCCAGTGAAGGTGGTGGAGGCAGGTTCGTTTTTTATCATTTAAAAATAAATTGGATAGTTATATGGACGGGAAAGGAATGGAGGGTTATGGTCTGAGCGCAGGTATATGGGACTAGGGGAGAATATGTGTTCGGCACGGACTAGAAGGGTCGAGATGGCCTGTTTCCGTGCTGTAATTGTTATATGGTTATATGGTTAAGGGCAGGCAAGTGGGACTAGTGTAGCTAGTACATTGTTGGTCGGTAGACAAAAGTGCTGGAGAAACTCAGCTGGTGCAGCAGCATCTATGGAGCAAAGGAAATAGGCAACGTTACGGGGCAAAACCCTTCTTCAGACTTATGGGGGGTGGGGGTGAGGAGATGAAAGGAAAAAGGAGGAGGAGGAGCCCGAGGGCTGAGGGAGAGCTAAGAAGGGGAGGAGACAGCAAGGGCTAACGGAATTGGGAGAATTCAATGTTTCTGCTACTAGGGTGCAGACTACCCAAGCCTGTTTCTGTGCTGTGTCTTTAAATTAAACTTTAAATAATGATAACCCATTTATTGTATCCCAGGTAAACCCACCACAGGCCAACGCACTTGTACTACCCCAGATAAACCCACCACAGGCCAACGCACTTGTACTACCCCAGATAAACCCACCACAGGCCAACGCACTTGTACTACCCCAGATAAACCCACCACAGGCCAACGCACTTGTACTACCCCAGATAAACCCACCACAGGCCAACGCACTTGTACTACCCCAGATAAACCCACTAGAAACATAGAAAAAACATAGAAAAATAGGTGTAGGAGTAGGCCATTCGACCCTTCGAGCCACAGACTATAAGATAGCCTGCCCACACTCTACCCCAGATACATCTACCACAGAACAGCCCTCTGATACTGTACCCTAGGTTGACTAATCTTTACACCAGTGTCACCGTGGCCCTGAGCTTTGGGTGTGTGGAGTGAAGGTCTGTCAGCAGCGTGGGTCCATGGAGGGGTCTGTCCATCTCTTGACCATAATCATTACCTGATTCTGTCTGTTTGATGGGAGCATTCGATTTGCTTGAAACGTGTGTGTAGGAAGGAACTGGAGATGCTGTTTTAAACCGAAGATAGACACAAAAAGCTAGAGTAACTCAGCGGGTCGGGCAGCGTCTCTGGAGAGAAGGAATGGATGACGTTTCAGGACAACGCCCTTCTTCAGACTCCAGAGATGCTGCCCAACCCACTGAGTTACGGCAGCTTTTTGTGTCCATCTCGCTTGAGACGGGGTTGGGATCAATAGCCGGCTGACGTGTGTGTGTTTCCCCTCCAGGTGTGTCCCTCACGTGAAGAAGTGGATGCTGCTGGTGTTGCTGGCATTACTGGGTAAGGACCTGCTCCATTTCACATCTCACTTCATCGATCATTGATGTCTGCAGGACAATATGAAGAAAATCTTCACTGAGGGTTGGAGCAGTTGAGGCAAAGCATGAGGAGAAACAGTCATGTTGAGAGTAAAGGATTAAAGGTGGAGGGAAGGATTGGGGTGGGCCCTGGGCTGTATTTAGCAGTCTGTTTGACAGAACAACACTGGTGAATTTATAGAGTAAACTGTGTATCCAGAGCCCAAGGTTCTTATTGGAATTAGAGAGTGAGGTCCAAGCAGCTGAATTGAGGTTGTGTTATATTGTTCATAAATTATAGGAGCAGAATTAGGCCCTTTGACCCATCAAGTCTACTCCACTATTCAATCATGGCTGATCTATCTTTCCCTCTCAACCCCATTCTCCTGCCTGTTTCCCATAACCTCCGACACCCGTACTAATCAAGAATCTTATCAATCTGCACCTTAAAAATACCCACTGACTTGGCCTCCAGAGCTGTCTGTGGCAATGAATTCCACAGATTTACCACCCCCTAACTAAAGAAATTCCACCTCGTCCCCTTTTTAAAGGTACGTGGTTTTGTTCTGAGGCTATGGTCTCTGGCCCTATACTCTCCAACTAGTGGCAACATCCTCTCCACATCCACTCTATCCAGGCCCTTCACCATTCGGCAAGTTTTAATGAAGTCTTTTCTCATCCTACAGCGAGTACAGGTCCAGTGAGTACAGGCCCAGTGCCTACAAATGCTCATCACACGTCAACCCACTCATTCCTGGGATCATTCTCGTAAACCTCCTCTGGACCCTCTCCAACGCCAGCATTTCCTTCTTCAGATGTGGAGCCCAAAACCGCTCACAAAACTCCAAATGTGGTCTGGCCAGTGCCATCGTTACATCCCTGTCTTTATATTCTATTATCAGGGTGCTTGTATTTGATAATCTCGCTGTTCTAACGGGTGCAAAGATGCTAATCTCCAGATTGCTCCCAGTAGCTGGTACAGTGAGTGTAGGTGTGGGAAGGGAGTGTGGGTGATGAGTAGGGGAGTGATGGTGCAGGAAGGAGGGCAGTATATTCCTCGGGCACTGGTTCTGAGGGCAGGAGGCACCTCGAGGCTGGGACCAATCTCCTCGATGGGTTTGCTAACGCCGTTTGGACGGGTTGATATGGTTTGGTTTGGAAGGAAATTTGAGCCAAGATTTGGGGGCGAGATGGGCAGAACAGGGAATGAGGGCATGAAGTTAGTGAGTAGGAAGAGTAAAGAAAGGCTGGAAAATCCAATGGGGGAGTGTGGCCCCACTTGATGCAAGGATTCCATCGAGGGGAAAATGTCAAAGGCTTTGGGGCCATATCTCCTTTAAACATCGTAGCT
>CM075977.1:154390389-154463229 GCA_038087875.1 Malacoraja senta
CCGAAAAGTCACAAAAAGCTGGAGTAACTCAGTGGGATAGGCGGCATTTCTGGAGAGAAGGAATGGGTGACATTTCGGGGCAGGACCCTTCTTCAGACTGGTTAGGGTTAAGGGAAATGAGAGATATAGACGGTGATGTGGAGAGATAAAGAACAATGAATGAAAGATATGCAAAAAGGTAACGATGATAAAGGAAACAGGTCATTGCAAGCTGTTTGTAGGGTGAAAATGAGAGGCTATTGCGACTTGGATGGGGGAGGGATGGACAGAGAGGGAATGCCGGGGCTACCTGAAGTGAGTGAAATCTATATTCATACCACTGGGCAATAAGCTGCCCAAACAGGTACTATCATAATGTTTAAGAGACATTTGGAAAGGTGCATGGATAGGTTAGGTTTAGAGGGTTACGGGCCAAGAGCGGGCAGATGGAACAAATGTAGATGGGGCATGTTGGTCAGCATAGGCGAGTTGGCCGAAGGGCCACTTTCCATGCTGTATGACTATAACTGTCTCCTCATCTCTGACCGTTATCCAACAAACTGCCGATCAAATAATACCATCAACTGTGTTCATCTATTCCGTGCCATGCTCTGTCTCACCCCTCATCTTTTCTAGCTTTTTTTCCTGACCCCCTTCGATCAGTCTGAAGAAAGGTGCTGACCCAAAACGTCTCCTATCCATGTTCTCCAGGGATGCTGCCTGACCCGCTGAGTTACTCCAGCATTTTGTGTCAATCTATGGTATAAATCAGCACCTGCAGTTCCTTGTTATCACATTCATTTCCTTTAGCTCATCATACTCTCCGGTTATTTGTTTCTTCTTTTGTGAAAATCAACACAAAGTTTAATTTCCCTGCCATTTCAATAGACAATAGACAAAAGGTGCAGGAGTAGGCCATTTGGCCCTTCGAGCCAGCACCGGCATTCAATGTGATCATGGCTGATCATCCCCAATCAGTACCCCGTTCCTGCCTTCTCCCCATATCCCCTGACTCTGCTATTTTTAAGAGCCCTATCTAGCTCTCTCTTGAAAGCATCCAGAGAACCTGCCTCCACCTCCCTCTGAGGCAGAGAATTCCATAGACTCACCACTCTCTGTGAGAAAAAGCGTTTCCTCGCCTCCGTTCTAAATGGCTTACTCCTTATTCTTAAACTGTGGCCCCTGGTTCTGGACTCCCCCAAAATCGGGAACATGTTTCCTGCCTCTAGTGTGTCCAAGCCCTACCATCCCATTATCATTTCCTTTACAAAAACCTTTACAGATGCCTTTATATATAGGGTTTTCACTGGATTCATTTTATTTGTATTTCCTTATCAATTTCTTGGTACCTCTTACCTCTTCTGTGAATTCTGACATCTTCCCAATCCCCAGACTTACTGCACCTTTTGGTAACATTGAACCACCTTTCCTTCGCTTTAAATTCATTTCCGGTTGTTGAAACAGTTTTCCCTTTGGATGTATGTTTTAGGGGGACAGTTATTTGTTACTAGGTCAAGTGAAACCCGTTGGATCTGCTCCCCCAACGCGATATTCCACACTCACCCGTTCCCCCAACGCAATATTGCACCACTCACGCATAGCCCCCAACTGCACAGGCAGAGCTCATTTCTCCTCATCCCCCAGCACTCCCTCCTCCTCTTCTTCACCCTCCCTCTTCAATCCCTAGAGAGGGAGGGGGGTAGAGAGGGAGGGGGGTAGAAAGGGAGGGAGGGGGGTAGAGAGGGAGGGGGGGTAGAGAGGGAGGGGGTAGAGGGAGGGGGGTAGAGAGGGAGGGGGGTAGAGAGGGAGGCGAGAGAGGGAGTGTAGACATGGCAACTACCCTCCCTACCCCTCCTCTCCCTCAATCTCCCCACGCTCCCTCCTCACCTCCCCAGGATCTTGCCTCTCTTCTCCTCCCCTCCCGCAATCCCTCCTTCACCTCTCTTTCCCTCTCCTTTCCCCTACCGCCGCCGTGACGACCCACCGTCGCGATGCCTCACCACCGCCGCGGCCCCATCGTCGCGATGCCTCACCACCGCCGCGGCCCCATCGTCGCGAGGCCTCACCACCGCCGTGATGACCCACCGTCGCGAGGCCTCACCACCGCCGCAGCCCCATCGTCGCGAGGCCTCACCACTGCAATCTCGATGTCTCCTTCACCGCCACGGGCTCGATGCCTCCTTGATAGCCAACTAAAACCCCAGCCGGGGCGTCGCGGGTAGAAGCCCAGGTCGGAAAAAGCGGAACATTAATTTAAATGCGGCCATCCCCCTTTGTAGCTCTAATGCCTCCCCTTAATATTACCCATCACACTACAACAATAGTGCATTCCTGCAGACACGCTCTACATTTCTAACACATTTGTAATCTCCATAATTCTGCTTATGGTCACTGTTGCAATAAACATTATAACATTAACTTGCAAATTTATTTTCCAAGATCTCCTCATTATACCACACTCCCATCATATTTCCAATTTGTTTTTCAACCATAACCTTGATTTTTCCATAGATATTTTCCATATTTTCTTATTTTTCCCCTGCATTGTTGCCATTGTTATCCCTCTTGTTAGCAGTGTTTCTGCAAAAGGGTAATGATGTTATAGAAGCTGTCCCAAGTATATTTTTGATGAATTTATACTTTCCAAGTTCATTCCTGTTTTGTTGGATAAGAGTCAATATTGAACACCATGACCTCAATTTAAATATTGTTTAAAATATATCCGTTTGTCCTTGGTAACTAAAAATGCTCCTCACTTCAACAAATCACACGTGAAAATTGTGCCATCTTAACGATAATTTGGTTTAAATGGGGAATTTATGAGATAATTAAGTTCCCTTGAGCATTGTATAAATGTATTCACTTGTTCTTGTGGGAGGAAAATAGAGAACCTTGGAAAGCATGTCAGATTCCTGAAAGTCGTGGGAGTGTGAATAAGAAGGCACACAGAATATTTATCTTTACTGCAGAATATAAGAGCAAGAAGGTTATTTTAGAACTGAAAACACAATTTAAGCCAAATTGGGTGGTACAGTGGCACAGCTGGTAGAGCTGCAGCTTCACTGCACCAGAGACCCGGGTTTGATCCTGACCTCTGGTGCTGTCTGTGTGTAAATTTTGCACATCGCACTATGTTGGCATGGGGTTCCTGCAGATGCTCTGGTTTCCTCTCATATCCCAATGGTATGCGGGTTTGCAGCTTAATTGGCTTTTGTAAATTCCCCCTTGCATGTATAGAGTGGATGCGAAAGTGGGATAGCATAGAACTAGTGTGTATGGATGGCCGATGGTTGGTGTGGACACAGTGGGCCGAAGGGCCTGCTTCCATGCTGTATCTCTTTCAAATCAATCAGTCAATCAGAGTTGATAAAAGATTTGATTGCAATGGACTGACAACAGAGGACGTTATGAGGATGTAGCTGGGGATAGAAAATTTCAATGAAGTTGAATATTGAATAACCTGCATTTGTCTTCTTTTGAACAGTAGATGCCAAAAATAGATTCAAGGAACGTCTTTACAGTTATAAGGGGATAACATTTTATTGATGGGAAGAGCCTATATCCAGACAGAAGATTAAAAACTAGATTTAAAATATTTGGGTGATGGGTGAGAGAGAGAGATGGGTCCAATTTTTTCACCTCAAGCATGGTATGAACATTTAGATAGGTCAGTGGATGATCAATGGCAGATATTTATAAAAGTTCATGATGCTCAGCAGAAATTTATCCCAATTAGAGAGACAGCTCCCAGGAGCAAGATTAACTATCTATGGTTACCAAAGGAGGTCAAAGAAAATATTAAATCAAAGACCAGATTGTACAAAGTTGCAAGCTCATGTTGTTGATCAGAGAACTGGGATTTTTACAAGAGCCAGCGGTGAGAGGCTAAGAAGTTAATAAGGATGGAGAATACAAGAGCCTGCAGATGCTGGAATGTGGAGCACCCAAAAACTCTGTAAGAAGAACTGAACGGGTCGAGCAGTATCTGTGGATTCGATGGTACAATTGCATTTATAGTCACATGTACCGAGGTACAGTGAAATTCATTTTGGGTACAGTTCAGTAGTATCACTATACATATGTACTTGAATACATCTTAGATAAACAAGAAACAAGGAGCAGCGTCCGGGTAGGGAGTAGTTAAACAGCGCGGGACTTTGCTTTCCAGACGCCCAGGGACCGTTGCAGAAGGACCAAAACTGCAACGTTCCATTCAAGTTTCCTATAAGTGAGGAAGCCGCTGATTGGTGGAAGAGGACCAAGAGAAAGCAGCTGATTGGGAGTCAGATCCCTGCTGATTTACTCCACCAGTTTTGTATTGTATCCAGGGTAAGGGGGGAGTATGAGGGCCAGGGCAGTTTACTGTTCTGGATGTCAGATGTGGGAGGTCATGGAGTCTGATAGCCCTCCAGACGTTCACATCTGTGTCAGGTGCGTAGAGATGGGGTTCCTAAGGGACCGTGTTAGGAACCTGGAGCAGCAGCTCGATGACCTCTGTCTGATCAGGGAGAGTGAGGAAGTCATAGAAAAGAGTTTAGGGAGGTGGCCACTCCAAGACCACGGGAGGCAGACAAGTGGGTCACGGTTAGGAAGGGCAAGGGGCAGAGGCAGGGACTAGTGAGTACCCCGGTGGCTGTACACCTTGAAAATAAGTACTCCTGTTTGAGTACTGTTGAGGGGGACAGCCTTCCTGCGGGTAGCAACAGCGGCCGGGCCTCCGGCACAGAGACCAGCCCTATTGCTCAGAAGGGTAGGGAAAAGAAGAGGAGGGCAATAGTAATAGGGGACTCTATGGTTAGGGGGTCGGATAGGCGATTCTGTGGACGCAGTCAGGAGACCCGGATGGTAGTTTGCCTCCCTGGTGCCAGGGTCAGGGATGTGTCTGAACACGTTCAAGATATCCTGAAATCGGAGGGAGAGGAGCCTGAGGTTGTGGTACATATAGGTACCAATGACATAGGTAGAAAAAGAGAAGAGGTCTTGAAAGGAGAATTTAGGGAGTTGGGAGGAGAGTTAAGGAGAAGGTCTACAAAGGTAACAATCTCAGGATTACTACCTGTGCCACGTGACGGTGAGAGTAGGAATGGAGTGAGGTGGAGGATAAATGCGTGGCTGAGGAACTGGTGCAGCGGGCAGGGATTCAAATTTCTGGATCATTGGGACCTCTTTTGGGGAAGGAGTGACCTGTACAGAAAGGACGGGTTGCACTTGAACCCGAGGGGGACCAATATCCTGGCGGGGAGATTTGCAAAGGCTACTGGGGAGACTTTAAACTAGAACGGTTGGGGGGAGGGACTCAAATAGAGAAAGCTAGTGGAAAATGTGGGAGGCAGGAGGCAGAGAAGGGAAGCACTCGGACCCAAAATGTAGGGGAGAAAGAAGAAAAAGATAATAAACAGAGAATAAGTGGTGATGGGTTTCTTAAATGTGTATATTTTAATGCTAGGAGCATTGTAAGAAAGGTGGATGAGCTTAGAGCCTGGATTGACACCTGGAAGTATGATGTTGTGGCGATCAGTGAAACATGGTTGCAGGAGGGCTATGATTGGCAAATAAATATTCCAGGATTTCGTTGCTTCAGGGGTGATAGAATTGGAGGGGCAAGAGGTGGGGGTGTTGCATTGCTTGTCAAGGAAGATATTACAGCAGTGCTTTGGCAGGATAGATTAGAGGGCTCGTCTAGGGAGGCTATTTGGGTGGAACTGAGAAATGGGAAAGTTGTAGCAACACTTATAGGGGTGCATTATAGACCGCCAAATGGGGAGCGAGAATTGGAAGAGCAAATATGTAAGGAGATAGCAGATATTAGTAGTAAGCACAAGGAAGTGATTGTGGGAGATTTCAATTTTCCACACATAGACTGGGAAACACATTCTGTAAAAGGGCTGGATGGTTTGGAGTTTGTAAAATGTGTGCAAGATAGTTTTTTGCAGCAATACATAGAGGTACCTACTAGAGAAGGGGCAGTGCTGGACCTCCTGTTAGGAAATGAGACAGGGCAGGTGGCGGAGGTATGCGTCGGGGAGCACTTCGGGTCCAGTGATCACAATACCATTAGTTTCAATATAATTATGGAGAGGGTCAGAACTGGACCTAGGGTTGAGATTTTTGTTTGGAGAAAGGCTAACTGAGGAGATGAGAAAGGATTTAAAAGGAGTGAATTGGGACATGTTGTTTTATGGGAAGGATGTAGAAGAAAAATGGAGGACATTTAAGGGTGAAATTTTAAGAGTACAGAATCTTTATGTCCCTGTTCGGTTGAAAGGAAATAGTAAAAAATGGAAAGAGCCATGGTTTTCAAGGGAAATTGGACACGGTTCGGAAAAAGAGAGAGATCTACAATATTTATAGGCCGCATGGAGTAAATGAGGTGCTTGAGGAGTATAAAGAATGTAAAAAGAATATTAAGAAAGAAATTAGAAAAACTAAAAGAAGATATGAGGTTGCTTTGGCAAGTAAGGTGAAAGTAAATCCAAAGGGTTTCTACAGCTATATTAATAGCAAAAGGATAACAAGGAATAAAATCGGTCCATAAGAGAGTCAGAGTGGACAGCTATCTGCAGAGCCAAAAGAGATGGGGGAGATATTGAACAATTTCTTTTCTTCGGTATTCACGAAGGAGAAGGATATGGAATTATGTGAGGTAAGGGAAACGAGCAGAGTAGCAATGGAAACTGTGAGATTCAAAGAAGAGGAGGTGTGGACACTTTTGAAAAATATGAAAACGGATAAGTCTCCAGGTTCTGACAGGATATTCCCTAGGACATTGAGGGAAGTTAGTGTAGAAATAGCAGGGGCTATGACAGAAATATTTCAAATGTCATTAGAAACGGGAATAGTGCCGGAGGATTGGCATACTGCGCATGTTGTTCCGTTGTTTAAAAAGGGTTCGAAGAGTAAACCTAGCAATTATAGACCTGTTAGTTTGACATCAGTGGTGGGCAAGTTAATGGAAAGGATACTTAAAGATAATATATATAAGCATCTGGATAAGCAGGGTCTGATTAGGAACAGTCAACATGGATTTGTGCCTGGAAGGTCATGCTTGACTAATCTTCTTGAATTTTTCAAAGAGGTTACTAGGGAAATTGATGAGGGTAAAGCAGTGGATGTTGTCTATATGGACTTCAGTAAGGCCTTTGACAAGGTTCCTCATGGAAGGTTGGTTAAGAAGATTCAATTGTTGGGTATTAATGGTGGAGTAGCAAGATGGATTCAACAGTGGCTGAATGGGAGATGCCAGAGAGTAATGGTGGATGGCTGTTTGTCAGGTTGGAGGCCGGTGATGAGTGGGGTGCCTCAGGGGTCTGTGTTGGGTCCACTGTTGTTTGTCATGTACATCAATGATCTGGATGAAGGTGTGGAAAATTGGATTAGTAAGTATGCAGATGATACTAAGATAGGTGGTGTTGTGGATAATGAAGTAGATTTTCAAAGTCTACAGAGAGATTTAGGCCATTTGGAAGAGTGGGCTGAAAGATGGCAGATGGAGTTTAATGCTGACAAATGTGAGGTGCTACATCTCGGCAGGACAAATCAAAATAGGACGTACACGGTAAATGGTAGCGAATTGAGGAATGCAGTTGAACAGAGGGATCTAGGAATAACTGTGCATATTTCCCTGAAGGTGGAATCTCATGTAGATAGGGTGGTAAAGAAAGCTTTTGGTGTGCTGGCCTTTATAAATCAGAGCATTGAATATAGAAGTTGGGATGTAATGTTAAAATTGTACAAGGCATTGGTGAGGCCAATTCTGGAGTATGGAGTACAATTTTGGTCGCCTAATTATAGGAAGGATGTCAACAAAATAGAGAGAGTACAGAGGAGATTTACTAGAATGTTGCCTGGGTTTCAGCAACTAAGTTACAGAGAAAGGTTGAACAAGTTAGGTCTTTATTCTTTGGAGCGCAGAAGGTTAAGAGGGGACTTGATAGAGGTCTTTAAAATTATGAGCAGGTAAGACAGAGTGGACGTGGATAAGCTTTTCCCATTGAGAGTAGGGAAGATTCAAACAAGGGGACATGACTTGAGAATTAAGGGACAGAAGTTTAGGGGGAACATTAGGGGGAACTTCTTTACTCAGAGAGTGGTAGCTGTGTGGAATGAGCTTCCAGTGGAAGTGGTGGAGGCAGGTTCGATGTTATCCTTTAAAAATAGATTGGATGGGTATATGGACGGGAAAGGAATGGAGGGTTATGGTCTGAGTGCAGGTAGATGGGACTAGGAGGAAGTATTTATTTTTAATTTAAAAAAAAAAAAAAAATTAAAAATGTTCGGCACGGACTTGAAGGGCCGAGATGGCCTGTTTCCGTGCTGTTATGGTTATATGGAATGATGTAGAATGCTGATCAAGAAGGATGGAAAAGGATGGTCAACGTCAGCCAGAAAACTCCATCATTCCTTTTCATCCACGGATGCTGCTTGACCTGCTGAAGATTGTTTGTTGAATAAAGATTATAAGAGAAAGCTGGTCAGAAATACTAAACTAAACAGTGAGGCTTTCTATGGATAAATTAAAAAGAAGAGGGTGGCTGGGATAGGTCAAGACCAAGACTGTGGATTTAATGACAGGAACCAAAGAATTGACAGGTAAATTAAGTCGATATTTTGTACATGTTATCACATACTGTTAAAAGACACATTGGAGGACACTGTTAATATGCCAAATGTATCTATTGAGCTTGCATCAAAAAAACACAGAAGAATTTGCAACATTTCCTATCACAAGGGATATGGTATTGGAAAACCAATTGGAACCAAAGGGAGACAGGTTGCCAGGTCTCAATAGCTGGCAGCCGAGGGTTCTAAAGGAAGAGGCTAGGCAGCTTGTGGAGTTGTTTTTCAAAACGCTACCAGCAGATCAGAGAACTACAGGGGAGGAAGACAAAAAGCATGTAAGTGTTGGACCGTGAGTTTAACATCTGTCTTGGCAAGATGTTGGCATCTATAACCAAATAAGAAAGTATTATTTAATATGTGGAATGCAACCTAACCAAACCAACATGCTTTTATGAAAGATAAATTATATTTGATAAATATTCTAGTTCTTCAAGGATGTAATAGGTTGAGGTAAAAGAAGGGGACATGTATGTGTAGTATTTTTATATTTTAGATATATTTGATCAGATACCATATAAAAGGCTGGTTGGTGTTCAAGATAAAATCTCACTGCATTACATGGATTAAAGATAGTTTATCACTTAGAAAACAGAGAGTTGGAATGAAGAAGTCTTTTTCGAGCTGTAAGGCTGTAACTGGTGCAGTGCCCCAAGGTTCTGTTCTTAATAAATGACCTTGAGAAGGGACAGAGGGTGAGGTATCCAAGTTTATGATGACTTGAAATTTGGTTAGAGGCAGGTTGCAAAGACAATATTTGGACTGCAATGGGACATAGATAGGTTAGGTGAGTGGGAGAACATTTGGCAAATGGAGTTTAATGTGAGAACATACGAGGTCATACACCTCAGTAAGTAGAAGCAAAAGGCAGATCGGATCTAAATGGAGAATGATTGCAAAAGTGTGAATACAGAGTGATCTAGATATGCACAAATCACAAAAGGTTAGCAGGCAGGTGCAGTGCATGGTTAGGAAAGCAACGGGCATATTGTTCATTATTGCAAAATGGTTGGAGGTTTGAAAATGTGAACATTGTTAACATTGTTCAGGGAATTAATGAGGCCATACCTGGAGGACTGTGCACATTTTTTGTCCCTTTGTTCAACAATGAAGTCATAGCGTCATACAACACATGGAAACTAGCCCTTTTGCCCAACTTGTCCATGCTGACCTAAGTGCCCCATCTAAGCTAGTCCCATTTGCCTGCAGGTTGGTCCATAACCCTCCAACCTTTCCTTTCCATGTACTTGTCCAAATGTCTTTTAGCTTTTGTTATTGTACCTGTTGTGAATTCATGTGACCAAGTCACTGTGAATCTCATGCATCTTTATCATGTTGATCGGCTTACCATGGGGGACTTTATCAAATGCCTTACTAAAATCCAAGCAGACAACATCCAAGGCCCTACCCTCACCGACATCCTTCGTCACCACCTCACAAAACTTGATCAAGTTAGTAAGACATGACCTCCCATGTACAAAGCCATGCTGACTGTCCCTAATTAGCCCTTTCCCTTCCAAATGGGACTAAATCCCATCTCAAAGAATCCTCTCCAAATGTGTTTCAAAAGAAATTAATAGATTACGGGTTAATAACTGGAAAAAAGTTAATCCTAAAATTCTGGAAAAACGCTCCAATACCAACTATAAACATGTTGATTTCAAATATGTTCGAAACATTACACCTAGAAGAGATAAAACTCCTCCTGGCAGGTAAACCAGATCACTTCCACCTGACATGGTCTGCATTTATAGAATTATTACAAGTATAGGGTGCAAAAGTACTTTAAAAAAAAACTGACAGGTAAAGGGGGATGAAAGCTGGAGAGTTGGTATATCCCATTTGCGTGATGCTTATAATAAAGTATTTGTTTTTCTCTTTTTTCCTCTTTCTCTTTTCTTCTTTAGGGCCTATCTCTTAATCCTTTCTTCTTAATTTCTTTTCTACAGGGTCTCTGTTCTTTCCTGTTGTCACGTTTTTTCACCTTCACTATTTTCCTTCACTTTCTCTTTTTTCTTAATCTCAATCTTTCCTTTTTATTAGTGTAAAAAATGACGGAGTACATTAATTGTAATAAGATATACGTGATGAGTACTAATGTAATTGGTTGTAATGTAATGTACTTCTAATAAATAAAAAAAAATTAAAAATAAAAAAAGAATCCTCTCCAATAACTTCCCTACCACTGACATGAGGCTCACCGGCCTACAATTTTCTTTATTATCTCTACTTCCCTTCTTAAACAAAGAAACAACATTGGCTACTCTCGAGTACTCAAGAACTTCACTATGCGAAGAGGAGTTGCAAAGATCTTCATCAAGGCCCCTGCAAACTCCTCTCTTATCTCTTTTAATGATTCCTGTATAGATCCCATCAGGCTCTGGGGATTTATATACCTTAATGCTGTTCAAGAGGCCCAACACCGCTTCTTTCTTAGATAGACACAAAATGCTGGAGTAACTCGGCGGGACAGGCAGCATCTCTGGAAAGAAGGAATGCGTGACGTTTCGGGTCGAGACCCTTCTTCACACATCTTGAGCCGAGACGTCACCCATTCCTTTTCTCCAGAGATGCTCCCTGACAAGAGTCAAGAGTGTTTTAATGTCATGTGTCCCAGAAAGACAATGAAATCCTTACTTGCTGCAGCACAACAGAATATGTAAACATAATACACTGTGAACAATATAATAAATGAGAGAGAAGGAAAAAAAAGTTCAGTGTGTGTATATATACATACTCACAAGTACACACACACACACACACACACACACATATATATATATATATATATACACACACGCACACATACATACGCAAAAAATAAACAATAGTGCAATAATAATAATGGTCTATTGTAGTTCAGTGTCCTAACACAAGCAAAAAAAAAAAGATCTATACTCTTTCTAGTTTAGAAGAAAGAATGGTGATCTTCCTGAAATATATAAGATTCTGAGGGGGCATGACAGGATACATGCCAAGATGTTTTTGGATGTAGGAAATTCCTGAATGAAAGGACATTGTTGCAAGATTAAGGGGTAATGGAAATGTTTTGGAAATCAGGAGAACCAGCTGTTTTTAAGTATTCAGCCTCTGACTTCCTCCTGGAGCTAAAATATTTACGTGGCTGGACCAGTTAGGATTCTTGGCAACGGTGATCTCAAGAATGCAGATAATAGGGGATTTAATAAAGATCAAAATGTCACTGTGATGGAGTTAGATTCTGCAATAGGAGAGTATGCAAATGTGACTTATCCTTTAACAGATTTGAATAGACCTCAGGTCTGGCTATATTGTGGATGTTAACATATAGAATGAAAAAGAACATTGATACAATGTGAACTCAATAAATTACATTTGACCTTACGATGGAATCAAGATCATTGATAAAGCAGCTGAAGATGATTGGGATTAAGACAGTGTTATGATGAGTTCCTGCAGTGATACACGGAAGCTGATATGATTAGTTTCCAACCAGCATAAATGTTGTATGTTAAATATATGTGACATTATTACATGACACATTTGATCACGTGTGTATTGATGTCTGCACGTGTGTAGCCTGAAATGAACCTTGAATAAACCAGAAATAACCTCTAGATCTTTCTGTGTTCCCTATGTGTTTGACCGTGACTTGGAAGCCCACAAGGGAGTCTACGTTACACTGAGATGAGGATGGAACAGAAGGTAAACTGAAGTTGCACAAAGTAACACAGTTATCAAATGGACCAAGCAACAGCACATTTACTGTCAGTGCATTTTTATGACAGTACATGGCAGTATGGACGAGATCACTTTAATCTTTAATTGCGTACAGTTTTGGTCTCCAAATCTGAGGAAAGACATTCTTGCCATAGAGGGAGTACAGAGAAGGTTCACCAGACTGATTCCTGGGATGTCAGGACTTTCATATGAAGAAAGACTGGATAGACTCGGCTTGTACTCGCTAGAATTTAGAAGATTGAAGGGGGATCTTATAGAAACTTACAAAATTCTTAAGGGGTTGGACAGGCTAGATGCAGGAAGATTGTTCCCGATGTTGGGGAAATTCCAGGACAAGGGGTCACAGTTTAAGGATAAAGGGGGAATCTTTTAGGACCGAGATGAGAAAAACATTTTTCACACAGAGAGTGGTGAATCTCTGGAACTCTCTGCCACAGAGGGTAGTTGAGGCCAGTTCATTGGCTATATTTGAGAGGGAGTTAGATGTGGCCCTTGTGCCTAAAGGGATCAGGGGGTATGGAGAGAAGGCAGGTATGGGATACTGAGTTGGATGATCAGCCATGATCATATTGAATGGCGGTGCAGGCTCGAAGGGCCGAATGGCCTACTCCTGCACCTATTTTCTATGTAATCTAGCCCTTTCAGGGAATGTATGAAATGACAAAATCAGGAGCAGGAACTGAAGACTAGGTGGAATGTTTATACAGCAGTGTCAAATATTCTGCCTCAGCAAATTCACAAAGAAACAAATTGAATTTAAATTATGCAAAATGTAACATTTGTACATGCATGTAAAATAGCCACCTTGACGAGGTTACTCTTCTAAAACAAACAAATATTTGTTTGTCGTGTACTTTAATATTAATGCATTGTAATGCCAAACAGCAATAGCAAAATTGAGAGCTCCAGATGCAAGCCCAAGACATGTCAGTGAGTGTAGCACAAAAAGTGAAGCTGATGGAATAAATCTAATGGTGATTACCAATCACAAGTATTCTAGTTTAGAGGAGCATAAAGTATGCATTTAAATGCACAAATGCATAGTCTTAATGCATAAAGCTAGGCATGTGGATATGCAGAGAATGGAGGGATATACAATAGATTATGCACAGGTAGATAAGAGATGGTTTTGGCACCATGTTCGGCACAGACATTGTGGGCCGCAGGTCCTGTTCTTGTGTTGTGCTCTTATATATATTCAATGTAGACACAGCATCGAAGTTATATCAGGCAAGCAGTTTCTCAGTGGAAGTACAAAGTGGAAACAGAAAGCCACAGTTAAAATTATTGCATACTATTAAAGCCAATGAGAACTGTGAATAACACAGCCTAAAAAACATATAACTAAAAAACATATATGCCACTAGCAACAACAATAAAATTAAAATTAAAGTTAGTGATTAGTGACAAAGCTATTGACTGCTTGATTTTCGACAAATAAATAAATGAAGATCATTGCAAAATTCAGTAGAGGGGCATTAACAACCAGCGTGCTGAACGTAGACAATGGCAAGAAAAAATTGCAAGGCCTCAGAGTAATGCCTGGAGAGTGGAATTAGTGAGCTGTTCTGGTAGAGAGCAGGCATGGACATGATAGGTTGAATGGCCTGTGTCTATGATCCTATGATAGTGAAAATCTTAAGTCGGATGTGATGTGCCACAATGGTCAAAAGGTAAAGCTGCAAATCTTGACAGCTGACTATGCAAACAGGTCAACTCTACTAGGAAAAGGTTGGGTCAAGATGTTCTAAATAAATTAGAAGAATATATTTAGTTTGTGCATTTTGTAATTACACATTGAAAGGCTTGTACAGCAAATATTAAAAGTTTTTTTTGTGCTCATAGTGTGCAGAGCCTGTCCTGTTTCACATATCTTGAATTTGTGTAAGGTTGAATGTTGATCCAAGTACAAAAAAACATGCCCACCTTAACTTACATTTTATTTCCTAGCCTCTATGTCTTCTGAGACCCCAGTCAGGCTAGCAATGAATGTCCTGAGGGTGCATGAAAGTAGAACCAGTATTGCAAAAGTGTGAATAGAGAGTGATCTAGATGTGCACAAATCACAAAAGGTTAGCAGGCAGGTGCAGTGCATGGTTAGGAAAGCAACGGGCATATTGTTCATTATTGCAAAATGGTTGGAGATTTGAAAAGGTTAACATTGTTCTGGGTATCAATGAGGCTACACCTGGAGGACTGTGCACATTTTTTGTCCCTTTGTTCAACAATGAAGTCATAGGGTTATACAGCACATGGAAACTAGCCCTTTAGTCCAACTTGTCCATGCTGACCTATAGTGCCCCATCTAAGCTGGTCCCAATTGCCTGCAGGTTGGCCCATAACCCTCCAACCTTTCCTTTCCATGTACTTGTCCAAATGTCTTTTAGCTTTTGTTATTGTACCTGTTCTGAACTCATATGACCAAGTCACTGTGAATCTCATGCATCTTTATCATGTTGATCGGCTTACCATGGGGGACTTTATCAAATGCCTTACTAAAATCCAAGAAGACAACATCCAAGGCCCTACCCTCACCGATATCCTTCGTCACCACCTCACAAAACTTGATCAAGTTAGTAAGACATGACCTGCCACGTACAAAGCCATGCTAACTGTCCCTAATTAGCCCTTTCCCTTCCAAATGGGAGTAAATCCCATCTCAAAGAATCCTCTCCAATAACTTCCCTACCACTGACATGAGGCTCACCGGCTATCCTCGAGTACTCAAGAACTTGCCTCTGCAGAGAGGAGTTGCGAAGATCTTCATCAAGGCCCCTGCAAACTCCTCTCTTATCTCTTTTAATGATTCCTGGATAGATCCCATCAGGCTCTGGGGATTTATATACCTTAATGCTGTTCAAGAGGCCCAACACCGCTTCCTTCTTAGATAGACACAAAATGCTGGAGTAACTCGGCGGGACTGGCAGCATCTCTGGAAAGAAGGAATGGGTGACGTTTCCCGAGACATCACCCATCCCTTTTTTCCCAGAGATGCTGCCTGACCCACTGAGTTACTCCAGCATTTTGTATCTATCTTCAGTGTAAACCAGCATATGCAGTTCCTTCTCACACCACCTCTTCTTGTCCTTTTGCATAATTATTTTAAAGTTAAAATAGATTAATTAGGCTAATTCTTAGGATGAGAGATTGTCTAGTCAAGCGTGTTTTACTGTCATATGTCCCAGATAGAACAATGAAATTCGTACTTGCTGCGGCACAACAGAATATGTAAACATAGTACACTGTAAACAATATAATAAACGAGAGAAGAAAAAGTTCAGTGTGTATACATACACATACTCATGTACACACATATACATATATAAATATACATATACACATATACGCACACGTATGTATACACATAAAACAAAAATAGTAGTGCAATAATAATAATAATAATAAGTCTATTGAAGTTCAGTGTCCTAACACAAGCAAAACAAAAAATGAGATCTATATTCTTTCGAGTTTAGAAGAAAGAATGGTGATCTTCCTGACAGGTCAACTCTACTAGGAAAATGTTGGGTCAAGATATTCTATTAGATTAGAAGAATATATTTAGTTTGTGCATTTTGCAATTACATGTTGAAAGGCTGTATAGCAAATATTGAACTTTTTTTAATGCTCATAGAGTGTGCAGAGCCTGTCCTGTTTCACATATCTTGAATTTGTGTGAGATAGAATGTTGATCCAAGCACAAAAAAACTTGCCCACCTTAACTTACATTTTAATCAGTTTTATTTCCTAGCCTCTATGTCTTCTGAGACCCCAGTCAGGCTAGCAATGAATGTCCTGAGGGTGCAGGAAAGTAGAACCAGTATTCATTACCATGCAAAATATTCATAGCCATCTGAACGCTTCTGCTTCACAGTCTGTCAGTAGTTTAATTTTGTTGAGCCAAGGTATTGAACTCCACAAAATGGTTCAGCTTCTGTTGAACCACTCTGATGTCAAACGTCTACTATTCTGAAACATGAAGAAACTAGATGTAAAGCTCTTTTGTCATCCATCCTCACCTCACACAATAATAGCTTGAAACTCAGGCTGTTATAGAATCATAAATTCAGTGTTATCTTTTAAGCTTACCATCTTTTGGTTGCAGTAATTTAAATGTAACAATGAGGGAAAACCAGTGTTGGAACATGAGCTCAGCTGAATTGTAATGGTTGGACAGCATTGGTTCAGTTCCAAGTTTTACTGAATTTCAATTTGGTTAACTTTGATTTGCCCTACTTTCTTCATGAGAAACTTATTTTTACTAATTGAGGGAAATAAGAAAAGAGAGTAACTTGATGCTAGTACCTTAATAAGTATCTGTCCTTAATCCTGGCCTCTCTCCACTGGCTCCCTGTGCGGTTCCGTATAAACTTCAAAATCTCCATGTCTACAAAGCCCTCAATGGGCTTGCCCCCACCTACATAAAAAGTCTTCTCACCCACCACTCCACCTCCAGGCCTCTCAGATCAGCCGACTTGGGGTTGCTGAATATCCCACGGTCTAGGCATAAGCTCAGGGGCGACCGCGCCTTTGCGGTTGCAGCCCCTAGACTGTGGAACAGCATCCGCTTTCCCATCAGAACTGCCCCCTCCATCGACTCTTTTAAGTCAAGACTAAAGACTTATCTATACTCCCAAGCCTTTCCTGACATCCTCTGAGGGCTACATGTATACATGTATGTAGTTTGTTTTGTTTGTGCTATTTATTATAACAAATGTAAAGCACTTTGGCCAACGAGAGTTGTTTTTTAAATGTTCTATATAAATAAATATGACTTGACTTGACTTGACTTAATATTTGGCACAGCAAGAGATTGGAAGAAATGTTTTGATCATTACCGACAGTGGAACTGTACTGTAATGTGCATCTGGAAAATTGAAAAATTAGGTAGAGGTCTGTAATATTTCTTGGTCAGTGCCCTGTGTGTTCCCCCAATCAAACTAAAGCATACACAGAAAACTGATCAGAAATGAATTTTAATATTATATTGTGCTGGAGTAACACAGCCATCACTACACATGCAGCTTCTCATGATTCTTTCTCGGAATATGTTCTGCCTCTAGCTCATAAAACAGACACATTCTGGATTAATATAAACTCAGGTGTTTAACACTGTTTATTAAAAAAGAATGTGTAGGTTTCAAGTTTTGTTACACTAATGTTAGCTCTTCTTTCCAATGCTTTTGGTTTTATTTTGCAGATTTTACTCTTGAGTTTAGTTTATTGTCATGTGCATGGAGGTACAGTGAAAAGCTTTTGTTGTGTGCTAAGCCGTCAGTGGCAAGACAATACGTAATTACAATCGAGCCATCCACAGTGTACAGATACATGATAAAGGGAATAACATTTAGTGCAAGACAAAGCCAGGAAATACCGATCAAAGTGTCCAAAGGTCTCCAATGAGGTAGATAGTTTATAATTTGTATGCAATCATTATAAACGTCAGAATGGACCACTAATCTAAAAACAAAGTGATGGAACTCTATGGCTACGGCTCGTGTGGAGGGAAATGGACAGTCGATGTTTTGGGCTGGGATCCTTCTTCAGATTCATGATGCCTGGCCTTCTGAATTCCACCAGCAGGCTTTGTTGAAGATGCCAGTCTCTTTTGTTTCCATCTGACCCATTGATCTCATGGCAGCATCCATAGACATGTGCTTCATCAACTTGGAATCACAGAATCATAGAATCAGCCTTCTGTAAACTGGTCCTTCAGACATCATCCAACATGTTACAGTCCTGACAATGTCTATGATCGTCACCACAATCCTTTTGAATGATTGATTGATTGAACAATACAACATAGAAACAGGCCTTTTGGGCCACCAAGTCTACGATGAACATCGATCTAACATTCTCACTAGTTCTATGTTATCCCACTTTCCCATCTACTCCCAACACAGTAGGGGCAATTTACAAAGCTGCATGTCTTTGGGATGTGGAAAGAAACCAGAGCACTTGGAGGAAACCCTCGCAGTCACAGGGAGAATGTGTAAACTCCACACAAACAACACCGGAGGTCAGGATGGAACTGTGGTCTCAGAGACTGTGAGACAGCTGCTCTATCAGCTGCACCACTGTTCTGCCTTTTCCATATATCATGTAATCATGTATATTCATTTGCTGTATCCTTGCCAAACTTCCACTGGTCCTATGGGGAAGATAAATGCTTCAGTTGTACACACCCCAGCAAGTGTATTACATTTCATTTTGGATTCCACACATCAGGAAGACTATATTTCCATGTATTGGGATTTACAGAAAAGACTCATAATAATGATACCAGAAAAGTGTTAAACTTGGTTGTGTTTGAATTTAAATACATGAGCGACTATCAAATTAATGTATGTAAATTATTAATAAGGATTTGACTACAATTTTATTATACATGCAGATAGAGGACATTATATTAAATGCTGAAGATAGAGACAAAATGCTGGAGTAACTCAATGGGACAAGCAGCATCTCTGGAGAGATGGAATAGGTGATATTTCGGGTCGAGACCCTTCTTCAAACTCAGTCTGAAGTTACTCCAGCATTTTGTGTCTATCTTTGGTATAAACCAGCATCTGCAGTTACTTCCTACACGTTATATTAAATGCTGTTCGGCTTCTCCCTCTAAAATGCAGGCATTTTGCGGTTCTTGATCTCAGAGCTTTACAACGCTTACTCTTCCATTCACTGGTGGTTGCTCTATCTATTCACAATCTATGCTTGTCTGCTGAAAGGATTCTTCAATTCTTAGGTCACTCTGCCTTGGCTATAAATTGAGGCCATAGTGTACAATAACATTAGCACACCAGCTGTTCCATCAAATATTTAGGATTGAAAAATTAGTGCAGGATTTTTTCCTTATGTGCATTTCTTGGATTGTAGAAGTATCTTAATCAGAAAATGTAATATTTCTCTTGTTTTATAATTATCACATTCATATATCATAATTTAGTTTTCCTTCATTATTTATTATTCTACCATCTTGCCACTAAACTGTAAGCCGTCTTTTGTGACCTCCTACAACATTTTTTACGAGACCTCTTTTGTAGCCAGCTGCTGGAATGCACAGACTGGTGAATTTTAATATTCTTCTTTCCACACTCTTTGTTTTGGTCTGAGACATAAAGAAGGATCTGTTACCAATCAATTCGGACCTTTTCTGTGTCAGAGTCAGTTAGGACCTGGAAGCTCATATTTTGTTTAAATGATGGAAATATTGCAAAAACTGGAAATTGGGCTCACTTTCTTGGACAATGGTACACTTGCAGCTGTAACATGCCAGAAATGTGCTCTGATTTTTTTCTTGGATGCAAAGACATATGGATGTAGCCATTGAAGAAGCTTTATAAGTCAGCCAAATGTACTTGGAACACGAGTCATTATATCAGGTCTATTTCAGCACCAGGAGTTAGCAGCGGTATTATTAGCCAAGTCTTCAAAACAGTAAGCTTCTCCTGCAAGAAGCAACCAAAACTGCTGAAAGTGGAGAAGAAACATTTGGAGTGATGTTAAGAAGCTCCCATCATTAGGAGCACACAGAAGCCCTGCCCACAGTGGAAGACATGCATCATCCCACAAAATAGACTCATGCCCATTCCAGTTGCCACTGCCTGCCCCTTCTATGGATCATTTGTAGGAAGAAACTGCAGATGCTGGTTTACAACAAAGATAGACACAAAAGACTGGAGTAACTCAGCGGGACAGGCAGGATCTCTGGATAGAAGGAAGAAGGGTCTCGACCCGAAACATCACCCATTCCTTCTATCCAGAGATGCTGCCTGTCCCACTGAGTTACTCCAGCATTTTGTGTTGACCTTCTATGGAACAGTTTAGAAGATGTGATTAACATTTGTGAAGCAAAACCATATGTGGAAAACCGTGTGACCTGGCCATTACTAACTGTTTTTAAGGAATCATGAGGTACAAAGTGGTAGCAACAATGGATTGGCAATCCAGAAATTGGTATAACAAATCCCACCACTGCAGATGAAGAATTTAAATTCAATTAAATCAATAAATCAGGAATAAAATATTCTGAAATTGTGGTGTCCCTAACTGATCCAGCCAACACGAGACCCCAGAGCCACAAAGCAGTTTCACCTTAGCTGGCAACTGAAGCAGCATGGTTTCAATTGACATGTATGCCCAAGTCAAGAGTCAAGTGTCAAGAATGTTTGATTTTCTTAAGTACTGGCAATGGAACAATAAAATTCTTGTTGCTAATTTACAGACAATAACACAAGTAAATATACAATAATCAATAATACAATAAATTAATAATCAGTAATGTTAGGCAACCAAACCATAATAGTGCGAAACTGAAGTCCACAGTGTAACCAAAAATAAAGTTCAAAGAAGACCATAGTTGCTTTGGAAGTGGTTAGTGTGCAGTGTTCAAGAGGCTGATGCTTGCTGGATGATAACGAGTCTGAGTAAAGGGGAGTGATTGATCGACTGACTGAATGGTGCTAGAACCGCAACCTTGCTCCAAACGTCAGTGAAACCAAGCAACGTTCGAAGAGAGAAGGCTGAGGATTCAGAAACCTGTCTTCATCAATGGGATGGTGGTGGATAGAGTCAAAAACTTCAATTTCTTGAGCATGCATATATCTGAAGATCTGTCCTAGACCCAGCACATTGATGCAATCACAGAAGATTGAGATTTGGTATGTCGACAAATATTATTTTGAACCTCTACAGGTGTACAGTGGAGAAAATCTTGACTGGTTGCATCATGGCTTGGTTTGGTATCTTGAACACCCTGGAATGAAGCAGATTGCAAAAATTGGTGAACACTGGCTAGTCCATCACAGGTACTGACCTCCCCACCATCAAAGGGATCTACAGGAGTCGCTGCCCCAAAGATCCAGTCAGCATCATCAGGGACCCACAATACCCAAGCCATGCTCTCATTTCACACCTGCCATCGGCAAGGTCTAGGGGCTTGAATACTCGTAGAGACATTGGTGATCTTTCTTTATGATTGCATCAATACCTGTCTAATAACTGTCTGTCAAATACTAATCCAATTCAATTCACAAGTTCGCAGACGACACCACTATAGTGGGCCTGATACCAAGTAATTACGAGATGGAGTACTGAGATTGAGAACCCCGTGACCTGGTGCCAAGACAACAACCTCTCTCTTAATGTCTGCAAGACAAAGGAGATTGTGATTAACTTCAAGAAGCAAAGCAGTACACATACCCCAATATATATCGATGGCAGCGAAATAGAAATGGTCGTAAGATTCATGTTCTGAGGAATGGTGCAGGCTCGAAGGGCTGAATGGCCTACTCCTGCACCTATTGTCTATTGTTTATTGAATACATATCACCAGTAATTTGGCCTGGACCAGCCACTTCAAAGCTATGGCCAAGTAAGCACACCAACACCTCTGATTCCTTCGAAGGCTTAGGAAGTATGGCACGTCCACAACTACCCTCACAAATTTCTACATGTGCACCGCGGAATGTATTTTAATGGGATGCATCGCAGCATGATTTGGGAACACTACCACGAGAAATTTCAAAGAGTTCTTGATGTTGCCCTGACCTTCACGCAAATCAACCTCCCTTCTATGGACTTCACACTGCCTTGGCAAGGCCACCAGCATAATCAAGGACCGGTCACTCTTCTTGGGCACTGGTGTTATGAATGTCTTTTAAAGCAGGTAGGGACCTCATACCTTTGTAATGAAAGGTTGCAGATGTATGCAAAAAAGCTCCAGCCAAAAAAGATGATTGAGCACAGCTAGGCCCTCAATGCTAGGATGCTGGCCTGGGGGAGAACGCTGATGTTGGTATACTTATCCTTCTATTCCAATTTTGTATAGATTGTATTGTTAGTAACTTCCTAATGCCATGATGTCCATGCTATATAGTAGGCCAGGAATAGAAGGATATGGAAGTGCAGGGATTATTGCTGCCAGTTAGACTATGAGCAGGGAATGAAGGGATATCATGATGCACAGGCAGATGGGATTAGTTAGATTAGTATCTTTATTGGCACAGACATGGTGGGTTGAAGGGCCTGTTGTTGTGCAGTACTTTTCTGGATTCCATGATCTAAATGTAGAGACAGAAGGACCCCTCCTTGAGTTGCAACCTCTTTGAAAGCCACCTGGTAATTAAGGTGAAAATGATTAATGTGACTTTGGTTAGGCAGACCTTGTCTCTAATCATACTCCAGTAAGATATTTTGCAAAATAACAAGAGGAATGATACTTCAACTTTATTGCTCACATTTTTTCAAGGATATGCCAATTTTATCAACTTTCTTTTAACTTTATTTCAATTAGATCAGATATGAAATGCATATCCAACTCTAACATTGATTCCCTTTTATTATTAACTTATTTGTACATAATATTTATAATATTATTGAATAATTATGTGCCTCACAAAAGTATTTGGCTTTCATACCCTCAAGCCATTTTTTTCAACCTCTTCAACAGAAGAATTTAATGATCATCACAGAATCATTAAGTTAGAGAGAGAGTCATTGAACCTCTCGAGTTTGCATGAAAACTCGTCAATATGCAGATCTTTGTTTATTAATTGCTGCAAGGTGAAAGACTTTATATAAATAAATCACTTGATACGGATTTCTACATAGGTGTCATTGTTTTACATTATTTATGGCACCAGATGTTGTAAACAACTGGAGAAACACATGACCGTGCTTTTGGCCTCTCACAACTCTTTCAGCAATCAGTTCAACAGCTCAATTTAACAGCTTCAACAAAGTCATTCCATAACTCTTGATCAATAGACATTCTGAATAAAAATTCATTTTTTAAGCATTAAAGTCCTAACTTTAACTGTGTGGGTGTTGGCAAACTGGAGGACAAAGGGCTGACAGCCCATACAATCTACTAGAATGCTGAGTCTGGGATATTTTGGCTCCTGCACCTCAATACCATGAAGGAAATCAATGCCATACACAATGCATTACCATAAAAAATATCAATGCCATTTTTGAAGCATTGTCTGAAGTGGATAGAAATAATTGATTGGTGGTATGATTGTCAGACTCTTCTTTAAAATGCTATATATATCTGCATGATGTTATCAAGATACAACTTCATAATTTAAATAACATACCTATTCCTTCAGGATAGGCAACCTTCTTTATCCTGAATTCAAGCATTATGATGTGGGTGACCATCAATATAATTTGACATGTAATATTCAGGACACACTTTTTAGATTGACATTAGTTGCTTTGTTAAGGGGCTGTCCCACTGCGGCGACCTAATTGGCTAGTTTAGAAGCGTTTAGGAGAGTTTGAAAAAGTGTCATGTTGAAGACCTCCTTCGACTATGTAGATGACCTCCTTCGACCTCCTTCGACTATGTTGAAGACTAGCTTCGATTAGCTGTGACTAGCTTCGGGAAAATTGGACACGGAATAGTGGAAAGTGAAGATGACCTCCTTCGATCTCCTTTCGACTATGTTGAAGACTATCTACGACTACCTTCGATTACCTTCGACTACCCTCGATTACCTACGAATAACATGCCGACCTACTACAACCTACTTCGACTAAACCTACTAGTAAAAAAAATTAAGATTTTTTCCATGACAACCTTTTTTTACTCGCGGGCATTTTTCAGCATGTTGAAAAATACGCCGCGACCTAGCTGAGGCCTCGAGTATGCGGGGACTACTCTTGAGCATGAAGGAGAGTTACAAAGACCTCCTGGGACCTCGTGTCGACCATGCTGCGAGTATGAGTCAAGGGCAAACTCTTCTAAACTCGCCAATTAGGTTGCCGCAGTGGGACAGCCCCTTTACAGATCCAAACTGGTTGATGGAACTAGACTGACATCCCATTAGTGGTAGCGATGGATTAAAAAGACTACATCTCCACAGTGACTACAAATATTTCTGTCTGATTGAGCAGAAGGAGTACACACTCTCATTGTGAAACAATTTTAATATGAGTCCAGGTAACCTGTACCAGGATAGGACTGGAATTTGGAATTACTTAATACCTTAATGGGCCTTTCCCACTTAGGCGATTTTTCAGCAGACTGCCGGCGACTGTCAAGTTGCCGGCAGTTGTCTGATACACCGGCAACTGGAACGGCGACTGTCAGAGTGGAACACACACACACAAATACATCGCTTCCTTCACCAGCCCGTTATGCAGGCGGGGGACAGGGAAAGCGGGGGTAGCGCTGTCTAAATAATTCACACTGTGCAAACCCAAGGTGAAACAGACACACATTGCGATGAACAGGAAGGTTGGCGCTGTAAAAAGACGGCTAAAGCACAGTGTAAGGTAAGTCCTTTAAAAGAGGGGGGCAGAGAGGGGAGAAGGGGGGAGAAGGAGTGGAGACAACTTTTAAGCAGCCAGAGATACACAGCTGTGAAGCTCGGCGGCCATTTAACATTACCGGTCGGTTATCCTTGGTTCTGAAAAGTACTGCTTACATTTTCTTTCCCAATGAGCCAATGAAATTCACCGGTCAGCACCGGCTACAACCTACGAGAACTTCCGAGAACCTTTGACCTCCTGGCAACCCACTAGGACCTCCTGGCGACTCACATACGGTTCGAGAATTCTCGCTACTCTCCATGGCGGCTTCATTCTAGTCGCCGCTAATTTTTCAACATGTTGAAAAATTCACGGCAACCATAATGAGGCCGTGACTAGTTCCCAGAATGCAGAAACTCCTCACGACCACGAAGGCGACTCCCCAGCAACCACCCGCGAACATGTGGCGACAATGTGGCGATGCACAGTCTCTTGCAGTCGCCTAAAAAGTCGCCTAAGTGGGAAGGGCCCATTAGCCTTCCATCCACGTTCACAGTTCCGGAGGGTTGTTTGTGTTAAATATGTGTTAAATTAATGCCTTCCACTTCATTGTAAGGTGCACTTTCCCAGAAAAGATTATGTCATCAATCCACTGAACATCTGTTATCCGAGAATTTTGCCCGAAAAGTCTGTGGCCCATGGCGCTGTGGCCATAGTGCTATGTTTAAAACCCATAGTGCTGTGGCCGCTATAAGTTATTTAGAACTTATAATGCTGCAGCCGACAGCTCTTTATTTAAATTCACACACACTAAGCCGACAGCACTCTGTTTAAACCTTTGTGTGCCAAACCGGCAGAGCTGTGTGTATTACCTTTACGCGCCAAGTCTGTAGCACTGTGTGTATTGATTTGCGCGCCAGTCTGCGGCTGATAGCGCTTTGTTTCTGGGATGAAATTCTCTGCCATTGGTTATAGTTTGAATTTGGAAGAAATTCCTATTAACCAGGACTTACCGGCGGTTATTTCAACAGCTGATTTCTTACCTGTGTAAAGGCGGGAGCCAGTAAGCCAGAAGTTAGTTCATGTACGAGAGGGGTACACCGACGGGCTGAGTCTTGATCAGAGCCGCGGACGGAGGCACAGAGAGAGAGAGGGAGAGAGAGAGGTGTGCTGCGCTGCTGTAAAACAGACCCCGCGCATACCAAGACAAGTATTCTTTTTGTTCTCTCTCTTGCCAATAAAGTTCATGTATGAGAGGGGTTCACCAACAGGCTGAGTCACGATCAGCGCCGCGGACGAAGGCAGAGAGTGAGAGAGAGAGAGAGAGAGAGAGAGAGAGAGAGAGAGAGAGAGAGAGAGAGAGAGAGAGGCTGTGTTTTTTTCAGCTCTGAAGTTGAGAAGGATTCAAACAGCTTTTCAAGGACGTTGTCGATGGGGAAGGAACAGAGGCAGAGGGGCTTCATAGTTTAACTTATTGTTGGACTGGTGAAACTTTTCTCTGCTCTAGGAATCCTCCACAAGTGCGAACATTCCGGAGATATTTTTCCATTGTCGAGGGTGCGGTTGTCGTTGGCGGACTGCCAAGAGTGCCTGGAGATCGAGGGAATGCCCTAAAGTCATTTAGCTCAGGCGGATGCCGGGTTTAATGTGAAGATGGTACTTTTGAGTCCGGCAAGAATGGGATAGAGCTTCCCAAAAGCTGCTCTCGGCTGTGGACGTCTTTGGGGATTTTCTGGCTGTAGCTGGAGGCTTCAGAGTTCTGCTACATGTTGACTGTGACTGTTTGCGGGAATTAACGTGGAGCTGAGCTGCCGGGTCGATTGGAGCTGGTTGTGCCTCTGTCAGGAGGGCGATGGCTGGGGCGAGGCCGAAGAACCGGAGCTACGCAGTGGCGGCATCAGAGGCGGATGCGAGGACATTGGAGTATGAGCCTTATGTGGACATGGATTGGGGCAAGTTTGGTATCTCGGTCCAAACTGGGCCCCAGATGTCAAGGGGAGTAATTACCAAGGCCGTGAATGACCTTATTGGGGGGCGGGCTGTTGTCTCTTCAGAGCTTGAAAGAGGAAAGGTGGAGATGATATTAAAGACCCGGGAGGGTGTAGCAATGGTGTTGGAGAGGGGGATATCAGTGGGGGGGATCCAATTACAGGTGGATCCGTGGTTATCTAGGGTGAGACCGGTTCTCCTGCGGAGTTGCCCCACATTTATTCCGGATGCTGCACTTATGCCATACCTGTCTAAGGTTGGGGAGGTGAGGTCTAAGTGCTTTAGGCTCAGGCACCTCGGGGGGAATCCAGAGGAAAGAGGGATCTTGAGTTTTAAGAGGGTGTTCATGAAGGTGGATGAGGGTGAAGGCGGGGAGGGGAGCTTTGAGGTGGATTGTAAGGGTCTGCGTAGAACCGTGTATTGGAGTTGGGGGAAGGCACGGTGTCATACGTGTGGAGCATATGGACATCTCCGTAAAGAGTGTCTTTCTTGCGGGGGCGATGCTAGAAGTTCTAGCGTAGTGGCCCAGGATTGCAATGCTGGCCCATCCGGGGTAGTACATCATGCCTCGGTGGCGCGGGGCGGCACTGCTGACCTGGCTAGGGCGGCTAGCTCTACCTCGGGGATCCGGGGCGGAAGTGATAGGCCATCTGGGTCTGAAAGTTCTGCCTTGGGGACCCGGGGCGGGGAAGGCCTCAGGCCCCTGCGTCCTGAGACTGTGGAGGTGGTGGTGGCTAATGGTGAGGGGGAGGGAGAGGGTGAGGAAAAAGATGTGGAGGGGGAGTGGGAGGTGAAGAATTCGAGGAGGAGGAGGGGAAAGGGCCATCCAGAGAGTATAACGCAATCTGAGAACGGGGTGCGTGTCAGATCTAGTGAGGTCCAGAGTGTGCTTGATGTGGCCCAGCAAGGCGATGAGGTCGCTCAGACGGGGGAAGGGATGGTAAAGTGTGCGGGTGGTATAGTGGATGGGGGTAGTGAGGGGGTGGAAGACCCTTCCTTTATGGAGGTCACCGTATTGCCGCATGTTTGTGGGGTAAAAAGGACTAGGCCTGGCGAGGAAGAGGAAGGGCGTGAGGCGAAAATTAGGGCAGGTGAGGGGGTTGATTCCGCTGGAGTTGTGTCCTCTGGGCGGGTGGCTGGCCCTTCATTTCAGGGGCCCTCCGATGGAGTTATCTCATCGGGTGGTGAGGTGAGCTCCCCTGGGGGTGTGTCCTCTGGGTCGGAGGAGGTCCCCTCGTTTCAGAGGCCTCTTGAGGGTGATGGAACACCAGAGGATGGGGTATGTGCCCCTGGTAGTGGGGCCCCTGAGATGGGGGATGAGCAGAGTCAGCCTGAGGGGGGTGGTTCGGGGGCTGTGGTGTTCCAGTCTATGCTGCACATCAGAGCCAGTGGTGGTAATGGGGGGTGTGCTGCATCGCCGGATGAGGTGGAAGGGGAGAGGCTAAAAGAAAGAGGAGAGCCTCTGGGTGTTGCTAGTGGTGGGGATGCTATAGGTGTTGTGGAGATCGGGGATAGTTCGGGTGGTGATGTCCCTTTAGTTTCAAGGGGTGCCAGTGTATCCCAGGCCCTGGGGGTGCCTAGTGTTTTTGCTTCCCCAGGCCAAGGCGTGGAGGGTGATGGTAGCGTGCAGGTGCCAAGCCAGTCAGGGGGATGCTTGTTGCAGTTGGGGGTTTCGGGGCCCTTACCTGGCATTGATCCTGGGGGTGGTTTCTTGCTGGAGGATGGGGAGGGTGAACAGGAAAGTTTGGGTAGTGGGGGTGGAGAGCTTTTGGAGAGCTCTGGGCGTTCAATTACTGAAAGAGACCTTGAATGTTGTGATGTGGAGCCTGATGGTGCAGGTGCAAGTGCGTTGGCCGAGTGCCCAGGGTCCAAGGCCGAGTCTCTTGAATGTGAGATAAAGGTGGTTCGAGAATTTCTCAGAACAAACCGCTCCATCAGGAAAAGATTGGAGGCTGCTAATAGGCGGTGGAAGGATCTGCCAGGTTTGATTCAGGCTCTCGAGGCTATTCTTGGCAACAGGGAGAGTGATCTTACTGACTTAGAGGAGAGGCAGTTTGTAGATGAGATATGCATGTGCCTTTAACATAGTGACCTCACACCCACTAACCACTCCCCATATCACAAGTATAACTACCACCTCCACACCCACAGATCGCTCTCTAGTTCCTGTGACAGACCACGTACAGCTAGTGCAATGTATAATGTCCAGTATGAATAAAGATAGTAAAGTAACGATGCCTCGTTATCAATCCTTTACATGGTGTCAAATAACTTACCTTGCGCCTCCCGTTTATCGGTTTATCATTTAATTTTGACCCAGTTTTTTGTTTCCCCCCCTAACTGTTTTTGTTATGGCCTCTCTGCCCGTAAAAGCCCGATGCGCTCGTTTTCGATTTCGACATCGCCCTTCGATGGGACATATTCAAACGCGACTTTGAACACTATTTCACGATTGCCCATCCTGGCGCCACCGACGCTCTCAAAGCCTCGCTGCTTCTCAACTTGCTGGTCCCAACGCCTTAACTCGCTCGGACTTCTTCGTCTACGCTCCTGGAGAATCAGCTCGGGACCCGGCATGTCTGTTGGCTAAGTTTGACGCTATTTGTGACATTCCTACTGATTGCATTTTAGAACGTTTTAAACTGTTCGCGCGGCGTCAGCTCCCTGGGGAATCTGCTGAGAACTATGTCATTGCGCTGCGGGACCTGGGCAGGCGCTGCCGCCTCGAGACGTGGACCCCCGATAATGTCATCAGGGACCTACTGGTTTACGGTCTCCGTGATGAGAAGCTCAGGTCCGAACTACTTCGCAAGCCGGATCTGACCTTGGCCGATGCAATGCACGCTACTCGCTTAGCCGACGCTGTTTCCGCGGCGGCGCCGCCGGCTGAACAGGCGATCAACTTTGCCAGCACTCCTAGCTATCTCATGAACGCACCCCAGTCGCGACCCCCGGTGTCGCTCGCTGCTCGAGGGGGACGCGCCCCGGGGTTCGGTGGTGCCACAAGGGGAGACACCCCAGCAAAGGTGCCCTAATTGCAACTTCACAACTCATCAGTTCAATGTGTGCCCTGCGCTGGGAAAGAACTGCAACTCCTGTAATAAGTTGAACCATTTTGCTGCAGCTTGTCGTTCCCGTGGGAAGCCTGTCGCTGCTCGAAGGCAAAATTTAAACAACCTTCTACAGTCGGATAATGATCTCAGCTCCCAGCACTATTCCGATGATCATTCTGTTCCTACATCTAACTCCTCTCAGGGGGAAACCAGCTTGTTTACCGTGGTGAACGCACCTGCTATGATAACGGATCCTTCTGTGCAAGTCACTGTGAACAACTCGACCTTCACGGCAAAATCGACACTGGGGCGGTTACCAATGTTTATGTCAACATCTCCTTTTCAACCAGATAAGGACTAATGAGAAGATATTTTCTCAGAGCTCAAACCTGCATGCCTACGGTGGGGAGATCCTTACTCCTGTGGGCAAGGCCACACTACACTGCAAGATACTGAAGGCCACTCGGCCCCTCACCTTCTTTCTCCTCAATCGAAGTTGCGTTCCCCTGCTGGGGATCCAGGCATGCCAGGAAATGGGACTGGTGTCCTTCCACGGGACATCCACCACGTGCAGGCTCTTATGGACCCGCTGGCCGAGTATCCTGACCGCTTTGATGATAAGCTAGGCAAACTACCCTGCAGCTACAAGATTGAAGTGGACCATAAGATCGTTCCTGTGGTCCATGCTCCTCACCGTATTTCCTTCGCCATGAGGGACAAAGTGGAGGCGACCCTACACAGTATGGTACAAATGGGCGTCCTAAAGGCGGTCGTCGAGCCCACCAGCTGGGTCTCTTCCATGGTTGTTGCTGCTAAAAAGGACATGAGTGAGATACGCATCTGCATCAACCCCAGAGACCTCAACCTGGCCATTCGGCGCCCTCACTACCCTATGAGAACGGTGGAAGACGTCGCTGCACGGGTTGGTCCAGCAACGGTCTTTTCGGTCCTCGATGCCAAGAGTTCATTCTGGCAGATACCACTGGACGACAGCGGTCGTCCATTTTGACAACCTTCGCCACCCCCTACGGAAGGTTTCGGTTCCTCCGAATGCCCTTCGGAATCAACTCTGCCAGTGAGGTATTCCAGCGAACCATGGAACAGTTGTTTTCAGATCTGCCTTGCGCCATAATTGTTGACGACATCCTCGTTTACGGTAAGGATGTTGCCGAACACGATGTCAACCTCCGCCTGATCCTGGACCGGGCCAGGCAAATCAACTTGAAACTGAACCCCAAGAAGTGCCGATTCCGCGTCTCGGAGGTCACCTATGTTGGACACGTATTCACCGCTGAGGGGCTGAAGCCAGACCCGCAGAAAACGACTGCCATCTCAGGGATGCCTCCTCCTACTAACGTGGCAGGCCTGCAACGCTTTCTCGGCTTGGTAAACTACCTGGGGAAGTTCATCCCCGACCTAAGCGAGCTCAGCGCTCCCTGAGGGATCTGATCAAAAAGGACACTTCCTGGCTTTGGTTACCCAATCATCAGAAGGCATTTGACATTCTTAAGTCTAAACTGATCAGCACACCCACGCTCAAGTTCTTTGACCTGCGGCATCCCATTGTCCTCACCTGCGACGCCTCTCAATTCGGACTCGGGTGCCGCCTGCCTCCAGGTCCATGACGGCCTGCAGATGCCTGTCTCATTCGCGTCCCGCACCATGACCGCCACCGAACAGCACTACGCGCAGATTGAGAAGGAGCTACTGGCCGTGCTGTTTGTCCTGCTCCAAATTCCGGGGACTACATCGTGGGCAACACTTTCACCGTTGAAACTGACCATCAACCACTTGTTACCATCCTCAACAAACCGATCCATGTGGCCTCATCACGTCTGCAGCGCATGCTGCTGCAGCTCCAGCGTTTCACGTTCACGGTGGTCTATCGTAAGGGGAAGGACATGTTCGTAGCCGACACGTTGTCTCGCGCCCCGCTGACGTCCACTGCTCGCCACCAATACGAAACGTCCGAGTTACTAGTACTACGATTGAACTTCGTCCCCTCGCCACAGATGAAGTCCCTGGTTGAACACACTACCAACGACCCTGCCCTGCAACAGCTGTCTGCCGTCATCCGGCAGGGCTGGCCCTGACCGTCGCTCGGCACTGCCGGCTGGAGCCGTGCCCTACTTCCTGATTCGGGACGAGCTCGTATTGCACGACAGCGTGGTGGTGAAGGGTCACAAAGTGGTCGTGCCCGCGGCGCTGCACGACCACTATTTTCAGGTCGCACACCGCGGTCCACACTGGGGCCGAAGCCACTTTGTCTCTCGCCAAGGCACAGTTCTATTGGCCGGATATGGCAAAGTACATCCGGGAGAGGGTCTCATCGTGTTCCACCTGCAACAGCCGCGCCCCCATCAGCAGCGTCAGCCGCTTCTACAGCAGCCCGCGCCCGGACTGCCCTGGATGGCGCTCGCCACAGACATTTTCGAGTGGCGGGGCAAACATTTCCTGGTACTCGTTGACTTCTACTCCAGCTGGTTTGCGGTTGACCGGCTGCCTTCCGTGACCTCTTCGGCCGTCATCGACAGGTTGGACCCTCACTTTAGCACTTTTGGCCCCCCGGCAAGCCTGCAGTCGGACAATGGCAGCCAGTTCACGAGCTCCGAGTTTAAAGCGTTCGCTTCCAGATGGAACTTTCGCCATTTCACAAGCAGCCGGAGTACCCGCAAAGCAACGGTTTGGCCGAGCGCGCGGGTCCGCAGTGCTAAGCACCTGTTGGAACAGTGTGGTGGCATTAACTCCGACTTCCACCTGGCCCTCCTCAGCCTTCGGAACATCTCTCGCGACCCTGCCATGGGTTCACCTGCTCAGCGGCTCCTGTCTCGCGCTACCAGGCTCCCACTCCCGGTGGCCCAGCGATCCCTCATACCCTCGGTCCTTCACCTGCGGCGGTTCAGAAACGAATTGCCTTCAGGCAAGACGTCCAAAAGCGGTCCCATGACAGGTCCTGCCACCCGCTGCCGCCCCTCTTCCCCGGTCAAGTAGTCCGTATGCAGACCACTCCCGGTCACTCCAAGCTCGCTACTGTCGTCGGCTCTGCGGGGTCGCCCAGGTCCTATTTCGTCGACTACGCTGGGACCATTTACCGACGGTCTCGCCAGCACCTTCGGCTCGTCACGAGCCGCGTCCTCCTGCCGCCGATCCCTTTGCTTCCCCGCTGCCTGTTTCCCGTCCGGCCGTTGCCCTGCCCGTGATTCCCTGCATGCCTCGCTCTGCTCCTCCTTCGCCCCCTCCGCTCCAACACACTCCGACTAGTCCTCGCACGCCCCCCCCGCGCTCTTCCCGGCCCCCGCATCCCCTCCGGTTTCGGTGCCGCGATCTCTTCTGTTTCCTCCCGTTTCTCCCTTTCAGGTTCGTCTGTCCCCGCTGGTGCCTCTTCCTCCTCCAGGAAGGGTGGATGGCGAGACGCGAACCCGGGCGGGACGTCTGGTCAAACCGCCTGACCGCTATGGCAATGTTGCCTAGCTACCCTAGCGCATGAGCCGTGGTCGCCATGTCACCTTTGTATTTGCCTGTCGTTTCGGGGAGGAAGGATGTAGATGAGATATGCATGTGCCTTTAACATAGTGACCTCACACCACTAACCACTCCCCATATCACAAGTATAACTACCACCTCCACACCCACAGATCGCTCTCTAGTTCCTGTGACAGACCACGTACAGCTAGTGCAATGTATAATGTCCAGTATGAATAAAGATAGTAAAGTAATCCTTTACACAGTTTGGGGACTTTTTGGTGTTCCTCAGAGAGAAAGTTGTTGTGTCTACGGGGAGTGGTGGGGTTTAATATAGTGGGCCTTTACATTCACCGTCGCAACATTAAACTTAAACGGGAGTAGAGCGAGTTTTCGTAGATTTCAGCTTTTATCAGTCCTTAAAGAGGGGAGATTTGCAGTGTGTTTTTTGCAGGAGACGAACACAGTTGTTAGTGATGAACCTACCTGGAGACTGGAGTGGGAAGGGGGGGTTTACATGAGCCATCTCAGCTCGAATTCGAGTGGGGTGGCCTTTCTGTTGGCCCAGAATTTCCTGCCAACGATTTTAAAAGTGAACGAAGTTGTGCCAGGACGGTTGCTCCATCTGGCAGTGAGCTTGGATGGCATGCCGTTGCATTTCATTAACGTGTATGCCCCTAGCTCCGGTACGATGCAAGGCTGGCCTAATTCAGGAGGTGACTGCTCTGTTGAGCACTATTGATAGGGGAGAGTGTGTTTTCCTTGGTGGGACTTTAATTGCACACTTGAGGCACGAGATCGTTCTGGTACTCAGTGTGCCCCTGCTGTAGCGAAGAAGTTGAGAGGGATGATTGAATCCTTTGAGTTGGTTGATGCATGGCGGAACCTCCACCCGGATTCCAATGCTTTTTCGCGGAGGTATGAGGGTGGTGGTTCCCGTATTGACAGAATATATATTTCCCGAGCGTTTGTTGCCCGTGTCTCAGAGGCTTCAATGCGGGTGGTGCATGTTCGGATCACTGTTTGGTGCGTGTGGACTTCAATCCGGCGCGCACTAGGGCTGGGTCCGCGTACTGGCACTTTAACAACCGGTTGCTGGAGCATCGGTGTTTCCGGGAGTCATTCAGTCGGTTTTGGGGGAAGTGGGAGAGAGGGGCGGAGGTGCTTCTCTTCCTTAGGCAGTGGTGGGATGTGGGGAAGGCTCACATTCGTCCTATTTGTAAGGAGTATACGTGGGGGTCGACCGGACGGAGGACTCAGCGGTCGTGAGGCTTGAGAGGGAGCTACGGGGTGCAGAGTCTCGCCTGGGTCGGGATGGTGAGGACTCCTGTGAATGGGGAGAGTTTCAGGAGAAGAAGGAAGCCTTGAGGAATCTGCTGCTTGAGCGGTCCCGAGGCGCTTTCGTGAGGGCGCGGGTACAGATGATGCAAGATCTGGACCGAGCTTCGCCTTTCTTTTCTCTTTGGAGAAAGGGAGGGGAGCCTGCAAGCAGCTCGTAGAGCTGCTCGCAGATGATGGATCCTCAGTCACTGATCCGGAGAGGGATTAGTGAGGAGGTCAGGTCCTTTTATGGGTTCCTGTTCTCCGCAGGGGGATATAACGGGGAGGCTCAGCAGGACTTGTGGGAGGGTCCTACCGACTGTTGATAGGGAGGTGGCCGATCTTCTTGATGGCCCCTTATCTTTGGAGGAGTTGACTTGTGCATTGTTTCAGCTCAGGGAAGGGTAAGTCACCCGGGATGGATGGGTTGACGGTAGAGTTTGTTAGAGCTTTCTGGATATCCTGGGGGGTGATTGACATGTTGGTGCAGGGGGAGAGTCTGGCGGCTGGGGCGATGCCCCTCTCGTGGCGTAGGGCAGTTGTTGTCTTGCTGCCTAAGAAGGGTGAACTCCGCTTGTTGAAGAACTGGAGGCCGGTATCTCTCTATGTACAGAGTATAAAGTATTTACAACGGGCAATGGCAAATCGCCTGGGCCCTGTGCTGTCTCAAATGATTCATCCTGACCAGTCCTATACAGTCCCTGGCAGGTCCATTCAGGATAACATCCACCTGGTTAGGGACCTGATTCATATAGTTCAGGTGACTGGTCAGTCAGCTGCTTTTCTGTCCCTTGATCAGGAGAAGGCTTTTGATAGGGTTGAGCATGATTACCTATTCGGGACGTTGCAAGCGTTTGGATTTGGACCGCATTTTGTGGCCCGGGTCCGGCTTCTGTACGCTGCAGCGGAGTGCCTGGTGAAGGTTAATGGTGCGTTGTTGGCTCCATTTCAGTTTGGGAGGGGGGTCCGTCAGGGGTGACCCATGTCGGGTCAGTTGTACTCGGTCTGTGTGGAGCCGTTCCTGTGTCTTCTTCGGAAGAGGTTGACAGGCCTGGCCCTACCTGGGCCGGGGTTGGAGGTGGTTCTTTCAGCGTATGCAGATGATGTCCTCCTTATGTTCACTGATCCTGGTGACCTGCGGAGGATGCGCGACTGCCAGGAGATTTTCTCAGCTGCATCTTCTGCCAGGATTAACTGGAGTAAGTGTTCTGGTCTTTTAGTGGGTCAGTGGCAGGTGGATTCCCTGCCGGAGGAGATGGAAAGGTATGTGTGGAGCACCACACATCTCCTCTATCTGGGGGTTTACCTGAGTCCCACTGAGGATGCTTGGCCGGCAAACTGGCAGGAGTTGGAGACGAAGGTGGTTGCCCGGCTGGGGCGCTGGTCGGGCTTGCTTGGAGTTCTTTCTTTTCGGGGGAGGGTGATGGTCATAAATCAGCTGGTGGCCTCTATGTTATGGTACCGGCTGGCTACTCTTGTCCCACCTTCCATATTTGTAAATGCTCTTCAGAAGAAGCTGGTAGATTTCTTCTGGGGAAATAGGAAGCACTGGGTCTCTGCAGCGGTCCCGAGTCTCCCGTTAGAGGAGGGCGGTCAGTCATTGGTATGTGTGCGTACCCAGGTGGCGGCTCTCCGTCTCAGGACTCTGCGGAGGTATATGTATGTAGAGAACCCCCCCAAATGGCACGTTCTGGCCACATATTTTTTTCGTCGTGGTCGTTGCCTAGGGGGGGTCTCGCGGCTCCCGGTGGCGGGCATCAGTCGACCCGCCCTAAGGGGTTTGCCTGTTTTCTACCGGGATGTGATCAGAGTGAGGAATTTGGTTGTTTTCAGCCAGCGTGTTGTTCTACGAGGGGAGTGGGATGGTGCGGCTGCGGGAGTGGCCGGTCCTCGCCCAGTCATGGCGGGTGTCGAGGAGAGGCGAGCGCCTAGAGTGGTTCTGGCTGAGCTTTCAATTGCTCCGTCAGATCTGCTCATCGGGCCTAGGCTCCGGGATATATCTCAGGAACCGGCTCCACACAACCTGAGCCGCCTTTCTGAGATGATCAGCATACCGTTTCGTGATGCGAAGAGACGCACATTGTATAGGATGTTCCTGCACATTCTGCACCTCCTTGCCTTTGTTTCCCGTCCTGACACACCTTGGCGGACGGTGTTACCACCTGACGGTGGAGGGGGTCCCTGGTGGGGGTCCTTCTATACGGGAGTTGTCCCCCTTTACATTGGGGACCTGGGGTGGAGACTGTTGCATGGAGCGGTGGTTTGTAATAAACTTTTGAGTCGGTTCACGGGTTCGTCCGCCGCGTGTATTTTCTGTGGCAAGGAAGAAACCGTGTTCCACGTATACATGGAGTGTGAGAGGTTACTGCCCCTGTACCAATATCTGAAGGGGTTGTTCCTTAAGTTCTGGTTGCATTTTAGTCCCACGATTCTAGTGTGTGGGCATAAGGTGGGGTGTGGGGAGAGCCAAGTAGGGGGGTGGGACCTCCCTGTCGGTTTGCTCCTGGGCCTGGTTAAGATGGCCATTCGTGGGTCCAGGCAGCGGGCGGTCGATGGTGAAGCGAGAGTTGGCTGCCTGCCCCTCTTCCGGGCGTACGTCCGTGCACGGGTGTCCCTGGAGCGGGAATATGCGGTGTCCACGGGGACTCTGGAGGCCTTCCGTGGGCGATGGTCACCACATGGGGTGGAGAGTATAATAAATAATGAATGTACTGTTGTACTATAATGATGTGTTTTGATATAATGTATCTTTTGATTATGTATTGATGTGATGTATCATTGAGTGTGTTGAATAAAGATTTTGAAAAAGAAAAAAAAAAGAGAGGGAGAGAGAGGTGTGCTGCTGTAAAACGAACCCTGCGCATACCAAGACAAGTATTGTTTTTGTTCTCTCCCTTACCAATAAAACTCATTTGTAACTAAACAGACGAGTGAGCCTTTTTCTGTTCTAATAGTCAGATCCTTGAACCTGTTCCCTTGTAACAATTTTCGTAGTCGGCAGGATCTGACGAATAGAATAGAAAATGTTTGGTAAAAATAAATAGTAAACAAAATGGCGCTGGTGCAGGCCAAGCATCCCCGCAACAAGATGCTGCCCTCGGTGCAGGGGAGCCCGTGCTGCAGGCGGGACCAAGAACCTTGGGTCTTCAAGCTCTTTTACTGCTTTTAACGGGTCACGAGGGAGAAGTTTATTGTTGTAAATTTCACTCAAATGGATCAACACTGGCATCTACAGGATTTGATCGACTCATATAGTTTTGGAAAGTATATGGCAACTGCGATAATTATGGTACATTGAAAGGTCACAGTGGAGCAGTGATGGAATTGCATTATAACACAGATGGCAGCATGCTTTTTCCAGCATCAACAGACAAAACTGTAGCAGTGTGGGACAGTGAAACGAGTGAAAGAATCAAGAGACAAAGTTCACACATCCTTTGTGAAATCATGTTATCCAGCCCGACGGGGACCACAGTTGGTCTGTACAGGAAGCAACGACGAAACAGTGAAGCTATGGGACATTCGGAAGAAGGCTGTAATCCATACGTTTCAAAACACGTACCAAATACTGGCAGCAACGTTTAATGATACAAGCGATCAGCTTTTCTCTGGTGGTATTGATGACGACATTAAGGTTTGGGACCTCCGACAAAACAAGTTAATTTGTACCATGCGTGGTCATACAGACTCGGTGACTGGTTTGACCTTGAGTGGGGTAAAAGAGAACATCACCAACCTCGCTGACCACATTCAGGAACCCCTAGGGAAGATTTGAAGAGTCGGAGAACAGTACTACGACTTCAATCTGTCGGGACGATGGTGGCCTTTTCGGGATGTTTGGAGGCTGGTGGACAACAGTCGTGCAGTGGGGACTGACCATTGGGACAATCTTGTTGGCCATAATATTACAAAGTGGTATGGTACGCGTGGACTTTACTACAGCCTGTGGGCCGGATGTAACGAGGTAACATCTGCGGGCTGGATGTGACATTAACCAGACTGTTCAAGGGGTGGAATGTTAAACGAGAATTTTGCCCGAACAGTCTGTGACCCAGAGCTGTGGCTGGTAACGCTATATTTAGAACCCACACCACAGCGCGCAGCCAACAGCTCTTTGTTTAAATTCCCACGCACTAACCCAACCGGCAGTGCTGTGTGTATTACCTTTACGCACCAAGTCTGTAGCGCTGTGTGTATTGATTTGCCAGTCTGCGGCTGATAGCGCTTTGTTCTCAGGGGGGGGGGGGGAGCTGGGCTGGCTGGGCTATGGGACGCCCTCCCCTGCCATTGGTTATGGTTTGAATTTGGGAGCAGGGCTATTGGCCAGGACTTACCAACGGTTATTTCAACAGCTGATTTCCTACCTATATGAAGGCAGGCGCCAGTAAGCCAGAAGTTAGTTCATGTACGAGAGGGGTTCACCGACGGGCAGTCGCGATCAGCACCACGGACGGAGGCGGAGGCAAAGAGAGGTGTGTTGCTGTAAAACGGACCCTGCGCACACCAAGACAAGCATTGTTTTTTTCTCTCTCTTGCCAATAAAACTGATTTGTAACTAAACAGACGAGTGAGTCTTTTTCTGTTCTTCTAGTCAGATCTTGAACCTGTTCCCTTGTAACAACATTTGTCACCTCATCCCTGCCAAGTATGGAATAAATCAAATTATTTGAATCTTCTGCAACTTTTTGGTGGACATTGCATGGTGCATTGTGGTTTCTGACCTCCCCATCATAGAAGGGATCTACAGGAGGCATTGCTTCAAGGCAACTATCATCAAAGACAAATACCGCCCTGTCCACACTTTCCTCATTTACATAGAATACTTGATACCTGTTTAACTAGAATGACAGATAATTTAATAGAAAGATTAAACGAGAACTTACCGTTTGGTTTGATCTTTATTTTATGAGAAGTCGCGATGAGGGATTACGTGAAGAGCTCGCCAGCCCACATGCGCGTCAATCTTCAGAGCAGCTGTATGAAACCACAGACTAGTTGCTGACCTAAGCTATAGAAGGATTAACGAGCTTAGAACTACCGAATGATCTTTATGAGAAGTAGGGTTGGGAGTGGAGGGCAAGTAATCCCTCACTTCAACTTCTCATAAAATAAAGATCAAACTTCAAACGGTAAGTTCTTGTTTCAAGTCAAGCCAAGTCACATTTATTTATATAGCACATTTAAAAAACAACTCTCGTTGGCCAAAGTGCTTTACATTTGTTATAAGAATAGCATAAACAAAACAAACTACATACATATATACATGTAGCCCTCACTCAGAGGACGTCAGGAAAGGCTTGGGAGTATAGATACGTTTTTAGTCTTGACTTAAAAGAGTCGATGGAGGGGGCAGTTCTGATGGGAAAGGGGATGCTGTTCCACAGTCTAGGGGCTGCAACTGCAAAGGCGCGGTCGCCCCTGAGCTTATGCCTAGACCGTGGGATATTCAGCAACCCCAAGTCGGCCGATCTGAGGGGCCTGGAGGTGGAGTGGTGGGTGAGAAGACTTTTTATGTAGGTGGGGGCAAGCCCATTGAGGGCTTTGTAGACATGGAGGAGGATCTTGAAGTTTATACGGAACCGCACAGGGAACCAGTGGAGAGAGGCCAGGATCGGGGTGATGTGGTCCCTTTTTCGGGTGCCCGTCAGGAGTCTCGCTGCGGCGTTTTGGACCAGTTGCAGGCGGGACAGGGAAGATTGGCTGATGCCAATCTTTCTATTTTATTTTGAAGTCATGTGAGTGACTACGTGAAGACTTCAAAGCTTTGTGGTTTCATGCAGTAACCCAATCTGTGTGTGAAACACTAAAACAGATAAACCATTAATGGTAGGAAAAATCATGGGTTATTAATATCATGATGCCAACTTGCATACATGGCCATTGTTCTTAACCGGACCGTAGTCCCAATAGACTGTTGAGTTAGACAATAACTCATGCAACACCATGCAGAATTCTATCTGCAAATATCCAGACATATTCAACCAAATTTTATAATTTATTAACACGCACTATGTAAGCCTCTTGCTGTATGATAAAAGGGAAAATCCATTCTATTGGCTGCTAATGAGCCATCAGCAATATCTTGAGACTATTGAATAACAAAAAAGAAACTATCTTTCATCTCATAGGTACTAGCAAACTCAGTGCACTTGTATACCTAATGACATCCCCGATCTCTGCTCTGGTGGGTATGCTGTCAACTTCAAATGTACGCAATCCTGCTCATTTTGCTTATGAGATCATTCCCATAACAAGCTACCCTTTTGTCAGTTATGACGTAGAGACCAAGCCAGAGATTGAGTAAAGGCTGTGTTCTTTAGGCTGAGATCAGTTGCTGAAAGCATAATCATCTTAAAATACTGCTCCCATTAGGAAAAAGTAGAAGAATATTTGCATAATAATTTACTGATATACATTGCACACTACAATGAGTGTAGGCTATTAGAGTGGTCAAATAAAAGACACCCTGCATAACGTTAGTGAACAGCGGGTGAATAACCAATCATTTATTGTCCCACTTATGGTACTATAGAAAATGACAAAGCAGCACAAGCAGTGTCAGTTGTGCTATCACAAAAACACTTCTCTAGGCACAAACTGAAAGCCACACAAACCTCTGTTACTTCCGTTTAAAATTAACTCACATACGTTGTTCTCAAGCTTCTCATACAATCGTGTAGAGCTAGCTGCCCGAGAAGACAGGCTGCCCCAGCCGTCACTCGTTACTGAGTAAATAAGAGTTGCTTCAGCCGCCTTACCATGGCGTGAATGAATAGGCAAAATTGGCACTGTTAAATTTCATGTTACCTCATTTGTAATATCGCAAAAGGTATCTACTAATAACCCATAAGTTTTATCAGCTGCAAATTTTGCATATTACCTAAAACTCGATGACACAATGCCCTTTAATCTGATTTGGGCAGCATAGGCTTTCACCACTAGCTTTGTTATCAAAACAACAGAATCTGTGCCTCATGTGTATAGATATGGCAGAGTATGCAACTATAAGATCAATTCTCTGAATCAGTTAAATTGCAGGAACCCAATCATCCATCTTAAACTGGGTAAGTAAACCCATGATCAGATTGGCCAAATGCTAACCCGATTCGGCCTGCACCATGTTTCTGTAATCTTGAGAAGTATCAAAAATATAACCCTTTAGTCCTTGGCCAGATCACTCATCCTAGGATGAGCTGTCACTGATTGCACTCGGAACCCCTGTTCCTCTATTGACCATACGGACGGAAATGTTTTGCCTTTTCTACCTGCGGAAGATGCATTATCTAGTTATTCATACATTTTGCTGATAACATATAATCAGAACCTAATGACTAGAGCTGAACCCACAGTCTCCCTTTGATGTGGGAATACGAATTATCTGCCAACTCTTGACTAAGAGTCACCACGAATACTCAGCATTTTCCCTCAGTGGAAATGAGTATAATGCAAGGCTGAATCAGGAATTACCTCGCAGTCCTTTGACTGAAACTGTCTAAGTCGCCAGAGTGCACAACACAATCTCTTTGACCCGCCACTCAATCAGGAATACTGGTATTGAGAGCCTATGGATTATTATAAATACATTGTTGATACACAACATGAACCTGCAGGTCAGATAAAAATTATATTATATGCCAGACCAGCTTCCTGCTGGGAACTACCTATCCCAGAGAGGATGGCAATGATGATTCCAATGAACCAGCAACTCTACTAACTGAGGAGAAATAACCATATGTTTTTTTTTTTTTATTTTTTTTATTTTTTAGAAGTACGGTAGATTACAGTAATGTACAACACGTATATATTAATACATTTTTTGTACCGCTTCACTTTTTTAAACTTTAAGAAAGAAAAAGAAAGAAGTAAGAAAAGTGAAGAAAGTGCACAAAGGTTGTGAAGTGCAAAAGAGTGTTGGGAAAAGAAAGCCCCTTAGAAAAGAAGTTAGAGAAGGAAGTAAAGTTAGAAAATAGACCCTAGAAAAAAAAAGAGAAAGAAAGAAGGAACAATCGCTCTATTATAATTCTTATACCATACTTCATAGAGAAGGAACTACCAACCAAGTCTGTTTTTATTTTACCTCCCATTACCAGGTCCAGATACCTTTTATTTATTTATTTGTTTTTCTAAATTACTATTGCACCTCATGCTTGTAATAGGTCCAAAAACGTAGACCACGTCTTTTGAAATTGATCTACTTTGCCTACTAGGAGGAATCTCATCTCTTCCAGATGTAATGTTTCCAACATATTTGATGTCCACATTTTTATTGTTGGTGTGGGCGCATTTTTCCAGAATTTAAGTATAAGCTTTTTTCCCATTATTAGCCCATAATTGAGTAAATTCTTCTGATACACGTTTAATTCAGGAATACCTTCCGATATTCCAAAAATAATCCATTCTGGTTTTGGTACCAGTTTTATTTTGATTAATTTTGAAAAAATATCAAATATTTCAAACCAGAATTTTTGGATTTTTGTACAAAAAACAAAAGAATGTGCTATGGTAGCTTCTTGACATATACATTTATCACAGATTGGTGAGACGTTAGGAAAGATTTTATTTAGTTTGGTTTTTGAATAATATAATCTATGTAATGTTTTAAATTGGATAAGCGTATGTCGTACGTTGATCGAGCATTTATGCACCTGTAATAAATGATTATCCCAACTCTCTTTTGAAATTTTTATACCTAAATCTTGTTCCCAATCTCTTCTAATTCCATCTGTTGTGGGTATTTCTATATTTAAGATGATATTATATAAGTATGATATTAAATTAACTGATTCCGCCTTTGTCTTCATTGCTTCATCTAGTAAGTCGGAAGGCATATTATAATAATCTTTTGTGTGTGTTTTCAAATAGTCACAGATTTGTAGATATTTAAAATATTGATTATTTTTCAAATTATATTTCAGTTGTAGTTGTTGGAATGATAGTAATTTTTCTAATTCATACAGATCTTCGAGCGTTTTAATTCCCATTCTTTCCCATTGTATAAATGCTTTATCTATGATTGAAGGTTTAAACGATGGGTTATTGACTATTGGTATTAAGAGAGATAGGTTTCTTAATTTTAGATTCTGTTTTATTTGCTTCCATGTTCTAATAGTGCTATATATAATTGGATTTTTATTATAATTTTTATTATTCAAATTTATTGGAGAGAGAATAATCGCTCCTATATTATTCGGGGAGCAATCCCCTTTTTCCATTATAATCCAGTCCACCTGCTGGGCAGAATTGTCCAGCAGGTGAATCATATTTTTAATATTTACTGCCCAGTTATAATACATAAAGTTAGGGAGCGCTAGACCCCCCAACTCTTTTCGTTTGTTAAGGTGTGTTCTTTGTATTCTGTGGGATTTGTAATCCCATATAAAATTTGTAATGTCTGAGTCCAGTTTTTTTGAAAAACTTTTTTGGGAGATATATAGGTATTGATTGAAATAGGTAAAGGATTTGTGGTAAGAAAATCATTTTTATAGCATATAGCATATGTTGAGGAAGACTTCAACTACTTCATTCTACTGAGCAGTCTGATAACCTCAATCACAGATGATGATGCAGTGCTTCCCTGGTCACCATGACCCCCTATGGCCAGCCAGTTCCATGATGGTCTACCCTGAACCAGGGCAACCAAACTGTTCTTACTTGGCAGTTACAGAGGTTACTATGCAAGGCACCCTGCCAATGTCTCTACATCAACCAGAGACAGTGAAAACCCACTAGACAGCACATGCTGCCAGTAAACCCAAACCTGGGCCAACAGACTGCTCCATTTCGGAGTTTACGGAGGTTAATAACGAGACCTTACTTACCCCGGGTCGATTTGCTTGTTTGGAGCTTCAGCGAGGTTCCATTTGCAGACCCTGTCTGTCATGCTTGTCATTTCTGTTAGATAACTGCTGCCGCTGGCCAACTCCTCTTGTAGTGGCTTGTCCGTCCCCGAGGGAACAGCAAATTTAGAGGCAAGAGCAAGCAGCTCTTCCTTATGCGATTCTCGCACATTATGCATAAAAGCATGGGATTCAGGCACATAGTCAGTTTCGGAGTCATGTTCGGAGTCAGTTCCATACTGATCTCTGACACCCTCATAGAGTGGGAGACATAGTGCACCGCGAACCAAGCGTTGCCACATGCGTATGCCTCGGACTGCCTGTGCATGCTTCCGTAACACAGAGCATATTTTGTTACACCATCTCCGATAGTCTTTCGAGTGGGAGAAATATTCCAACCCTGAACCAGGGGTAGCCACAGGCATATGATGAACTGCCTGTGCATGCTTCCGTAATATGGAGCATAATATTTGGCACCATCTCCATCACTTCTTTCATCCGAGTGGGAGGACTTATGCAACCCTGAACCAGGAGCTGCCTCAGGCATGTGTGCATATACTTTGGCACCATCTCCATCACTCCGTTCATCCGAGTGGGAGGAATATTGCAACCCTGAACCAGGAGCTGCTTCAGGCATATGTGCATATACTTTGGCACCATCTCCACCACTCCTTTCATCCGAGTGGGAGGAATATTGCAACCCTGAACCAGGAGCTGCTGCTTGACATGCCTTCGTAACACGGAGCATTTCTAGTGCCATCATCTGATTCATCAGATGTTCTAATTGAGACAAACGCCCAATCACATCTGCCATAGATGTCCCAAATCATCCGACAGGACTTGTCCCACAGACTTGGCTTTGCCCCGACTCGGGGTTGGCAGGCTGCTCCCTTCAGCAGCCGAACCGGGACTAGCTGTGCAGATCAGTGCTCTGTTGGTATCATCATTATACTTACCAGACAGGTTGCACTTGCTAGTGACTCCGAGTCCTTGCTCCCTTCTGGAGCCCCAACGGAGTATTACAGGGACTGGAGCGCCTCTGGCCCCCATATGACTCGGATGAGCCGGCATTATAATCAGAATCACCTCCTCCCGATAGTCTGCTAGACAGAGTGGGAGAAATACTGCAACCCTGCCAGGTGTTGTCACAGGCAATTGCGTTCATATGATTAAAAGAAGCATATCCCCATTAAATCAGAGATTTGACTGCTCTATCGATATCCACATAGTTGGAGTCTCTTATAAAAGAATCTCCAACAGTCCCCTCTAGTGAGCGGAAATTACCATGACGCCACCAGGTGTAGCTTCCACAGGTGTCTGATAGACACAGCTCAAAGAAGGCTTCCTAAACCAGGAGCTCTGGACTGCAATGGCAAGTCCAATTTCACTACACCATTGGTGTATGTGATAATAAATGTCCTTTGTAATTATCATTTTTAATATTAACGTTATTGGCGTGATAAGATATATCGTTATATTACCAAAGAATTAAACATGACCTTTGAATGCTCTCTACTACGATAGTCACAAACGTGACCGAGTGGCAACCACTATAATGCCAACTCTATTTATAGCCGCCCAAAAATAAAGCATACACTGTATGCTGCTGCAGCATAGCTGAGCCCCTCAGCTAGCAGTAACTGTGTTTAAAATTGCTTGGTGCTACGGCAGCTGAGCTTACCTGAGCGGTAGGTCCTGTCCGTGGCTATTTTTAACTCACCGGCTGCTGCTAAACCTCCTGCAGCGATTGTTGACCTGGCTACGCTGGCAGCCGCAATTTAAGAAATCCTAGCTCCTTACGGAGCCCCACGGCTGCCTCCAAATCTGGCTGCCTGCTCCCGTCCGGAGCTCTGATGCCGGCAGCCGCAAAATCTCATCCCAGCTCCTATGGAGCCCCACGGCGGCCTCCAATTTCGATCGTCTGCTCCCGTTCGGAGCTCGAACGGCGGTGACCACAAATTTTTAAATTTTTTCTCTAGCTCCTTATGGAGCTTCCACGGCGGCCCAAACCCCGGCCGCCTCCTTCAGCTACTCCGGGCCCGCTGTTAGCGGCCCGCTGGTAGCGGCCCGCTGGAAATAAAATTGGCTTACCTGCCAGAGCAGTTTCGAACTGCTCCGACTCGCGCGCCATGCATCCGCGCATCTGCCATGCACTGGCGGGCTCTTCACGTAGTCACTCACGTGACTTCGAAATAAAATCTATTATTATTTGCATTTAATGTGCCTGTAAAGCTGCAACTTTTTCCGTCCCACTGCATATCAGATGACAGTTCAAAACTCTTGCCTAATCTTGATTATTTAAACTTTAGATGACATTCCAAAACCATTTGTTCCCCATTAAAAAACAAAGAAATATCACTGCTGTATCATCTACACCTCTGAATCCATCCCAAATTATCCATAATCCATATCCATAATTATTCATAAACATTAATTTATCATGCCTTTGTCATCTCCAGATTACTGTAATTTTTACAAACATCTTTTACCAAAAGATTTTAAAAAATAGCAGTACAGTAGATCATAAAAGCCATAGCATCTGTTCAGCTACTAAATATCATGCATGACCTAATGGGCGGCACGGTAGTGCAGCGCCAGAGGTCCGGGTGTGACCCTGACTACGGTTGCTTGTCTGTACAGAATTTTATCGTTCTCCCCGTGACCTGCGTGGGTTTTCTCTGTGATATCCATTTTCCTCTCACACTCCAAAGACGTTTGTAGGTTAATTGGCTGGGTATAATTGTAAATTGTCCCTAACATGTGTAGGATAGATTAAGTGTGCAGTGATCACTGGTCGGCACGGACTCGGTGGGCTGAAGGGCCTGTTTTCAAGCTGTATCTCTAAACCTGATCTTAACACTACTTTCCCTTTAATTCTTCATTCAAAAATATAAACATTTCAGCCTTGAATATCTTTGCTATCTCAGCCTCCATTGCTCTCTGGGATAGTTTCACAAACCTTTGAGAGAAGAAATCCCTTCACATCTCCAACTTAAATGAGCTACATCTTATTCTGAAATTATACCACATTCCCCCAAGAAAAAAGACAAAAGCAGAAGAATGGAAGAAAATAAAAGAATACATTTGGTTTGGTAAGTTAATTGGCCACTGTAAATTGTTTCTAATGGATGTGAGTGGTAGAATCTGAAGTAATTTGATGAGAAACTGTTTAGTTTAGTTTAGAGATCTAGCACGGAAACAAGCCCTTCGACCCACCAAGCCCATGCCAACCATCAATCACAATTTTCACTAGTTCTATGTTATCCCACTTACGCATCCACTCCCTACGCATTAGGGACAATTTTACAGAGGACAATTATACCACAAACCTGCATGTCTTTGGGATGTGGGAGGAAACCCATGCAATCACAAGGAGAACGTGTAAACTCACACAGACAGCACCTGAGGTCAGGATCAAACCCAAGTCTCTGGCACTGTGAGGCAGTAGCTCAACCAGCCGTGTCACTCTGCTGCCCTGCACCATTGAGCAGGTGAGGAAAATAAAATGGGATTTAACATACAATTGTTTTAATAGGTGCTTGATGGTCATTATGAATTCAGTGGTCGAACAGACTATTTCTCTTCTAGGACTTTATTTACTCTGTTAATTGTAAAATGGCAACTTGGACTACAATTTAAATAATGAGACACTGATTTCATTAACAAAAGGAACCTCTTGGCTGAATCAGACAAGAGCTTTTAACTGCTATTTTAAATTATGATAGCAAAAGTAGGGAAACATTCTGAAATCTATAACTGTAATAACAAAAAGTATCTAAAAAGAGAGCAAAATCATCATGGATGTATATAATGACAAGCGTGTTTGATGAATCTATTGAAGTTCCTTAAGGGTGTGACTAGTAAGATAGATAAGAAGAAACCAATGGATGTGGTCATTTAGATTTTGATTGTAGATGATTTCTGATATGATGACCTGATTATAGTGCAAGATTATAGTGCATGCAATTAAGAGTTCATTTAAAGCAGTGATGAAATGGGTAACGTTTCGGGTCGAGATCCTGAGTCTGAAAAAAGGTCTTGTCCGGTTTGTAGGCTAATTGGCTGGATTAACCTCACCCATTGAAACGTCACCCATTCCTTCTATCCAGAGATGCTGCCTGTTCCGCTGAGTTACTCCAACATTTTGTGTCTATCTTCAGTGTAAACCAGCATCTGCAGTTCCTTCCTGCACAAAGCAGTGATGAGTTGATTTATGTTAATTAAGGGAATTAGTGGATGTGGGGACAGAGCAGGATTATTCTTGATGAATGATGAGGCAGCTCTAAAGGACCAGATACCTGCTCCTGCTCCTAAATCTCATGTTCTTATTAGCAGCTCTAACAGTAAACTTCAGCCACAACATTAATTTGAAGGTGTTAAGTCAAGTGAAAAACAATTCCCTATTTCCAAATAAATCAGTTATTACCAATATAAAAATGTTCATATTAGTTGCACTGAAATATATTTTTATATTTCCCATTATTTTACCAGCTCTTTATTTTAACTCCAGGCCTGGTTGAGGAGGGTCACTCATTCCATCTAAACTTATACACCTGGGATGACTCTGAGCATCTGTTTGTTTATGTTTCAGTTTCCTCTTCATTTTTGTAATTCTTTTGAAGTCTCAGTATTCCCCAGTGAACAAAGATTTGATTTAAAATATTGATTTAGCATAGTTTGTATCCAAGGCTTTAGTTGAAAATCGTAGCTACATTTAAAATGAAACTGTAACAGGGAAACAATAGATATATATTCTGTTGAAAGGCACTAAAATCTAGAATTTACGTCATGTAACTCACCACATCCATCACATACTCAATAATTTTCTATACTGCACTTTGTATATTATATATTGCTTTAAAAACCTACTGTGCAATATATTCATCTTAAGCACAAAAGGATGCTTGTCTGTCAAGGACTCTATTGCACGGAGTATACAATGTGCTTAGTCAGACAATAGTTCTCATGTGATAATTTTCTGTGGCGAGGAGCCATGGCAACAATCTCTATCCATTTCCATATTGGGTAATGTATCCATCTCTTAGATTATTCAGTATTTTATATTGCTTTAATGCAATGGGTGTTTTAGCAGAAATGTCTTAACCTACAATAATGACTCATAGGGTAATAAAGGTATTGACTGAAATCCCATGTCTATATTTCTATCAAAGAAAATGCTGAACCAAAGATCGTCTTTTTTATTTTAGATGTATATATTTTTCTAGTTACTTTAAATGAATTATTTCAGTGAGCAGATTATGTTTCAGTATGAAAGGATATTTCTAACTGAAATATGTTTCCATTGTCAGATGTCACACAAAGAAAGGATGTTTGTGTTGTCCTCAAAATCCGACTGTGTATATCTTGACTGTCAGCTTAAACACCTTCTGTTGTGAGGCAAATGAAACTTTTACGCTACTCGTACTTTACTTAAACTTTATTTAAGCTTTAAGCAACTAATTTCCGTAATACATAACTTCAAAGCGTCTGGAAAATATCGCTGATTGCGCAGGCCTCGCCGACCCGAGCCCCGCACATGCGCACTCTGGAAAGGCCCTGCACATGCGCACACTTCACCTTCCTTTATCAAGACTCTGAAGACGCAAACTCTTTTGTTCACAGGTTTATTGAATCGAGAAAGTGTGAACTACAAGTACAAAAAGGCATAGAAATCAGAAATACACTTATTGCAAACATACTACAACACAGCAAATAACCATTCAACCTAAAATAACCGAATCCCAAACATAAGTACACATTAAACATTGCAACACATACCGATGATGCTCTCAAAAGGCATATGATTATTGCAGACGCTCACAAAATATCAGGACCAAAAAATGTGCTGCTGCCTCCACTGTTCTGCATTCAAGGTCACATGACAAGGTCACAAGGTCAACTAGTTTCAAATTAGGTGTATTACCCAACATGGCCACTAGGAGGCACTCCATCGTCTCTGCATTTAATACTGAAACTGTTCCAGAACAATGTAAAATAAATTGTGGATGTGAATCAGCCACTGGTTTGAATAACATTGAATATAGCACACAACATGGTTTTTTTTAATGGAGAAACCAAGGATATTTCATTCAGGGTTGTCAACCTCATTGAAAAAGCACCAAACTCCAGAGCAACACTTTTCATTGGATAAATCAGGATAACGTGTTATTCCGTAGCCAGTCCTGCAAATAAGGTGTTGCACATGTATTCAGTACAAGAAAATTACATGAAAATAAATGCTATTCCAAATTAAGGTTTCTGGCCATTAAATTTGTCTTTCTCCAAATTTTGGCATATTAGTTCTTATTTCACTCGCGAGTCCAAGGATTCGGTGATTATGTAAATTTGATTGCCGATCTCCTCCATCTGAGTATTTGTAGTTTTCTGGGATGTTTATGAATAATGCCGCTTTCTTTGATACTTTATTTGAATTCATCACCACAGAAGGAAGTATCACCTCCATGACTCTGCTGATTCCTTTTTATGCACTTAATATATTATTCTCCCCACCATAATAAATTTTGTTGTAATTATGAAATGGACCCTTCTAAATCCAGCCAAATAAAAATGGTCTGTTCACTAGTCAACATTTTCAATTGCCAAAAGTCTATTTAAATGAGGCATTCGGCTTCCCATTAAGTTTAGCAGCAGACATAAACATCTTTGAGCCAGGGTAAGATTAACTCAAATTTTCCCATTGTCACAAATTTAAGCAAATGTATTTATCAGAAAGCAATGTAGATTACCATTTTACAGTGCCAAACTTTTGTCAGCTTTGATAGAAACCAACCAGCTTCTCACACTGATTATGGGGTTAGGTTAGGTACGGGGGAGGTGCAGCGAGACCTGGGCGTCCTTGTACACCGGTCACTGAAAGTTGGCTTACAGGTACAGCAGGCAGTGAAGAAAGCTAATGGAATGTTGGCCTTCATAACAAGAGGATTTCAGTATAGGAGTAAAGAGGTTCTTCTGCAGTTGTACAGGGCTCTGGTGAGACCACATCTGGAGTATTGTGTACAGTTTTGGTCTCCTAATTTGAGGAAGGACATCCTTGTGATTGAGGCAGTGCAGCGTAGGTTCACGAGATTGATCCCTGGGATGGCGGGACTGTCATATAAGGAAAGATTGAAAAGACTAGGCTTGTATTCACTGGAGTTTAGAAGGATGAGGGGGGGATCTTATAGAAACATATAAAATTATAAAAGGACTGGACAAGCTAGATGCAGGAAAAATGTTCCCAATGTTGGGCGAGTCCAGAACCAGGGGCCACAGTCTTAGAATAAAGGGGAGGTCATTTAAGACTGAGGTGAGAAAAAACTTTTTCACCCAGAGTTGTGAATTTATGGAATTCCCTGCCACAGTTCCCAGGCCAAGTCACTGGATGGATTTAAGGGAGAGTTCCATAGAGCTCTAGGGGCTAGTGGAGTCAAGGGATATGGGGAGAAGGCAGGCACGGGTTATTGATAGGGGACGATCAGCCATGATCACAATGAATGGCGGTGCTGGCTCGAAGGGCCGAATGGCCTCCTCCTGCATCTGTTTTCTATGTTTCTATGCAAGCAAGTTGTCTCCTTAGTAAAGCCTTAGAGGAAGATGACAGGAACCTGTTCAAACAAATACTGAAATTATTTAAACAGGTCATAAAATTAACCAATAGTGAAGATACTTAAAGCTAAGAAACCTGCTCACTAGCGAATTGGTAAATATAAAACCGAGGATGCTTTACAAAGAATGTGAGAAATGCTTCAAATTTGCAGTAAGCAAGAATATTAATGAGGCACAAAGATTGTGTCTGCACCAACAACCTTAGGTAATATGTGTAGGAAAGAACTGCAGATGCTGGTTTAAATCGATAGGCAGTATCTCTGGCGAGAAGGAATGGGTGATGTTTCGGGTCAACCCAAAACGTCACCCATTCCTTCTCTCCAGAGATGCTGCCTGACCCGCTGAGTTACTTCAGTATTTTGTGTCTACCTTAGGTAATAGTCTGATTGCTGAGGAAGAACCTCAATGGCAGCACCATGAAGCAGTTCCCGCCTTACAGCATCAGAGAACCGGGTACGATCCTGACTACGGGCGCTGTCTGTGCAGTGTTTGTACGTTCTCCCTTGAACCGCATGGTTTCTTTTAGTTTAGTTGTACTTGCCACCTATTCCCAAGCCTTGACCATTGCTCTCCCTGACCTCCCCCCCAACAAATCCATGATCACCTCACCACCTGATCATTAATCAGACTCTCAATCGCCCCTTCTACTGTTCCTCCTGCTTTACCCAGTGACTATTACCCAGTTAAGAGAGAGTTAGATAGAGCTCTAGGGGCTAGTGGAGTCAAGGGATATGGGGAGAAGGCAGGCACGGGTTATTGATTGGGGACGATCAGCCATGATCGCAATGAATGGCGGTGCTGGCTCGAAAGGCCGAATGGCCTCCTCCTGCACCTATTTTCTATGTTTCTATATTTCTATGTCTTCTAACTAACCCAAGCCTCCCACTGCCCATTCAACTACAACCATAATATAATCCAGTTGCTGGCCAAATCCAGGACCCAACCCAAGCCCCTTGTCCTGGGACCAGTATACAATGGAATTCAGCTGAAGATACACACAAAAAGCTGGAGTAACTCAGCGCGACAGGCAACATCTCTGGAGAGAAGGAATGGATGACGTTTCAGGACGGGTCTGAAGAAGGGTCTCGACCCGAAACGTCACCGATGCTGCCTGTCCCGCTGAGTCACTCCAGCTTTTTGTGTCTATCTTTGGTTTAAACCAGCATCTGCAGTTCCTTCCTACACTATAGAATTCAGCTGCCTGGGGAATATGAAAAAAAGTCTTTTAGAACCTCTCACGGAGCAATAATTAGATGCACCGTTGCAGCTGCAGTACTATTTCTAACCCTATGCCTTAATTCTCACTATCAAAATCTTTATTCTCATTATCAAAATATTTTTTCTTAGGACTTTTGCGATATACTGCTATTTCATACTTGGAATGAAAAAAACACTGCAACTTGAATTTGCAAATTAGTACAGATGCAAAATATATCAACAGATGGATGAGATCACATTCTAAGCTTTATATTCACAAGCCATGATTTGAATTGAAAATAGTTATAATTATGGAAAACTATTTGTAACATCTTTGCTTTTGTATGCAATGAATGACAGCATTCATCGAACTATAAATAAATTCTTCCAGAAGGTGAATACATTTGAGTAAAGTCAAGCATTTCAATGCTCTTATTATTATTTTTTTTTAAACAGCAAATCATTTATCTTTTCCTGATATCTAAGCATTACATTGAAGCTGAAGTGTTATCCGTGAAATCTATATTGGTCTCGAAATCTTGTGAATTGTGCACTCTATTTTGCTTCATGTCACATCCATGTATGTTTAAGCTTCACTAATTTCAGAAAGATGTCTGAGCAACTACTTCAGAAAAAGCTAAATCATAAAATTAACATCTTTGTTTCAGTTTTCTGACAGTGATATGTGTGTACCATGGGAATAGTAACGTTTGCCAAAGTGCTGGCGAATTTTAAAAAAATGGAAGACAATTCAAATAAATTCTAGCATAACCTTTTTTATATCCCGTAGTGAATCTCCTATTCTCAAATGAAATTGGAGGTATTTGAAAGAGAACAATATAAAATGATGGCATGGATTTAAAATGGGCATCTTCAGTTACAGAGCTAGCAAAATTGTGCCAAATGGTTGCTGTCTGTCGAGACGAGATGTAGAGATGACAGTCTAGAAATTATTTTGCATAGTAAGACATATTTGTGCATTACCGAGGTAGGTCACAATGTTCCTGCAAATAAATAATGTGAACATCGTAAAACTAAATTCAGTGCACAGTACTCAAAATATGGGATGTTCATGCTCATTGTGTGCTAGCAGATGCAGGCCATTATGCAAATCTTCCAAGTACAATTTTATGTGCCGTACACAGCATACGGTTTTAACCATATTAGAGTATGTCTGCATGATGTCAGCCCTCGTGCAACACTTATTTTGAACATTCCCTGCTGAAATTTTAGCATATTGTCTTATTAAGAAACATTGTCGGCCACCCACAGAGAAACAGTTTCTCACAGCTCCCCATTCACAGCAGTATGCTAGCAAGAGGATTATTCAAGCATTATCCATTAACCTTGGTGAGCCTACAGCCATTTTTCTACTTTGCCACAGTTGTGGTCCTGCTGTGTGTCCTTCAGGAGTGTGAGCAGGGGGAGAAGGGCCATAAACAGGGCAGAGGAGCCCGATGATCCAGGCGAAAGAGGGTACAAAGGACTCGTGCCTGCAGATGCTGATCCGAGAGTAGACAAGGATTCAAACTCCTATTTCCACTTCTCTGAGAAACATTTTATCTGGAAGTAAAGGTTTTCAAGCTAGAATCGACACGAATCTGCCACACACCTGCGCCTAGATTGCTATGTCTAAGAAAGTGATGGGCATTGTCATTTTAAACCTCATAGCCGCTGCATCATTCCATACAGTGGCATATTTTCTCTGTCATTCTCTACACTTCATGGCTCACCATTGGATCAGATGCTCTCCACTCAAGAAAAGTGATTTGTAAAGATTATAGGCTTCAGAAAGATAGAGATTGATAAACTGAACTCATATTGCACCTCTGGCTCCTCAAATAAATCTGAAACTCCACATGAATCACACATCCAACTGACATGTAACTATGAGATGTAATTTATTTGTAATAATTCTGTTTCCACTGACCTCTTTTTATTCCCAAGCATGGTTCCAGTCATATTTCATTTTCCACATTGAAAAGAGTTTCTTGAGAACAAAGACTTCTTCATGTTGGACCATACTAAGCACCAATGTCAAGTTTAGCCCCAAGACCAACAGGAGCCAGTGGAATGCCTCATCAAGGCCATTGAGCTGAAATTCTGGTCTTACTCTTCTGGAGAATTAGTGATATCTCCAGGAGATGTTCAAACATCTGCAATGCCTGTGCATGTTTCACAATCTGGCTGTACTGAATGAAGCCTCACTCTTGGTTGAAGTACTTAAGGATAAGGATTTCCCCCTTATCCTTAAGCTGTGATTCAGCAAAGTAGAAGAATGAGGATTATATGGCCAAGGTAGACAGTAGAGGAACATGTGGATCCAATTTAACAATCCAATGTGATTTAAACTTAATCTTCTGGACCAGTCTTACCATGAGGGATCTTCTCAAATGCTTTACTGAAATTCATTTAGGTAACAGCCACTGCCCTACTCCTATCAATCATCTTCATTATAATAACGAATAGATGTATTAATAAGATGTGCCAGCAAAGGAAATAAAACTGTTAGCCACATTTGCCTCCAATATGTCAGCAAAAAATTCCCAAAAGAAGCAGAGGGTGGCCATTGTACAAATTATGTCAGCACAGTGACTCAGCAGGCAGTGTTGCTGCCTCACAGCTCCAGCTGCCAGGATTTGATCCTGACTCCTAGCTACTAACCAAGATCACAATGACAGCACCTCACAAACCTAGCATCACTATCACCAAATAAGACAAGGGCAGTAGGCGCATGGGATTAACCATGCACTGAACATAAACCAGTGCAGCACAGGAACTAGCCCTTTGGCCCACAATGTCTGTGCCCACCATGATGACAAATTGAATTGTACAACTGCTTTCAACAATCTATATCCCTCCACTCCCTGCCTGTTCATGTATCCATTTAAATGCCTTTTAAATATTGCTGTTATATCCCCCACTTCTCCCGGCAGAGGGTTCAAGGCATCCACCACTCTTTGTGTAAAAAGCTTACATAGAAACATAGAAATTAGGTGCAGGAGTAGGCCATTCGGCCCTTCGAGCCTGCACCGCCATTCATATGATCATGGCTGATCATCCAACTCAGTATCCCGTACCTGCCTTCTCTCCATACCCTCTGATCCCTTTAGCCACAAGGGCCACATCTAACTCCCTCTTAAATATAGCCAATGAACTGGCCTCGACTACCCTCTGTGGCAGAGAGTTCCAGAGATTCACCACTCTGTGTGAAAAAAGTTCTTCTCATCTCGGTTTTAAAGGATTTCCCCCTTATCCTTAAGCTATGACCCCTTGTCCTGGACTTCCCCAACATCGTGAGCAATCTTCCTGCATCTAGCCTGTCCAACCCCTTAAGAATTTTGTAAGTTTCTATAAGATCCCCTCTCAATCTCCTAAATTCTAGAGAGTATAAACCAAGTCTATCCAGTCTTTCTTCATAAGACAGCCCTGACATCCCAGGAATCAGTCTGGTGAACCTTCTCTGCACTCCCTCTATGGCAATAATGTCCTTCCTCAGATTTGGAGACCAAAACTGTACGCAATACTCCAGGTGTGGTCTCACCAAGACCCTGTACAACTGCAGTAGAACCTCCCTGCTCCTATACTCAAATCCTTTTGCTATGAAAGCTAACATACCATTCGCTTTCTTCACTGCCTGCTGCACCTGCATGGCTACTTTCAATGACTGGTGTACCATGACACCCAGGTCTCGCTGCATCTCCCCTTTTCCTAGACGGCCACCATTTAGATAATAGTCTGCTTTCCTGTTTTTACCACCAAAATGGATAACCTCACATTTATCCACATTATACTGCATCTGCCAAACATTTGACCACTCACCCAGCCTATCCAAGTCACCTTGCAGTCTCCTAGCATCCTCCTCACAGCTAACACTGCCCCCCAGCTTAGTGTCATCTGCAAACTTGGAGATATTGCCTTCAATTCCCTCATCCAGATCATTAATATATATTGTAAATAGCTGGGGTCCCAGCACTGAGCCTTGCGGTACCCCACTAGTCACTGCCTGCCATTGTGAAAAGGACCCGTTTACTCCTACTCTTTGCTTCCTGTTTGCCAGCCAGTTCTCTATCCACATCTGCTTGTAAATTACCTTGTAAATCACCTTAGAACTTTCCCCCTTTCACCTTAAAGCCATGCCCTCTACCATACAGGGTATCACATTTCCACACAGGGAAAAGAGACTCAGCTGGTCTAATCTATCCATGCCCTTCCTGATTTATACACTTCTACCAGGTCACACCTCAGTTTCCAATGCTCCAGTGAAAACAATCTAAGTTTGTTGAACCTTTCCTGGTAGCTAATACAACCAGTACAATACAACGGGGATATCTTCCCCAGAAAGACGGCGAGATCTCAAGGTGGCTGTCCACCATCTTCGCAAGGGTAATTAGGGAGGAGTAATAACTGCTGGTCCTGCTTGTGAGAGCCAGATCCAAATAATGAATGAAAATATATATATTTCTGGTGTAATCCTACAGAATTCCAGGGTTGAATCCTAGAAAATGCAATAGAAGAGTTATGAAATCTCAGATAAACACAAAAAGCTAAAGTAACAGGCAGCATCTCTGGAGAGAAGGAATGGGTGAAATTTTGGGTCGAGACCCTTCTGCAGATTAGTTAGGAAACCTCAAACAGACTGTAGACTAAATAGACAAATAAAATAATGAATCCAAAGAACTGATGATGTTCAAAAACATGGAATCGGCAAGTTTATTTGCATGAATACTACACATAAAACGACAGCTGGAGGAGATACAAAATTGAAAACAGCATGATAGGCACTATTTTGTCTCTTTAGAAGAAGATTTTATAACTTAAATTTGACTTTACTGCTTTTTAATACTAGAAATGTCACTCTTTTAAAAAATGCATTCGGTATCCAACTGTTTCAGCAATCTGCATTCTGTTTATGCTTAAGGTAAAGAATTAGACTTATTGGCTTTTATTGATTTTATGTATGTAATGATCACAGTTCTTTTGTTTTCTAATCCCAGTAAATGGTAAACTGATGAGAAAAGAGAAAGCGGAGCAATGTGAACAACTTTCATTTATACAGTGCCTGAAATGTAAAGTACACTGCAAAGCACTTCTCAGTAACATACCCAGGCAGTTTTGCCCAGTTGGTTTGCAGATACCATGGTGAGTATTGGTTGTAAGGTTTAAGTAGCAGCAAAAGTACTGATGTTTGCCGAAATGTTCAACCATGTCTCTTCACATTACCTTTGGGGCTCGGATTCATTGTTCCTACTGATCCCCTTATAAGGTTCCCCTCACCCTGCCATACTCTGAATGTCTCATGTCAACACATAACATAGACATGGCTGGATCTCTCTGATTACATTTCTAATCCCAGACACTTCATGCCAGGTCTTGCCTTTATCGGAAATTACTCTATATGGGAAATGAAATAAACTATTTCAACAAAACAGGATGTACAATACAAACTGAAAATGATAAATAATGAGAATTTAGGACAATTTATTCACTTTTCAGGAAGCACAAGAGACTGTAGAAAAGCAAACTGCTGGAGGAACTCGGTGGGTCCAACAGCTATTTGAGGGAAATGGACCGATTTCCCTTTGCAGTTACTGACTGTCCCGTGAATTCCTCAAGTGGTTTGATTTTTTAAAATATTTCATTTAGGTCTAGCAAGGCCAAAGTAAATTACACTGCCCGACCACTGCCTGATCTGAATGGTGCAATGTCACAGTACATAGCGAATATATTTGAAAATCAAAACCTTTCAGATGCTGAACCAAAAACAAATCAGTCTACTCATTGTCCTGAAACATTGATTCTTTTTAACTGATTCTGGCTGACCTGTTGAATATTTCCAGCATTTTCTGTTTTTATTTCTGTTTACATTTGACAGAGATTGGATAAACTTTGCAAAATATTTTTTCGGAGGATTGTCTGGGTTATCTAGGTTGTCCAGAATCCAATCTGCTGCTCAAATTGATTTTGACTGTGCCTGCCAACCTGCTTACACTAATCTCTGCTGGACCCACTGAGTTACTTTGTGTTCAACACAATGTTCCAGTATCTGCAGTTCCTTGTGCCTCCACTAATCTCTTTTTGTCGGCCAATTTGAGTCACCATTAGGGTGCAGGTTTGTACTGTGAGCAGGTTTCATATCCTGTGGTCTCACCCTCTCTCCAGCTGTCAAAGGCTTTTGGGATCATTTTAAATGTCTCTGAAAGTCAAGTAGACTTTTTTTTTAATAAAGTATAAAAAAACTAATTTAAAAGTACATACAATTAAAGAAAATAATATAAAATATTTAAATAATGTAAGTAACCCAATGATCTTTTTTACCAAGTGGTTCTGGTGTAAAATCAAAGAACTGTATTGAAATGCATGTCATCCCTTTCATCAGGATGTCCACTACTTGGCTTTGTGTAAAATTTAGTGGCAAGACAGGTGAGATGGATGGAAGTCTGTGAAGGGCAGAGCCATGACTGGAAAATTATCTATAGAATTGCCTGCAAAGGGTTTGCTTATTCCAGGCCATTGATAATTTATAAACCCATCCTCCAATGTCATAGAGTCATAGTCATACAGTAGAGAAATTAGCCCTTTGGACCACTATGTCCATCTACACTAATCCCACTTGTAGGTATGTTACAAAACTTACCTTCAGCAGCGCTGCAGTTCTGCCACTGCCCGTGTGCACGACTTTGGTGCCTTTGAGAGGGGGGCGGGTTTAAAATGCGATTTTTCGGCAACCTATTCAAATCGATCTCTGTCAGGCTATTTAGTTGCTAAAGAAAAATCGCTTCGACTGCCGTTTTATTAAGTTTATTAAAATTAGCGCTGGATAATTAAATTGTTGGAGTAAAATTAAAATCATCTTCAAATGCCCTCAACGCCGACAACGGGACGGATCTCACGTAGGGGACAAGGCAAGGTACGCCGTTTATTTTTTCATATAAACTTGCTTCTTAGGATGCCCTTAATCAAAATTTCACGTTGCGAAAATGTGATTATGTAAATATACGAACCGGCAGTATTTTTCCTGCCGATATGGGGTTTAAATTCACTGCAACCGCAATGTTCCAAACCAGCGCGTTCCACAAAATCCCACTCGCAAGATGATTTAAATGCCCATTAATTTACAGGAATTAAACACAAAAAATTCCTTCCATTTGGCCTATAAATTCATGACAATGAGATTTAAAAATAATGTTATATTGTGAATTCTTGTGTGAATGTTATTTGGACACTTAGGCTTTTAAAAAATGTTAACCTTTTCTTAAGAAATGGATAAGATGTTTAGATCTAGTCATTGAATTTTGTAATTAGCTACAATTGGGTAACTAACTAATTATATGCTTTAATTTCAGGTCATCCAAGTAAGATTGTTTCATATTTGTTTCAGAATGCTTCAATCTATAATAACTGAACATTTCATTCAGTTCTCTTAATTTCTAAGAAAGTTATGGGCTTTTGACTGTCCTTGATCACAGCTTTTGTGTTAAGTCAATGGAAAAGCAATAGGGATCAAGATGCTAATTTCCGAGTATGAAAATGGCCATAACTTTTTTAATACTGAAGATATGAAAGTGAATTAGGTGTCAAATTAAAATTCTTTTATGCTTTATCTGATGGGATAAATTGCAGACTTGATTTTTTAAATCTCAAAATTGTGTAACATTGCTACCACTTGTCTGCATATCCTTCTATGTCTGGCCTCTGAGTGCATTTTTTAATTTATTTTAAATGTAATGATTGTATGTGATTCCACCACCTCCTTTGACAGCACTTTCTAGATATCAACAACACTCTCTGTAAAAAATTATACCTCAGATCGCCTTGTTGGTAGCCTTATGCCCCTGTCCCACTTAGGAAACCTGAACGGAAACCTCTGGAGACTTTGCGCCCCACCCAAGATTTCCGTGCGGTTCCCGGAGGTTTTTGTCAGACTCCCTAATGGTCGAAAGTGGTTTCCGCTTCTTCTACGTTCCGGCAATTATTTCAAAAAATTCAAAACCGGCCGCGACTAAAAATATGTTGCCGTTTTAAAAATCGGTAATTTTTTAGTCGAAGCCGGTTGCGATGCTAGTTGAAGGTGGTTGCCGGAGGTTGCAGGTAGTGGAAGGTAAGACCTTTTTTTCACCCAGATTTATTCCACCAGGGAGGTCTTACCTTCCACTACCTGCAACCTCCAGCAACCACCTTCAACTAGCATCGCAACCAGCTTCAACTAAAAAATTACCAATTTTTGAAACGGCAACCTATTTTTAATCGCGGCCGGTTTTGAATTTTTTGAAATAATTGCCGGAACATAGAAGAAGAGGAAACCACTTTCGACCATTGGGGAGACTGACAAAAACCTCCGGGAACCGCACGGAAACCTTGGGTGGGGCGCAAAGTCTCCAGAGGTTTCCGTTCAGGTTTCCTAAGTGTGACAGGGCATTATCCTTGATAAATAAAACATTTAACAAACTCAAAGTAACTTCAACTATATTACACTGGTTTAAAAAAAATGAATACATGGAATGAACATTTAGGGTTATGCACCATATTTCAAAGAATTTCTACTAATTACATATGAATAGGTAGAAAATGTTGTCCTTTTCTTCCTGGGTAGAATAATTTCCTGACATTAACAACCCTTTCAGAATAATGTGTCTATCCTCAGCATGAATAATTGTTCCAGGGGGAAAGAAAATTATAGACTTTTTGATAAGTGGCTGTTCCTCTTCCTGTTAATGAACAAAAAACATTAAAAAACCTTTCTGTACATTATACAGTTTTGGCAATTTTGCCAGTAAAATATTCAGAACCATGCCTTTACTTGAACCTCACCTTCTTCACTAGGTTTTTCATTCTTGATAGTTCAGAAACAATTTCAGTGGACTTTTGAAAACTTCATAAATGTGAGTCATGAGCCCCATGCCATTGGGCCTTCTGCCAATTCCACCCCAACATCCACACCAACCTAGCTCAGTCAATCATGTCATGCCCTAATCCTAAGGGAAGGCTGAGGGGGGCCTATCAGAACTATGCAAAATGATAAGAGATAAGGTAGATAATAGTAAATATTTCCCCATAACATAGGTATCGTAAATTTAAGGGCATAGATTTAGGGTGTGGGGTAGGTTTCAAAGGACTTTAGGAAAGACCTTTTTTTTAAACCAAGAGAGGGTTTTTTACTTTAAAAAAATGTGAATAGTGGTATCAACAAAGAAGACCCCAATGAGTGGTGGAGGCAGGTATTTTTACAACATTATTTAGTTTAGTTTAGAGATACAGCACTGAAACCGAGTCCGCACCGACCAGCAAACCCCATACAATATCCTGGACTCTAGGAACAATTTATAATTTTACCAAAAGGTAATTAACCTACAAACCTGTACATTTTCGAAGTGTGGGAGGAAACTCGAGCAGTCGGAAAAAACCCACGAGGCCACGGGCAGAACGTACAAACTGCGTACAGACAGCACCCATGGTCAGGATCGGACGCGGTTCTCTGGCGCTGTAAGGCAGCAACTCTACATCTGCACCACCGTGCCACCCCTACCACTGCGCCACCTTGCCACTCTACATTTATAGACAATTGGCAAATCATAGAAAGCTATAGACCAAATGATGATAAAAACCAAATGATGGCTTGGAATAGATAGGTACAGTGGTTAGCATGGCCATGTTTCTGTAGTGTATAATTTTATAACTCCATGAACATTTAACATGTATATTAGATGTTAATCAATGTGTGATGCCAATTAAATCCATAGTATTTTGATGCGCCACAAAGCTGAAGAGAAATGAACAAATTTGCACATTGACTGCAAAGTCAGTTGCCATCATTTGTAGGATATTGAGCTGTCTGCGATAATATCAAATTTTCTGACAAGGTGAAGAAATGGCATGGGGCCAGGGTGGAATCAGGACATCAATCAGTGTTGCAATAGTTCCAGATTGACTTAGTACATTTTGAGTGTTACTCATCTGCTTCAAGCACAACATAGGACAGCTTTTAATTTTATTATCGTCGAGCAATCTTACACAGCTTGTTACTGTCTCCTTTGCATAAACCAGTAGCGTAAAGCCTCAAAACCTCTGCAACTGACAATGTGGAGAGCAGCCAACTGCCATTGGTTTATTGGTTGATAGGTCAGCAGAATTGCGCATTACTCTTGCAAGAAAATTTCCTGGCACACCTCGCATTCTCTTTGCTAGATGTTTATGTGATGGGACTGGAGCTATGTTATTTCAACAGATACTAGTCAATTCTGAGTATAGTTTACCTTCAATCCAGGTTTTCATTCCCGCTATATCTCTCTCAAAGGTGTTTTTTTCATAATTGCAAAAGAAAAACATGGCTATTTGTATTCGTACTTTATATCCATCAAAGCTATCATAGATCAATATGACCTTGCAGGGAGCAGGGGGCCTTTTCTTTTGGCACACTCATCACATTTACATATATTAAAAATGTCAGTGTGTGCCACACGGGAAATATATATTTATGCCTCAGTGGAAATACAGTTCATTGCCATTGAACCAGCTTTAGTGATAACTTCACAGCAAAAAAGGCAGTCTGCTTAACAGCTTTATGGTGAAAATAGAAAATACTTTATGGAAACGCCTCCTTCGCACCGTCGAACGCAGTCGCGGCCTCGTCATCCCACACGAGGTCCCGTGGCTTACTGGCGAGTACTGAAATTCGGGCAGCTGCCGGCACGGAGCAATGATAAAAGTTCACCATGCCAGCAAACTCCTGCAGCCCCTTGACAGTGAGCGGCTGAGGGAACTGCCGAATGGCCTCCACCTTAGCGGGCAGCGGGGCCGCGCCCTGCAAGGTGACGTGGTGCCCCAGGAAGGAAATGGAGCGAAGGCCAAACTGACACTTGACTGCACAGCCCTGGAAAACGTTTTAGGTAAGTGTCCAGCTGGTTAGGCCTCTAGCTTCCAGCTTTGCTCTTCGGTGACACTTATTTCCTCACTTATTTTCCTTGCGCCCTTTCTTCCTGTTCCGACCTTTCTTTTTCTTTTTTTCTTCCCTTGAGGCTTGATTCCCTCTATATTATTATTATTATATATATTTTTTACTTTGACACCATGTAAAGGTTTGGGACCAGGTAAGGCTCTGTTGTGACTAGCACAAAGAAGACACGTCCACCACTGAGTAAGAGTAAGAGCTTGTTTATTCTGCAATGACTGCTATTTATCTTGAAGGTCACTTGACCTCAGTCACGAGGCTCAGGCACGAGTTTCCATTTTACATTACACAATATATATATATTACATATATATATTACATATATTACATTACAAAGACATCACATCTCCCTCTTCACTTTAAAGACATCACAGGCACTGGCATTATATTATATACATATTACATATATTACATATTGTACATTACAAAGACATCACATCTCCCTCTTCACTTTAAAGACATTACATCTCCCTCTTCACTTTAAAGACATCACACTGGCCACTCACTCTTCTTCCCTCTCCCATTAGGCAAAAGGTATAGAAGTTCGAAAATGCACACTACCAGATTCAGGGACAGTTTCTTCCCAGCTGTTATCAGGCAACTGCATCATCCTACCACAATCAGAGAGCAGTGCTGAACTACTACCTACTTCATTGGTGACCCTCACACTATCCTTGATCAGACTTTGTTGGCTTTACCTTGCACTAAACGTTATTCCCTTAGCATATATCTATACACTAAATGGATCGATTGTAATCATGTATTGTCTTTCTGCTGACTGGTTAGCACGCAACAAAAGCTTTTTACTGTACCTCAGTACACGTGACAATAAACTAGAATTAGAGCAAACAAAAATAGCTATCTGCAGTCACTATATCCATGGACTATCCCAGAGTGGAACATCCTTCCTGACACCACCAGGCATGCACCAACCTTGTAACTCTTCATGTCACAGCTCGACAACTTGGACATGGATCATCTCACCAAACTTGCCCACATAAAAATCTAAATAACCCTTTTGCAACCAGTGCCCATGCGAGCGTAACCTGCACGAGATAGCCCAGCTGGTGGCGGTTGTGCAGTAAACAAGCAGAAGCAGAAGCAGAAACTAAACTAATCTAAGTAAACCATATAATTCTATCTTAAAATATGTATGACTGTATATTAATTTAATGTAATGTGCTTTATCAGTTTGGTTAAATCAACTATTTAGCTTACCTCAGAGTGGCTCCTTATATATGAAACTTGAGCTCTGCTGATAAGGTATGTGAAAGAGGTTCTGTAGAAATTCCAGCTGCATTTTGATTGAAATATTGGCGTGCCATCTAAAAGATTCTAAATAAGAATAGTGGCAAAACATCCAAGGAAAATTTGATAGCAATACTGAAAATTCCAAAGAGGTTCAATTGATTTTTTTTGGTGAGTCATCCAAAACCATTTCAATAGATTTATAAGTATGCCTTTTGATTTACTTTTGAGCATCATAAATATAGCTATTTCATTTGTGAGCATAAAACCCATCATTCTACAGAGTAACAACTCTGAAATTTTACTACTATTCTTTTACTTACGGACAGAAAATACTTGTACAGAATTTGACAACCTTCGTGAATTTTTTCATGAATCAAAACATGATAATTTTTTGTTGTTATTTTCTGTGTATTTTAAAGATAAATTCAAATATTTTGTTACAAAATGGCCTTTGGTTAGAGGTAAAAGTCCTGAAAATATGAAACTTTGGTGCTCTCATAGAGCATATTTTATATATTACAACATCAGTTTTCCATTCTACATTCATATTTACTGTCCTATAATCTAGATTATTATGATCTATGGTTACAGATAAAATATGGCAAACAATTAAATGGTCAATTAAAATAACCCAAGAAATTTAACTGTCCCTAGATTGCTGACCAGATTTGAATCTCTCAACTAAACAGTACAAGACATGGGTAAGGCCACATCTGCAGTATTATGTTCCCTGTCACCCTGTTATAGGAAAGATGTTGTTAAGCTGGAAAGGTTGCAGAGAAAATTGAAGATAATTTTGACTATCCCAACATTTAAGAAACAGTTAGACAGTACATGGATAGGACAGGTTTCGAGGGATATGGACCATATGCTGGCAGGTGGGATTAGTGTAGCTGGGAATGTTGGCCGGTGTGGGCAAGTATGGCCAAAGGATATGGATCAAATGCTGGCAGATGAGACTAGTGTAGCTGGGAATGTTGGCCGGTGTGGGCAGGTATGGCCAAAGGGCCGTACCTGCCCACTGTATCACTCTATGACTCTATAAGAATGTTGTCAGGACATGAGGGTCTGAGCTATAGAGAGAGGTTGAGCAAGTTAGGAGGATGAGGGATGATCTATCTGGAGGTGTATAAGATCATGAGGGCATTAGATTGGGTAAAAGACTGAGTAGGGGAATCAAAAACCAGAGGACATAAGTTTAAGGTGAGGGGGAAAAAAAATTAATAGGAACCTGAGGGGAAACATTTTTACCCAAAGGGTGATGGGTATATGGAACTAGCTGACAGAGTTGGTGGTTGAGGCAAGTACTATCGCAACATTTAAAAAACATTTGGGCAGTAACATGGATAGGATCGGTTTAGAAGGATATGGGCCAAACACAGCCAGGTATAGGTGGGACATGTTGGTCAGCATGGGCAAGTTTGGATCGAAGGGCCCGTTTCCATGCTATATGCCTCTACTGCTCTAGGTATCAGTCTTAGCCAGTGAAGTCCATGTTTGCATATTGTCCTAATGGTGTCTTCATATTTTGACAACAATTTTAATATGACAATTTAAATTAGAAGGAAGGCAAAATGAGCCAATCCAGTTGAGCCAATAGTTATCCAAAATGCAAACTTTATAATACTCTTTTTAAAAGTATTTCTTGAGGTTAGATGGGAAGGGAAGGTGCCAAGGGAACATGAACGCCAGTCTTACACTTACCTAATCTAATTGGTGATCTATCAGCTGCATGGTTTTCCAAAGTTCTCCTTTGACTTCCCATCTAGTAGAATAACTAAATGAGGCCTTGCAAAATTTATACTTTGCTTCATTCTGACCTCTTATTTCCAGAGAAGATTTGCTGCCACTTAACATAACTTCTAATTTGCAAAGATATCTTGTAGAGGTTAATTATTTTTCTTTTGTGCCACTCCAACATGCCAAAACATGCCAAAATGTTAAATATGTCCATGCCTTTAATAGAGCAAATTCAAAGATTTTGACTACAACGGTGTTAGTAAAATACTAATTGTGTAATTGTTTCATTCCGCTGCATGCAGCTTTAATTTACCTCTGTTGAAATTGGCCTCTGCATTTAAATAATAAACAATGGTATATCTTAAGAGTACTTTAGAGATTTATCAACTAACAACTGTCCAATGTTATTTCTATGCTCATGCATATAGGAAAACAAGTATGACAGACCTGTTAAACTCACTAGTTTTAGTATTTTGAGCAAAATGAGGCTGCTTTCACATCTGCTACATCTTCTGCTGGGAAGTTCTTTACAATGTGGTCAATTAAGTGTTGGGAAAACGTAAATACCCGGTATTTAAAAAATAGTTAGCATAAATTAGGCAAGTTCCAAAGTTTACAAATATATAAAGCGGTGATGGGTTGTTAAGAACCCATCTGGTGTCATATATAATGAAATGCATTAACGAAGATGTGTTGTTTTTCATACATAATAAAAATTATGATTTTAGCCACATTAAAATAACATTTCTCAGGATTGGAGGATCAGTCCTTCTGCCCCTCTACTGTAACTGGTTAGCGTAGACAGAAATCATAGGCAAGCTCGTGCAGTTGGCCTTATCAAGGACGAGGTGGCCTAACATGTTTGCTATACATGCATTCGGTAAGTAGAGGCCTTCGGATATCTGAGACTTAGGAATGTAGAAGGATAATATTACGTGACATTGTACTTGGGCTAAATCCTGCTACATTGTTTTATTGAGCACTTGTACATTGCAAACATTTTAAACACAATATATTCACCTTGTCATATTCACTAGTGGGAGCGCCGTCGAGTATGGCTGCCCTGCCAGCAGCTGTTAGTCTTTTCACCCTTTAAAAAAAAAATTTAGTTAGTTAAAAGTGTTTGTGTTGGAGGTCTTTTAGTCTTTTTATGTGGGATGTGGGGGGTGGGGGGGGGGGGAAGGGGGAAACTATTTTTCTCAGTCCCTACCTGGTCGCAGATGCAGCTTTTCTCCGAGCCGTGTTTTCGCCCCTTCCTCGCGGCCTACGGGCAGACTGGAGCGACGTTTTCCTGCTGGGACCAGCCAGGACTTCAGCTTCGGCGGCGGCTCAGCGCTGAGGCACCATCGTGGAGCGGCCGATGCCTTACCCGGGTCACCGTGCAGTAAGCTCCGGAGTGCTGAGTCCAAAATCGCGGAGCTGTGGTCTGTGGAGCTTCCAGCCGCGGGCGGTGCTCAACTTATTAAACACCGCGGAGCCTGGGATCGCCAAGGGTCAGAGCTCCGACCAGCGCGGCCCGTGGACTTCGGGAGCCGCGGTCTCCGGGGAGGAAGCGGCTGCTCCAGACACTCCGAGCCGCTGAGAGTGTTCACCCAATGCCAGAACTCCATCATCCGGCGAGAGGGCCTGAAGCATCAGGCTGCCGTATCGGCGACTGCAGAGGCCTCAATAGGCCCGACTATGGGTGAACAGGGGACGGGACTGGACTTTTGCTGCCTTCCCCCACAGTGGGAACCATTGTGGGGGATGTTTTTTATGTGTACTGTTAAATTCTTTGATGTTGTGTCTTAACTTTATTTGTGTGCTGCAATGGCAAGTCAAATTTCACTACACCAATTGGTGTATGTGAAAATAAATGTCCTTTGTACCTTTGTTGTCACCTTTAAAATAATAGCTTTAGTTCTTACAGTTTACTGTATTTGTCCAAAGCATCTTTTATTGTATCCATCAATTTCTGGTCAAGGGCACACCAACTCATTTTTCTTGTCATCAATATTATTAGTCTTCCTGGTCACTTATTTTCCACTAAAGAGATGAAAATCACGTGCTAATGAAAGAAATCTATTTTGTACAACAGTAATCCATTTGTATTTGGATTAGTTGTAATGTTTAAAAGCAATAAAAATAAAACCCTGTGGATGTAACTGACAGGCAATGTAGGTCTAATTATTTGCAAACCTGTATGTCTGTAGATAGTAGTTCAAATCTAGTCATCGAGACATTTATATCTATTAATTTATCAAACAGAATTATCATAAAATAGTCTCACCTTATGTTTTGGACCTTTAATACATTTGACAAATAATACCTTATGTAATATCAAAAATGAAGATTTTTAAAGTCACGATGTAATGGCTGTTTAGTTGAGTTAATGGAATAAATCTGTTCTGCAGTGAGATCAGAAACTGAAGTAAATAGGAGTGAGACAATCAGGCTCAATGACTGCAATTTGTGATTTTCAACATGTTAGCAAATGCTGCCTATTTACAATATTTAACTCTTAATAAAACACAAAGTCTTTTACGCCTTAATCTGGCACTCTTTTGCTTGGTATGTACACGTAGGACTACAGATTGTCCCTAATTTATCACAAGGATTAATTTCTAACTTCCCCTGCAGTGACCAGCTGTTTTAAATGGATGTGTTGCCTGTGTGAAATGCACCTACACCAAGCCCCAATTTTCTCTCACTGGGTTAGCTCTCAGAAGATGATCTCATCCAAACAGAAATTTGCACGGCATTTGCAATGAGGTCAATCCTAGAATACATGGCAGTCAGCCTATCCTAATTACGCAAATCTCTCTTCATCCTTACTCAAACATAATGAGAAAAATATATAATCCTTCAGTGTCTTTCTGTCTCGCTTGTTTTTACTTTTGGTTTGTTTACATTCTGCTTGACTATAAATTAATTTCTCCCTCTTGCTGTCGCTCTCCCTATTCTGTGTGCTTCTTGTGTTTCACCTCTATCATTCGCTCCATTTATTTTCATCTCCAGCATCTGACACTCTTTTGGTTGGTATATAGGCATAGGATTGTCTCTAATTCATCACGAGGATTAATTTCTAAATTTCCCTGCACAGTGACTTTTCCTGCATCGTCCTCAGTCCAGGAATGGAGCTCAATATTCAGGCAATTGCCAAAGATAATCAAAGGGAAAAGAAAATGCCCACGTATTAGTAGAAATGAAGGAAATTATGACACAAGAGGCCAGTCAGGAAAGTGACTATACCTGATTTGGGAACAGCTCCATCCAAGAGAAATTGCAGTGAATTGTGGACGCAGCCCAGACCATCACACAAACGAACCTCCCTTCTATTGACTCCATTTATACCTCACACTGTCTCAGCAAGGCCAGCAGCATAATCAAGGATGCGTTGTACCCTGGCCATTCCCTCTTCTCCCCTCTCCCATCAAGCAAATGGAATAGAAGTGGGAAAATGCACACCTCCAGATTCAGGGACAGTTTCTTCTCAGCTGTTATCAGGCAACTGAATTATCCTACCACAACCAGAGAGCAGTGCTGAACTGCTATCTTCCTCATTGGTGACCCTCGGACTATCCTTGATCAGACTTTGCTGGCTTTACATTGCATTAAATGTTATTCCCTTATCATGTGTCTATACACTGTAAATAGCTATATTGTAATCATGTATTGTCTTTCTGCTGACTGGATATAACGCAACAAAGGCTTTTCACTGTACCCTGGTACACGTGACAATATACTAAACTGAACTGGTTGAAACATAGCTACACAGCCTTATCATTCCAGAACCTGATCTGTAGCCTTGTAGATCAATTTAAAGGTGTACATCCAAGTCCTTTTTAAATGTGATGAGGTTTTCCATCTCTACTGCGCTCTCAGACAGCGAGTTCCCGAAACATTCTTTGGGTGGAAAATAGTATTTATCATCTCTGCTCTATTTATTCTACCAATTACTTTAAATCTCTCTGTTCGTTTTTGAACCTTCATCAAACAGACAAAGAATATATAAAACATGTAAAATTAAAAATAATAAACTTATAAAATTCTTAAGGGATTGGACAGGCTAGATGCAGGAAAAGTGTTCCCGATGTTGGGGAGTCCAGAACCAGGGGTCACAGTTTAAGAATAAGGGGTAGGCCATTTAGGACTTCTCTGCCACAGAAGGCAATGGAGGCCAATTTACTGGATGTTTTCAAGAGAGAGTTAGATATAGCTCTTAGGGCTAAAGGAATCAAGGGATATGGGGAGAAAGCAGGAGCGGGGTACTGATTTTGGATGATCAGTCATGATCATATTGAATGGCAGTGCTGGCTCAAAGGGTCTATTTTCTATGTTTCTATATTTTCTATGAATAAATATATGGTGTCAAACTAGATGGGCGGTCACGGTGGCGCAGCGGTAGAGTTGCTGCCTTACAGCGAATGCAGTGCCGGAGACCCGGGTTCGATCTGACTATGGGTGCTGTCTGTATGGAGTTAGTACGTTCTCCCCATGACCTGCGTGGGTTTTCTCCAAGATCTTTGGTTTCCTCCCACACTCCAAAGACGTACATGTTTGTAGGTTAATTGGCTTGGTAAATGTAAAAATTTGTCCCTGGTGGGTGTAGGATAGTGTTAATGTGCGGGGATCGGTGGTTGGTGCGGACCCGGTGGGCCGAAGTTTCCGCGCTGTATCTCTAAACTAAACTAAACTAGATACCACATAATTTTATACCTCAATCAAATCTTCCCTCAGCCTTTTCTTCCAAAGAAAATATCCCCAATTTATCTCATCTTCCTCAATGCTAAACTTTTTTCAGTCCTGGCAGTACCTGCTCGACACTCTTTTGAGTGCAATCACATTGCTCCCATTTGTATGGAAATAAATTGCTCAGTCAGTTTTGAATGAGGAAAAGGAAAATAACAAACCTTCTTTTATATGACAGGGCTTATTCAAATTATTGAACTGTCAATGTATTGGCAGGCATTTTAGTTATTGGTCCATTGTAACTGTAAAAAGGCCAATGTGGACAATATGCTCTGCAGAATGGATTTTACATCTCACATAATTTTGCTGCAACAGTTGTACATTAATTAACCACATGTACCTTCAACAGATTTGATCCTATTTGTGATAGGGATATTCTTTTCCAATAAATTCAGTTCAATTATATTGTTCTGATTAGATCTTTGTGATGGCAGGAATACCACCACAAAGTGGCTCTTTATCATTCCCCAACAATATGAGATTTAAATTCTTCTTCGTCAGATGGGATGAAATTATTTATAGCTTATGGCGGGGGATGGCGCGGGGGAATGTTCAATGCAAAAGTAAGCACCAGTTCTGAATGATGGATGGGAGCTAATATGAGCAAACGGTTCAAACATGTGTTATTTCTCAGAAACAGAAAGATTCAGAATTATCAGGTACTGAATTTTGCAGAGACTTGATCAGCTCTCTGATCAAGCCACCTATTTATGTCAGTCCCAGACATATGTCCTTTCCTTGATAGACAAAAATGTTGGAGAACTCAGTGGGTGAGGTAGCATCTATGGAGCGAAGGAAATAGGCAACGTTTCGGGTCGAAACCCTTCAGACTGAGGTGAGGGTGGGGGGGGGGGGGTCGGTCGGGAAGAAGAAAGGAAGAGGTGAGCCAGTGGGCTGAGGGAGAGCTGAGAAGGGGAGGAGAAAGTAGGGACTACCTGAAATTAGAGAAGTCAATGTTCATACCGCTGGGGTGTAAACTGCCCAAGCGAAATATGAGGTGCTGCTCCTCCAATTTATGATGATCCTCACTCTGGCCATGGAGAAGGCCCAGGACAGAAAGGTCAGATTTGGAAGGGAGAGTTGAAGTGCTGAGCACCGGGACATCAGGTTGGTTATTGCAAACCGAGCGGAGGTGTTC
>CM075977.1:154463429-154658550 GCA_038087875.1 Malacoraja senta
TAAACTAGTCCAGGAGTGTAATCCTGGAAAGAAAATTTCGAAAGAAAATTCAATCCGCCGCTGTCGCCTACGAGGCCGAACTCAACACGATCTCCCTGAAGCTGCCTACATTTTGGACTTCGCAGTTGGACATTTTGGTTGCGACAGGCCGTCCCAGTTCTTCATCCACGGGGTAAAGGTCGACGAGACCCGTTATCACTACGTGGTAAGCGCTCTTGATCAAGAAACGGAGGGTCGGGTCATACCTTACCTTGATAATCCTCCGGCGATAGGGAAATATACAGGCCTCAAGGAGCTTCTGCTCTGGATCTACATGCCTAGCCGAATGGAGTGAGTGTGTCGGGTCCTCAACATGGGCGGGCTTGGCGACCGGAAGCCCACGGCCCTCATGAGCGAGATGCTCACGCTCATGGACGACCACCAGCCCTGCCCTCTGTTCGAATTCACTTACCTACAGCAGGTGCCATGAGATATCCGCAGGCAGCTCTCGGGGGAGAGCTTCGAGGATCCGTTGAAGCTAGCGGTGCACGCCAACGAGCTGTGGCTGTCCGACCGGCAGGAAGTGGGTGCGCTGGAATCCCTGGACCGAATCGATTCAGTGCCCTGGAAGGCATAGCGACCCAGGACCACACCCACAAGAGGCTCCACGGAGCCACAGACCAGACAAGTGGCACAGGAGAGGAAGATGGCTGAGCAGGTGCCAAGAGATCCAGGAAAAAGGATGTGGTGTTTTTACCACCAACGCCGGGGTTCAGCGGCCCACCAATGCCGCCAGCCGTGTTCCTTTCTCAGGACTCAGGTTCTTGGTGGACACCGGGGTGGAGGTCAACGTTTTGCCCCCATCCGGACTGGGCATTCATTCTGGTGAAAGCCCCCCCCCCCTTAACTGCTGCGAATGGCAGTCAAATCCGCACATATGGCATCCGCACGGTTCCCGTCATATTCGGCGTGTGCCATTCATCATCGCGGACGTGGCCCAGCCGCTGCTGGGTGCAGATTTCTTGCGGGCGCAGTCGCTCCTGGTGGACGTGAGGGGTCAACGCCTCGTCCACCTGTCAACGTTCGAGAAGATCTCCTTGCGCTCCACTGCGCCTGCCGCGCTGGTCAGCAACCCCGTAGCGACGGTGGACAATGTCTACGCCCATGTACTGGCTGAGTTTCCAGACATCGTCACCCCCAAGTTCGGCTCGGCCAGCCTGAGGCATGGTGTCATGCACAATATTCTGACATCGGGTCCACCGCTCCCGTAGACTCGCTCCCGACAAGCTCCTCATAGCCAAGGTGGAGTTTCGGAGTATGGAGGCCATGGGCATCGTTTGACGCTCCAACAGCCCATGGGCCTCCCCGCTGCACATGGTGCCGAAGGTGTCCGGCAGTTGGAGGCCGTGTGGGGACTACCGGCACCTTAACGAGGCCACGACCGCTGACTGTTACCCCTGGAAAGAAAATTTCGAAAGAAAATGCAATCCGCCGCTGTCGCCTACGAGGCCGAACATACAGGACTTCTCAGCCCATCTGGCCAGAGCTAGGTTCTTCTCAAAGATCGACTTAGTCCGGGGATATCACCAGATCCCCGTGCGACCGGAGGATGTCCCCAAGACGGCACTTATCATCCTGTTCGGGTTGTTCGAGTTCCTCCGGATGCCCTTTGGCCTTAAGAATGCCGCGCATGCCTTTCAGCGCCTGATGGACACCATGGGGCGCGAGCTCGACTTCTTGTATGTCTACTTGGACGACATCCTCGTGGCAAGTTGCTTGCGAGAGGAACACTGCGCCCACCTGCGTCTACTTTTCCAGCGCCTCAGTGACCATGGGCTCGTAATTAACCCTGGCAAGTGCTAGTTCGGCCTCCAGGCCATCAACTTCCTGCGTCTTCGGGTGTCAGTGCCTCTGCCGGACAGGGTTGAGGCAATCTGCCAGTTCCCGTGGCCTGCTACAGTACGTGGCCTCCGGGAATTCGTAGGAATGGTTACTTTTTACCACCGGTTTGTTCCGGCGACTGCCAAACTTTTGCGGCCGCTTTTCCAGTTGCTGGCAGGCAAGCAACGGGAGATACAGTGGGACGCTGTCGCCATGGCGGCGTTTGAAGGGGCGAAGGAGGCCTTGGCTCGGGCGACTATGCTTATGCATCCGTCGGCTGATGCCCCCACAGCCCTTACCGTGGATGCCTCGGAATCTGCGGTCGGCGGTGTTTTGGAACAGTCGGTTGACGGCCGCTTGCGGCCTCTCGCCTTCTTTAGCTGTCAACAGAGCCTTGCAGAACAGCACTACAGCGCTTTCGCCCAGGAGCTGCTCATCTTACACCTTGCGGTGCGGCACTTCCGGTTCTTCCTCGAGGGCCGTTTCTTCGTAGCCTTCACGACCACAAGCCCCTCACGATTGCTTTCAACAAGGTTTCAGCTACTTGGTCCGCCCGCCAGCAATGCCAGCTGGCGGCTATTTCGGAGTATACAACGGACGTCCGACATATCGCCGAGAAATGTGGCGGATAACTTGGCGGATACATTGTCCTGTCCAGCAATTGCAGCCGTTCTTAACCCGGTCTCTGGAATAGATTACTCCACCTTGGCGGCGGCCAGGCTGGCAGACGAGGAGATGCCGGCGTACCGCACCGCGATCTCTGGCTTGGTGCTTGAGGACGTGGCGTTGGGTCACTCGGGTTCCATCCTCTGCGACGTGTCTACGGGTCAGCCGAGACCTATTGTTCTGGCGTCCTGGCGCCGTTGCGTGTTTGAGGTGATCCATGGGCTGGCCACCCATCTATCCGGGCCACGGTTGCCATGGTGTCCGCGAGGTTTATGTGGCACGGACTTCGGAAGCAGGTCAGTCGCTTGGCCTGGGCGTGCATCTTGTGCCAGACATCGAAGGTGCATTGACACGTCCGGGCGCCCGTGCAAGACACATCCGGGCGCAGTGCCATGCCGGCGGTTCGATCACATACATGTGAACATCGTGGGGCCACTGCCTCCGTCCCGGGGTATTTCGTACCTGCTTACGGTGGTTGACCGTTTTAAGCGGTGGCCAGAGGCAATCCCGCTCACGGACACTTCAACCCAGTCGTGCGCTCATGCCCTCGTGGAAACTTTGATTGCCCACTTTGGGGTTCCATTACACATCACGTCCGACCGGGGCACCCAGTTCACGTCTGAACTGTGGTCCACCATGACCTGCCTGTTGGGGCCGCAGCTCCACCACTCGACAGCGTACCATCGCAGTCGAATGCGTTGTAGGAGCGGTTCTACCACTGTCTGAAGGCCGCCCTGAAGTCTCGTCTCACGGGCCCTGAGTGGATCTGCAAAGGCTACTGGGGAGACTTTAAACTAGAATGGTTGGGGGGAGGGCTCAAATAGAGAAAGCTATTAGACAGTGTGTGAGGCAGGAGGCAGAGAAGGAAAGCACTCAGACCCAACATGTAGGGGGGAAAGAAGAAAATAATAAACAGAATAAGAGGTGGTGGGGTTCTTAAATGGGTGAGCAGAGAAATAGGGGTGTAAAATGCGGGCGGAAGCAATAGGTAGCAAGGTGAAAAGTAAAAGTGGCAGGCAGACAAATCCAGGACAAAAATCAAAAAGGGCCACTTTTCAACATAATTGTATAAGGGGTAAGAGCGTTGTAAAAACAAGCCTGAAGGCTTTGTGTCTCAAAGCAAGGAGCATTCGTAATAAGGTGGATGAGTTGAACGTGCAGATAGCTATTAATGATTATGATATAGTTGGGATCACGGAGACATGGCTCCAAGGCTGACCAAGGCTGGGAGCTGAACATCCAGGGATATTCAATATTCAGGAGGGATAGAGAGAAAGGAAAAGGAGGTGGGGTAACGTTGCTGGTTAGAGAGGACATTAACGCAGTGGAAAGGAAGGACATTAGCTTGGAGGATGTGGAATCGGTATGGGTAGAGCTGCGAAACACTAAGGGGCAGAAAACGCTGGTGGGTGTTGTGTACAGGCCACCTAGCAGTAGTAGTGAAGTTGGGGATGGCATCAAACAGGAAATTAGAAATGCGTGCAACAAAGGCAAAACAGTTATAATGGGTGACTTCAATCTACATATAGATTGGGTGAATCAAATTGGCAGGGGTGCTGAGGAAGAGGATTTCTTGGAACGTATGCGGGATAGTTATCTAAACCAACATGTAGAGGAACCAACGAGAGAGCAGGCTATTCTAGACAGGGTATTGAGTAATGAGGAAGGGTTAGTTAGCAGTCTTGTTGTGCGTGCCCCCTTGGGCAAGAGTGACCATAATATGGTTGAGTTCTTCATTAGGATGGAGAGTGACATGGTTAATTCAGAAACAACGGTTCTGAACTTAAAGAAAGGTAACTTTGAGGGTATGAGACGTGAATTGGCCAAGATTGACTGGCAATTAGTTCTGAAAGGGTTGACGGTGGATATGCAATGGAAGGCATTTAAAGACTGCATGGATGAACTACAAAAATTGTTCATCCCAGTTTGGCAAAAGAATAAATCAGGGAAGGTAGTGCATCCATGGATAACAAGGGAAATCAGGGATAGTATCAAAGCAAAAGATGATGCGTACAAATTAGCCAGAAAAAGCAGCATACCAGAGGACTGGGAGAAATTCAGAGACCAGCAGAGGAGGACAAAGGGCTTAATTAGGAAAGGGAAAATAGATTATGAAAGAAAACTGGCAGGGAACATAAAAACTGACTGCAAAAGTTTTTATAGATATGTGAAGAGAAAGAGATTAGTTAAAACAAATGTAGGTCCCTTGCAGTCAGAAACAGGTGAATTGATCATGGGGAACAAGGATATGGCGGACCAATTGAATAACTACTTTGGTTCCGTCTTCACTAAGGAAGACATAAATAATCTGCCGGAAATAGCAGGGGGCCGCGGGTCAAAGGAGATGGAGGAAACTGAGTGAAATGCAGGTTAGTCGGGAAGTGGTGTTGGGTAAATTGAATGGATTAAAGGCCGATAAATCACCAGGGCCAGATAGGCTGCATCCCAGAGTACTTAAGGAAGTAGCTACAGAAATAGTGGATGCATTAGTGATAATTTTTCAAAAATCTTTAGATTCTGGAGTAGTTCCTGAGGATTGGAGGGTAGCAAACGTAACCCCACTTTTTAAGAAGGGAGGGAGAGAGAAAACGGGGAATTACAGACCAGTTAGTCTAACATCGGTAGTGGGGAAACTGCTAGAGTCAGTTATTAAAGATGGGATAGCAGCACATTTGGAAAGTGGTGAAATCATTGGACAAAGTCAGCATGGATTTACGAAAGGTAAATCGTGTCTGACGAATCTTATAGAATTTTTCGAGGATGTAACTAGTAGAGTGGATAGGGGAGAACCAGTTGATGTGTTGTATCTGGACTTTCAGAAGGCTTTCGACAAGGTACCACATAAGAGATTAGTACACGAACTTAAAGCACACGGTATTGGGGGTTCAGTATTGATGTGGATAGAGAACTGGCTGGCAAACAGGAAGCAAAGAGTAGGAGTAAACGGGTCCTTTTCACAATGGCAGGCAGTGACTAGTGGGGTACCGCAAGGCTCAGTGCTGGGACCCCAGCTATTTACAATTTATATTAATGAACTGGATGAGGGAATTGAAGGCAACATCTCCAAGTTTGCGGATGACACTAAGCTGGGGGTCAGTGTTAGCTGTGAGGAGGATGCTAGGAGACTGCAAGGTGACTTGGATAGGCTGGGTGAGTGGGCAAATGTTTGGCAGATGCAGTATAATGTGGATAAATGTGAGGTTATCCACTTTGGTGGATAAAACAGGAAAGCAGACTATTATCTAAATGGTGCCCGATTAGGAAATGGGGAGATGCAGCGAGACCTGGGTGTCATGGTACACCAGTCATTGAAAGTAGGCATGCAGGTGCAGCAGGCAGTGAAGAAAGCGAATGGTATGTTAGCTTTCATAGCAAAAGGATTTGAGTATAGGAGCAAGGAGGTTCTACTGCAGTTGTACAGGGTCTTGGTGAGACCACACCTGGAGTATTGCATACAGTTTTGGTCTCCAAATCTGAGGAAGGACATTATTGCCATAGAGGGAGTGCAGAGTCAGCCCGACCATGAGCAGAAAAGTGGACAGGCTCGCGAGAGAAGCCGAGAAAGCCCGGTCGCAAGAGACGGCCGAAAGCGGGGAAAGCCCGGACGTGAGAAGAAGTCCGGCCCCGAGCAAAGAGTGGGTCCGCGTGAGAGAAGCAGGACACAGCACTCAAGCACTTCAGCCCGGTCTGGAGCAGAGTCAGCCCGGTCGGGGGAGAAAGCGGAGAAAGCCCGGGCGCGGGAGACGGCCGAGAGTGGAGAAAGCCGACCATGAGAGAGGAAGGTCCGCGCGAGAGAAGCGGGACACGGTGCATAGTCAGCCCCCGCGCCGGGGCACAGTCCCGACGCTTGGAGCAGCGGGGACCAACAGCAGAAACTAGCAGCGACTCACCTTCCGCAGGGTGTCCGCGGGAGCCAGCGACGAGCCGAGCAGTGGGTCCAGTAGCAGCCGGGAGGGCTGTGGAGCCAGCGGGCAGGCAAGTCAGCGGAGCAGCAGGAGTCGACTTGGCAGCGAGCCAGCAGTGGCAACAGCGACGGCTGAGCCAGCAGCAGCATTGGAGGTCCAGAGTGGCCAGCGGTGTTTGAAAGTAACGGTGAGGCCCGGGGAGCCAGCGAAAGCAGCAGCTGAGGTCCGGTGAGGCCAGCAGCAAAAACAACAGTGTCTTTGGGAGAACCTCTGGAGAATCCGAGAGGTCGAGAAGCTGGAGCGGTGAAATCCTTCACAATAAAAGCCCTCTTTGAATGTAATGCATTGTTCACTATTCCTTCACAGTAAAAGCAGGACTGTTTGGATGTAATGCATTTGTCACTGTTATGAATAGTAAATCTGTGTGCATAGAAGGAATATGTTTAAAATGTTCTAGTTGGCTATTAACATGAAATGTTGGTTAATAGTATAAATCTATTATTATAAGAATTAGTAATAGTCAGTGAGTTTGATAATCTCTTAGAATGTAAAAGGCTTAAGTCCAGGGCAGAAAACACAGTGAGAGAACAGAATATAGGGCACCTGAATAGCAACAGGTAGCATGGGTTTTCAAATGATAGAATAGTTGCCCCAGTTAGATTCTGGGTGCAATTTTGAGAAATGGACTGAAGTCTTGGAGGCTTCGTTCAGTTCCAATGATATCACTGCAAAGGAGAAGAGAGCATGGTTCATATTAGGCTTAGGAAGAGAGGGTTATCACACCTTACGCACGTTACTGCGGCCAGCAAAGCCCACGGATAAAACGTACGAGGAGTGTAAGGAGGCATTAATGGCTCATTTCTCGCCAAAACCTCCAAGGGCATCCAGAGGCAAGGAGCCTGAACTAAAGAGGGCAGGGAGTCCCTCAAAGGACAAAAAGGTCAAGGGCAAAGTGACAAAAGTCAAGTGCCAAGTGACGAAGGTCAAGTGCAAAAGGCCAAAGGTAAAAGGCAAAGCAAAAAAAGTCAAAGGCAAAGGGAAATTACCATCCAGAGGGCAACCCTAACTATTCAAGCTGCATTCAAGGGTATGAAGGTACGGAGGGAGATCCGGAACAAACAGAAGGCAGCAACGGTAATACAAGCAGCATTTAGAATGCACAGAGTATTCTGTCAATACAAGGCAATGAGATTGGCAGCTATAATAGTACAAACCCATTACAGGGCACACCTTCAAATGGAAAGTCATCGCAAAACTTACATGAAGGTATGCAGCAGCGTGGTGCTGCTTCAGGCTGCCTACCAAGGAATGCTTGTTCGAAAGCAATTGCGGTGCATGCACAAATCTGCCAAGGTCATACAGACGTATTATCAGATGCATAAACAGCGTCAGTATTTCAAGAAACTACGCTGGTCTGCCAGATAAGAAATGTCCAAGTGAGACATTATAATAGTTTGAGAAAAGCAGTGGTTTGTATTCAGGCCTTATAAAAAGCCAGATCAAAGCCAGAGTATTGGTTGAGAAAATCAAGGCAGCCCGCCATATTAAGTCATTCATAAGGATGTGCATTACAAGAAAGCATTTCTTGATGCAAATGGCGGCTGTAGTCACTGCAAGCGGCATACCGTGGTTACCGATTAATGGTACGCTACAGAGCTATGCGACAAGCAGTCATTTCGATCCAGAGATGGTACAAAGCATGCAAAATAGGGCATTCCCAGTTTGTGCAATATCAGTCAATGAGGGATGCAACTATTACCATTCAGGCTGCCTTCAAGAGTGTGGTGGTTAGGCAGTGGGTTAAGCAAAAGAGAGCTACTGTAAAAGTGCAGTCAGTACTCCGTAGGAGTTGGTATCGGAAAGACTTAAGAAGACAAATAGAGGCACAACAGAAAAGGCTGAAATGATACAAAAGGCTTAAACGATATAGGAAAGACTTCCTCAAACTGAAATATACAACAATTGTAGTGCAGTCTCGCTACCTTGCTTATGAAGCAAGAAAACTCTACAGAGCACAAATCAAAGCCAGTGTTGTATTGTAAAGACAATATAGATCCTACTTCTTGATGAAGAACCAGAAAGGTGACTTAAGAAGACAAATAGAGGAACAATAGAAAAGGCTTAAACAATACAAAGAAAGGTTAAATAAATGTGTGACAATGAGTAGAAAGCTGCTAATAGAAAAATCTAAAGAAGAGAGGCTTGTCGGTCAAGACAAAAGTATGCAGGACCGATTGCGATTAGGACACTTCAGTATAGTCCAGCATGGAGCCTCCTTCACTGAGCAATGGCCAAATGGTTATGCATTGCAGAATCTCATGAGACAACAAGAGCAGATAAATAAGCAGAGAATGGAAATTGAACAACAGAGGAAGCTGCTAGAAAACAAAAACTTGCAGACATGGGTCAGATCCCACCGACAAAGAGGAAAACAAAGCAAATACATGAACCAGAAAATGATAACACATAAAGCAAGGTGTAAGGTATTTGGTTTAAGTAATAATACCAGTGTGCAACAGTGTATTAATCAATGATATGTAGGTAAAGAGCATATACCGTGCAGGTGAAATTGAGTTAAAAGGGGAGGAATGTGATGTAAGTAATAGAAATGGTGTTGCCTGCCTCCAAGTTAAAGGGGGAGGAGTGTTAGGTATGTAATAGAAATGGTGTTACCTGCCTCCAAGTTAAAGGGGGAGGAGTATTAGGTATGTGATATAATTAGCATATGTGATGTCTTGTGCAAGGACGCATGCGCAAGGGGAGACTCAAGGTGGCGTCCTGGAATAAAGAAGCTTGTTAGTTTACTCCCGTGTCTGAGCCTTATTAAAGTCTGTTCCAAGCACCCAAATACACAACACAGATGTTTATTCACATCAAGAGCACAATAATTTATTGGAAGTGAGAGATTAGTAAACTTTATTAATCTGGATGATATAGCTGTCATTATAGAAATGGTCAATGGTTTTTCAATGATCAATAACATGAAAGTCATACAATGCTCATTTAGCTTTACCTACACAAACACTCAACTAGGGTCTTAACCAGGTGACCAAGCCCTACCTTGTCATTAGTTTAACAACCTGATAGAATTCTTATTTGATTTATGATTGTCCCCCCAAAATCAGGAAGGCATCTGATCATATTCCCAACAATTTACTAACCACCTCGACGACGTCTCTCTCCAATTCATCTCCTCGGTCCTCCACGTCCCAGATTCATCTCACCAGCTCTGACAATCATCATCTGCACACCTACAGACCTCACCCTCCACAACACCTCCCCATCTCCACCAATTTGACTTGCCTTGCCATTAATCTTCCTTGTTGCAAATCCATGATTGTTTTACACTTTAATCCCCCACAATATTCTCCTTTTATCTTCCCAATCTTCACCCCAATCACAACACCACCAACCACACCACCCTCCCTCCCTTGCCCCATAATCCTGATCTGCCCCCTACCCAATCATCTCCGCACAGTTCCCCCACTCCCAGTCTGATCTCCAACATAGTTCCTCTATGAGTTCCACTCTCTGGATGGCAAATGAAAGCATGACATTTGCACATGAAAGGAATGCCATTTTTGCACGTGAAAGGTTTATTCTACCAAACACAATTTCCAGAACTTCCTGTGAGGTAGATTAACGTATCCTGAGGAGCTTGTACATATTTGACATGAGCCGTGCCCAGCTTTTGTTAGCACAGGTTTTTATTTGCCAACGTTTTTCAGACGGTACTTTTGCTTAAAGTACACGGAACTTTGTTAAGATCACATTTGGAGTACTAATTATAAGCAACTGTATGTTATTGAATAAATGGGCTGAAAGCACTCCTCAGTTTGCCCCCAGAAGGGTGCAGTGTGATATAAGATTGGCTACTGACCTCTTAGTGGACCTGTGGCCACAACATAAATTTATTTTTAATTTTGTTCTGCTTATCTCCATTTGTCATTGCAGTAAGGTAGACCACAGAATTAAACAAATAAATCTTAGATTAGTATACTACTTTATTAAAAAAACAGAATTACATAACGTTATGTTACACAAGGCAGATTATTATACAATTATTATACAATTATTTATTGTCATTTGAACCTCAAACGAAGTTCAAACAAAATTTGGTTTCAGCAGTCATACAACAAGAAAAGAACCAAGACACACAACCAACACAATTTATACAAACATCCATCACAGTGAATCTCCTCCTCACTGTGATGGAAGGCAATGTCTTGTCTTGTCTCTCCCCTGTGTTCCATTCTTCTCCCGATGTTAAAGCCCCCGGCGGGCGATGGCAAGTACCGCGGCTGTTAAGGCCGCGCCGAGCGATGTAAGGCCCCGCTCCGGGTCTTAATGTTGGAGCCCCGGCAGGCGATGGCAAGTCCCGCGGCCGTTAAAGCCGCGCAAGGCGATGTATGGCCCCGCTCCAGGTAATTTTCAACCCCGCAACTCGGGCGGGAGAAGTTGCCGTTGCGGGAGCTCAGAAAAGCGGTCTCCCACCAGGGACCCGCGAGCTCCCGATGTCACCGTCCACCGGACCTGCGGCTGGAGCCTCCGAGCTCTGGAGTCGGGTCGCAGCAGCACGTCACCACAGCTCTCCACGCTCCGAAGCCGGCCAGCCCCATGATGGTAAGTCCGCAGGCTCCGCAACTGGAGCCCCCAGGTCGTTCCGGTTGGAGGCCGCTCCACGGTGCTAGGCCCCAACGACAACAGAGACCCGACAGGGAAAAGGTTGGGTCACCCGTACAGGGAAGAGATTAAAAGTTACCTCCCCCCCCTGCCCCCCACATATACACAGCTAAAAACAATATAAAAACCACAACAAACTACATTCAACGGGTCAAAAATTAAAAAAAAGTCAGACAGACTGCAGAGGCCGCTGCAACGTCGGTCGTGCCGCCCAGATGCTAATACCACTTACATTGCTCCCCTACAAATAATTTGTACCTAAGAATATCACAAGCCTCTAAGGATATTTCCATGTGAATCTGATGCTATCTGCAAACAACCTCTATCCTACAAATCACAATAGGAGAAAATGAGTTAAATCAGGTTTATGTAGCGCTATAAAGTTGTCAAAAATGCAAATGAAAAATGGGACCCAAGAAGTTTATAGTATTTGCAGGCCATGATATTCCACAAATGTGCTGAAAATCTTTTCAATAATGTTTTATTCATATTATTAACACTGTTCCAATTTTCCTCACTATTTCTTAGAACTGGCATATGTTACTATTCTTTAATATGCGATTAATAGTATGTAACACTATTCCTATATTCAATTATAATTATGTACGCACCGTTAATGGTCTCTAAAAATTATGTGGAATGATCTAACTATGAGATGTATCTTGCAAGAGCTTGCTTGATATTTTACTGTATGCTTATAAACCTGGTGTGTCTGTTTGGAATACAAAATGAACACACATTGATGCTGGAATAACTCTGCTCATTGAAAACTAATTTTATTGTTTTTTTTCGATTGCATCATTAGATGTACAATTTCTTTTCTGTCAACTGTACAAAGCTCTCTCGTTAAGTTCAAAAACATTGTACTGTGACTTATTGGTAAATTTGCAGATGATAACAATTGTTAATCCTTCTGCATAAACATTATCCTACATAAAGGATGTATAACCATTTGTCAAATCACCATTGATCCTGACATCTGGTGCTGAGATAAAACTGCAACTGAGACTTAATAAAATGCACTGTGTTAAAACAAAATTGCAGTGTTACATAAAACAATACCTCAGATGTCCCAGAGTTTAAAAAAAACTACCATTACCACCCTTTTTGCCTACTGACCCAGCTAGGGATACATTGTACATTGCTAGGGGTACATTAAAACTCTAGATGATTTGGCAACCATTACATTTGAATCAATATCATTAAAACAGGGGAATAATAACGATTGAAAAAATACAAATCAAACCAATTCAGTATAAACATCCCTTTGTTGCTCATCTTCAGTCCAGACACTATGTACTGTATGCTTAATAATTCCCATGACATTTTTTTGAAGATGGATTTCCGTTTAGAAAATGTCATTATACAATGATGTTCCTGCTGAGAAAGCAGTCAGTTGCGTAATGTCTTAGACAGTGGCAGACTGATTGAGTCTACTATAATTTTATATTAAACAAAGGTTTTGCAGAATTTCACAAGTGGATTCCTCATTAATGTTTTTATGTGAAAATCTACTGTAATTCTAGATGCAGACTCAAACCAATATAAAAATATATGTATAAAGCCATGGTGGATTCCTTTTTCTGTGCTCTGTTGATAATATTCTATGGCAGCTTTCAGTAACATAATGAAATTCAATGATACATTGTGCTGAAAATGTATTCATGGTCTAGAGAAAGTATTCCATGGGCATAAAGTTATAGTCATATAAGCCCTTCAGTTCATCCTGACTATTGAGTACCCATATATACTAAATCCGTTTACCAACCCATACTCGAGAGCTGCCTACATTTGGTTTGTCAAGATAATTTTTTAATATTGTGAAAGACTCTGTCTCCACTGCCCTCTCAGTCAGCGCATTCCAAACTCCAACCACACTCTGGATAAAAAATTCTTCCTTGTCTGAAATCTGTTATTCCTTCCCTTAAATCTCTGCTCTCTGCATATGGACATCATTGCTACAGGCAAATGTTTACTGCCGTCTATCCTATCTACGTCCCTCATAATTTTGCACAACTGTCTCAGGTCCCTCCTCAGCCTTCTCGGCACAAAGAAAGCACATCTAGTGCATCCAGAATTTCCTCGTAAATGAGCCGTTCCATCCCAGGCAACATCCTGATGCATTTGCTCTGCATCCTTTCCAGGGCAATTATGTCATTTTTATACTGTGGCAACCAAAACTGCCGCAATATTCTGGATTCGTCTCACCAATATTTTAGCTGCACTTATATTCTATGCTACAAGTCATGAATGCTAGCATCCTGTGTGATGTCTTTCCCACCCTAAATACCTGTGCTGTCACCTTTTTGGATTGTTAGACTTGTACACTATATCCCTCTGTTTCTCAATACTCCCCAGGGCCCTACCATTCACTGTGCATCTGATCCTTATTTGACCCCCCAAAATACATCCCCTTGCACGTATCAGAGTTACATAAATTCCATCTGCCATAGCTCTGACCAATTTACCACTGTTTAGTATATTTCTGTAGCCTGTGACTCTTCTTACTATAGATTAAACCACAATTCCTTGCATCACCTGCAGATTTATAAATCAAACTTCTTCTATTCACATATAAATCCTTCAAGGTATAACTTTTACAGGAAAAAGGTAAGAGAGAGGATGCAGAGAGAAAACGCACCAAAGCACTGACCATGGACAAAGGACACAACATGAATAACATGTGACCTGGTATAAATGCAATCAGGAGATGATGATAAGTTCGAAGTAATGTTCACAATTATTAAAAAGATATGCGAGAAAATAAATGACATGTACAAGCCAACTTAAACTACAGTCAGCTTATGAAAATGAAACTTGCCTGTATGTACCAAACTGAAAGAGCTGATTTGGTCTGTTAAATTTAGGTCTGGGAATGAGGCCATGAGAAAAATTGCAGGGAGTGCAAAGTAAGAAAGCTAGAAATATAGTGCAAGTTTCATCAAACCAAGACTAGATGATTTAAAAAACAAATGATTTCAAGATGCAGCCAACTAAACCAGAGAGTATCCCAAGTGCTTCCCTACCTCCCCAAAGCTGCAATGCACCATCAGTTCACATCATCAGAACTTGAGAGAAAATAAAAATATGGTTTTAAGATTTATAACTTGTCTAAAGTTATTACAGTTCTTTGTAAGACCAGAGGCCATCAAAATGGTTAACAGAAGAATGAGGTGTTAATCCTCAGGATCATAATTTGTTTCATTGGAACAGTGTAAGATATCAAAAACCGATCAGAACAGGAGTGAGAAGATAAATATCCATGTTTTAATGGAGACATAAGAAACTGCAGATGCCGGAATCCTGAGCAAAACATAAAGTGCTGTGTGATCTTGAGTTAAATAGTACTTTGAGTTTTGCTCAAGATTCCAGCATCTGCAATTTTTTGTGTCTCCATTTTACTATTTAACAGGGGATCATGACAGAAGCCTCCTCGTGGCGATCCCCGGAAACGATGACACAATGCACTATGTGACACGACGGGCGACCAATTTTGTCAACATGTTGGACGACGACAGAAGCCAACAGCGAGCTATACGTCGTCTGACAAACAAGCGAACAAACTGCTTAACAGTGAAATCTGCTCAAAGTATCCCAACTTTGAAGATAGACAAAAATGCTGGAGAAACTCAGCGGGTGAGGCAGTATTTATGGAGCGAAGGAAATAGGTGACATTTTGGGTCAAGACCCTTCTTCAGACGGATGTGTGGTTGGGGGGGGGGGGGCGGGAAGAAGAAAGGAAGAGGCGGAGACAGTGGGCTGTGGGAGAGCTGGGAAGGGGAGGGGAAAGAAGGAGAAAGCAGGGACTACCTAAAATTGGAGAAGTCAATGTTCATACCGCTGGGGTGTAAACTACCCAAGCGAAATATGAGGTGCTGCTCCTCCAATTTACGGTGGGCCCCACTCTGGCCATGGAGGAGGCCCAGGACAGAAAGGTGGGATTCGGAATGGGAGGGGGAGTTGAAGTGCTGAGCCACAGGGAGATCAAGTCGGTTATTGCGAACCGAGAGGAGGACAGACGGGTGGATGCTTGCCTAGTCAGCTTGGACCAGGAGAAGGCCTTCGACAGGATATCACACATGTACATGAGGGATGTGCTCTCCAAAATGGGCTTTAGGGAGGGAATCAGAAATTGGATCCAACTGCTCTACACCGATATCTGTAGTGCAGTCCAAATCAATGGGTGGGAATCAGACAGCTTCCCCATCAGGTCTAGAGTCAGGCAGTAGCAATGTTAAAAAAAATTAAGATTTTAAAAAGAAGTTTAATTTGACACCTAATTCACTTTCATATCTTCAGTATTAAAAAAGTTATGGCCATTTTCATACTCGGAAATTAGCATCTTGTTCCCAATTGCTTTTCCATTCACTGAACACAAAAGCTGTGATCGAGGACAGTCAAAAGCCCATAACTTTCTTAAAAATTAAGAGAACTGAAATAATTTTTCAGTTATTATAGATTGAAGCATTCTGAAACAAATATGAAACAATCTTACTTGGATGACCTGAAATTAAAGCATATAATTAGTTAGTTACCTAATTGTAGCTAATTACAAAATTCAATTACTAGATTTAAACATCTATCCATTTCTTAAGAAAAGATTAACATTTTTTAATAGCCTAAGTGTCCAAATAGCATTCACACAAGATTTCACAATATAACATGATTTTTAAATCTCATTGTCATGAATTTATAGGCCAAATGGAAGGAATTTAGTGTTTAATTCCCATAAATTAATGGCCATTTTAATCATCTTGCGAGTGGGATTTTGTGGAACGCGATCGATTGGAACGTTGCATTTGCGGTGAATTTAAACCCCATATCGGCAGGAAAAACACTGCCAGTTCCTATATTTACATAATCACATTTTCGCAACGTAAAATTTGGATTAAGGTAATCCTAAGAAGCACGTTTATCCCGTACGTGAAATCTGTCCCGGTTATCAGCGTTTACGGCATTAGAAGCTGATTTTTGTTTTACTCCAGCGCTGAAATTGTCCCGCGGTTTAAAAAAAAATTCACAGACCGGCAGTCGGAACAATTCTTCAGCATAAGCTGCAGCCCGAGAAAATAAAACTCCGGCAGGCAGGAGAAAACCGCATTTTAACCCCGCTCCCCCCCCCCTCAAAGGCGCCAAAGTCGCGCACACGGCCAGTGACAGAACTGCAGCGCCGCTGAAGGTAACTTTTGTAACATACCTACAGGCAGGGTTGCCCTCTCTCCCATGTCTTGTTCGTCTGTTGTATTGAACCTTTTGCCGAGTCCATCAGGAAGGATGCGAGCATAAGAAGAGTGACATTGCCAGGCAGTGGGGACACTCAGGTCAAAACCTCCCTGTACAAGGACAATGTTGCCGTCTTCTGCTTGGATCCAGGGTCGGTCGGCAGATTGATCAGCCTCTGCGACCAGTTTGAGTCGGCCATGGGAGCCATGGTGAACCGCAGGAAGAGCGAGGCCACGCTCTTTGGCAACTGGCCCGACCGATCTTCCCTCCCCTTCACCATCAAGCCTGACTTCTTGAAGGTGCTGGGGATCTGGTTCGGGGGGGCTGAGGCGTGTGACAAGAATTGGCTGGAGCGGATAGCCAAGGTGGGGAAGAAGCTGGAGCTGTGGAAGCAACGCTCCCTCTCCCTAAAGGGGAAAAATTTGGTAATCAGGTGTGAGGTGCTCTCGGGGCTGCTGTACTTGGCGCAAGTGTGGCCTGTCCCTTCCTCCTACGCCACAGGGATCACCCGGGCCATCTTCCAGTTCATCTGGGGGTCGAGGATGGACCGGGTGCGATGGGCCACAATGCACAAGTCAGCAGACAAAGGGGGTAAAAGCGTGCCCAATGCCGCCCTCACCCTGATGGCCACCTTGGTGTGTAGCTGCATCAGGAGAGTGTAGAGCCAAGGCACGTGGGCACCAAGTGTCACTACCTGTCCCCGGTGTTGCGAAGGATGGGCCTGCCGCAGATGCCATGCAATGTGCCAGTCAGCTGGACATTGCCACACCATCTGTCGTTCGTGGAAAGGTTCTTCCGGACCAACACCTTTGACCACGTCCATCGGGCAGTGGTCAGCACGGAACGTCCTGAAGGCACTGCAGGGAAATGACTGCATGGATCCTGTGGCATGGTTCCCAGAGCAGACTACCCAGCTTGTCTGGCAAAATGCCTCATCGCCAGAACTCACCAACAAGCACCAAGAACTGGCTTGGCTGGCGGTGAGGGGAGCCCTTCCAGTCAGATCCTTCCTGCACCGTCGGAACCTCACAACCAGCGCAAGCTTCCTTCGGGACGGCTGCTATGGAGAGGAGACGGTTGCCCACCTCTTTGCAGTGTGGATTCGCAAAGAGAGTCTGGAGAGGTTTGCATAAATTTCCTCAAAATAAGGAAGGGATTCCACGCCAGTGGGCCACATGAGTGGCAAGGGTGTGGGATAAATTTTGGAAATTTGAGCAATGTATGCAGACTATTGAATATTTTGTGTAGCCTCCGAAAATGTCGGATGAATTTTTTGCACGGTTCATGCATTGTATACATTTACTACCTGAATAAAGTCTATTTTGAAATTAAAAAAAGAACCGACCAGAGGTGTTGGGCGAAGCGATTGCCAAGCCTACAATTGGTCGCACTGATGTGAGCAGCTGACACCTAGAGCAGCGATGCAATAGATGAGGTTGAAGGAGATGCAGGTGAACCTCTGCCACACCTGGAAAGACTGCTTGGGTCCTTGGATGAAGGGGGAGGTAAAGTGACAAGTGTAGCATTTCCTGCGGTTGCAAGGGAAAGTGCCAGGAGAGGGGGTGGTTTGGGTGGGAAGGGACAAATTTTTTTTATTTTTTTATTTTGAAAATATTTTTTATTGGAGATAAGTACACAACCTATTAACATCATTACAGTCTTACATTTTTGAATTGATAATATTGTCAATTATTATTACATTGTCTCCAATACCTTTTGCCTTTTTTTTCTTTTTTAAACTAGATAGAACTAAAAAGATAGATGAAGTAAAGAAAGAAAAGAGAGAGAAGAAGCGAGAGAACAAAAAAAACAAAAAAAAAAAAAGAGAAAGATAGTTAAAGAAGAATGGAAAAATTTATTAGAATAAAAAACTTCATTCGAGATATATTCGTACATTTCAGAGTATAGCATTTCATCCATTGTTTAGCCCGAGTGTTAGTCAGGTTCCTGTGCTGAACCATTCTGACCCTTTAAATAATCAATAAAGGGAGACCATGTTCCAACGAATAATTCCTGTTTGTCCAACAGGGAAAATCTGATTCTTTCCACTTTTAAGGTCTCCGTCATTTCTATAATCCACATTTTGATTGTGGGGGTTATAGGGCCTTTCCAAAATTTTAGAATTAATTTTTTTCCTGTTATTATACTATAATCAATAAAGTTTCTTTGTGTTGTTGTTAATGTTTGATTTAATTCTAATGTTCCAAGTATTATTAATTTTGGATCCGGGTCCAATTGTGTGCTGGTCACTTTAGATATTATACTAAAAATATTTACCCAGAATTTTTTAATTTTTATACAGTTTGCAAAGATATGAGATAAGGTAGCTTCTAAATGTTGACATTTATCACATATAGGTGAGATATGTTGAATGATTTTATGTAATTTTGTTTTTGAATAATGTAACCTATGTATTACTTTAAATTGTATTAAAGAATGTCTGGCATTTAATGAACATTGATGTATGTGTTGTAAACTTTCTTCCCAAGTATCTTTCGTTATTATTTGATTTAATTATTTTTCCCATATTTGTCTGTGTAAGTCCGTCGATGGAATGTCACTGTCTAATAAGATATTATATATATAAGATATTAATTTTTCTGTATTAGGATGTTTATTCCAACATTCGTCAAGAATTTCTGAATTTCTAATTCGAAAATTTTGAGTATTCGATTTTACATAATCTCTGAGTTGAAGATATCTGAAATAATCATTTCCTCGGAGTCCATAAGTCTGTTGCAACTCCTGAAATGTCAGAAAAGTGCCTTCCTTGTAAAGTTTTCCCATATTTTTAATTCCATAATTCTTCCATTGTGTAAAACCCCTGTCCAACCATGAGGGCTTAAACAAAGGGTTATTCACAATTGGAAGAAAAAGTGATAAATTATCTAATTTTAATGTCTTTTTTAATTGTTTCCAAATTCGTATAGCACTAAATATTATAGGGTTTTCCCTATACATTTTTTTGTTTAATTTAGACGTAGGAAATAATATCGAGCCGATATCAAAAGGTAAACAATCTTCCTTTTCCATTTTTAACCAATCTGGTTGTTGATCTATTTCTTCCAACCAGAAATTCATATTTTTAATATTAACTGCCCAAAAATAAAACAGAAAGTTGGGTAAAACCAAGCCTCCATTTATTTTTGATTTACACAAATGTCTTTTGTTTATCCTATGATTCTTATAATCCCAGATGAAATCATTAACAATGGAATCCAATTTTTTTTAAACGTTTTTTGACAAATATATCGGAATTGTCTGAAAAAGGTATAATATTTGCGGTAAAAAAATCATTTTTATGGCATTAATTTTGCCAACCATTGAGATAGGAAGTGTTTTCCAGTATTGAATATTCTTATGTAGTTTGTTCAGTAATGGGGGGAAATTTGCTTTAAATAATGATGTATATATCTTAGTTACATAAATACCTAGGTATTTAAATTTTTCATTTACTATTTTAAATGGAAATTGTTGTATTATCTGTTTGTTATGTTCCCTTATTGGCATAATTTCACTTTTATTCCAATTTATTCTGTATCCTGAGAGTGAACCAAATTGGGTTATTAGCTTTAATAAGTTTGGAATACTAATTTCTGGTTTTGTAATGTAAATTAGTACATCATCTGCGTATAGAGAAATTTTATTCACTGTGTCCTTTGTGATATACCCATGTATTTCCGGATGACCCCTAACTCTTTCTGCGAGTGGCTCAATAGCAAGCGCAAATAATAATGGAGATAACGGGCATCCTTGTCTACAACCTCTAGATAGGCTGAATTTAGATGACAACCTTTGGTTTGTTAATATTCTAGCCGTAGGGTTTGTATATAACAGTTTTATCCATGTGCAGAATTTCTCCCCTAGCTGCATATTTTCCATCACCGAAAATAAATAAGACCATTCAACCTGATCAAATGCTTTTTCAGCGTCAAGTGAGATTATTGCTAGATCTTCAGTAATAATTCTCTTAGAATAAATAATATTAAATAATCTTCTTAGATTATAATATGAGTACCGTTTCTGAATAAAGCCTGTTTGGTCAGGGTGTATTAATTTATTCATCACTGTACTTAATCTACGCGCTAGTATTTTAGTTAATATTTTCTGATCTGTATTTAAAAGTGCAATTGCTCTATATGATCCCGGATCTTCCGGATCTTTATCAACTTTAGGAATAAGTGTTATTATAGATTCATTTAAAGTATCTGGAAGTTTCTGTTGAGTATAGATATGCTCATACAGCCTTTGTAAACGTGGGGAGAGCAAGTCATAACATTTTAAATAAAATTCAGAGCCTAAACCATCTGGTCCTACTGCGTTACCATTTTTTAAAGAGCCAATAGACTCCTCAATATCCTTTATCGTAATCTCCCTTTCTAATAATTCTCTATCGTTTGAATCTAAACCTTTTAAATTACATTTTAGTAAAAAATCTGCTATTCCTTCTGGTTGTACTACAGTTTTAGTTGAATAAAGATTATGATAGTATTGGAGAAATCTTTCATTTATATCCTTGGGCATTTTTAATAATTCTCCTGTCTCTGTTCTAATTTTATGAATTATTTTTTCCCCTTCCATTTTTCGTAACTGACGTGCTAATAGTTTTTGTGGTTTGTCTCCAAATTCAAAATGTAATTGTTTGGTTTTTTGATAAAGTTTTATTACTTGTTCTGAATACATTTTGTTTAATTTATATTTCAATACAGCAATTTTATTATGTTTTAAAATAGATGGCATTCTCGCATTTTCTATATCTAGTTGCTTGATTTCACTTTCCAATGTTTGTTGTTTAATCCTGTTCTCTTTATTATAAAATACTTGAGCAGAAATTAATGCACCTCGAACAAACGCTTTAAACGTTTCCCACATAAGAGAAGTAGGTGTGTCAGGGTTGTCATTTACCTCAAAAAATATTTGAATCTGTTTAGTAATATATTCCTGGCATGATCTTTCGTTCAAAATTTGTGGGTTAAATCTCCAATATGTTTGTTTCTCGGACATTCCATTTAATTTAATCATGAATGTTACAGGTGCGTGATCTGAGATTATAATATTATGGTATTTTGAGTTATAAGTAAATGGGATAAACGTGGAGTCAACTAAAAAATAATCTATTCTTGAGTATGTTTTATGTACTGGTGAGTAAAATGAATATTCCCGTCCAGTTGGATTTTCAATTCTCCAGACATCCTTAATATTAGTGGTATTAATAAATGAATTTAAAAATACACTTGATTGAGATTTTACTTTTTTTTGCCTTGATGATCTATCTAAGTATGAATCTAATGTACAATTGAAGTCTCCTCCAATTATTAATTTATATTGTGTAAATTCAGGAATTTTATTAAATGTTTTATTAAAAAACATAGGTTTATCAAAATTAGGCCCATACACATTAAGAAGAATCACTTTTTCTCCATTTAACTCTCCAACTAATATAATATATCTACCATCAATATCGGCTATTGTTGATGAATTCGTAAAAGGTATTCCTTTACGAATTAATATTGCAACTCCTCTGGACTTATGGGAAAAAGAGGAATGATATGATTCAGCGATCCACTTAGCTTTAAGTCTATGTTGAGATTCCTTTTTAAGGTGTGTTTCTTGAAGGAATATTATATCTGTTTTGATTGAATTTAGATGTGCCAAAACTTTACCTCTCTTAATTGGTTCATTGATTCCCTTGACATTCCAACTACAAAATGTTATTCCCTGACCCCCTCTTGTCATATTAACATCTTGCATATTGTTTCTAAGGTGGTCTATAACCGAGCAGAAGGTGCAACACATAAAACCTGACCCTGCTCCCGAACCTCAAATAGATGAATTTAAAATCATATACATCGCTCTTCCGAACACATCTCCTTGTATTAGTCTTGTTGTTCCATTCAAACATTAAGTTATAAAAATATTTAAAGTGAAAAAAGTGATAGAATTGGTTAGTATAGGGTGAAAGAAAAAAAACTACATCTACAATTAGTGTAGTTAGTGATAGCCACACTAACGTGGCTAGAATTCTAAAGACTTCCGTAGCCTTTGTAAAAAAAAATTCCCAGCTCCGTCCCCGAAAAAAAAAAAAAAGATTATTTCTGACAATCAGATAACTTCTTTGGGAGTAGCAAACATATATATATATACCCATACATACACACACACACATACATACACATATATATATATATATATATATATATATATATATATATATATATATATATATATATATATATATATATATATACACACACATATATATATATATATATATATATATATATATATATATATATATATACACACACACATATATATATATATATATATATATATATACATATATATATATATATATATACACACACACATATATATATATATATATACACACACATATATATATATATATATATATATATATACACACACATATATATATATATATATATATATATACACACACACATATATATATATATATATATATATATATATATATATACACACACACACATATATATATATATACACACACACACATATATATATATATATATATATATATATATATACACACACACATATATACCCATATGCATACATACATAAGCACGTATCCCTGCAGAAAAGTCCGAGAACAGCATAAATTCACAACGTTATTATTCTCTACATATCATATTAATATCTTCGCTAAATCTATAAATTTAATTTTAAATTGAAAAATGAAGAGAAAAACCGTCAAACCTTATTATGACGTAGGCTGAATTACCTCTTGCATATCTTCCTATAGAATATAAGTATGTAACTCATTTCTACGTTAACCAGAGACTGTTGGTTATTAATCATTGTTATCAATCATACCCAGTATTAAATTTTTATGAGTAATATAAATGTTAATAATTTTAGTAGTAATATAGATATTTAATAAGTATTAGTAGTTACATATATAGTTAGATATGAATATACTAAATAGTAATAGTGATTAATAACAAACAAAAAAACAAAAAAAACACGGTTATCTCCAATGTCCACCGTCCATTTCGGTTTTCGAATGTCCTTAAAGCTCTTAAAAGAACTTTAAAGGTCCTTTTAAATCTGGCGAAGTCCCGTTAATCCTTGACTCCTGAGGAGTGATGTAAATTCTTCAGTCTATGGTCACGTTCCCGATTTCTTTGGCATATTCCAGTGCTTTTTCGTGGTCTGTAAAAAATTGCTCCTTGTTCTTGTAGGTGACTCTTAGTCTTGCGGGGTAAAGTAAGCCGTATCTCAAATCAGGTACATTCTTCAGTATTCTTTTTGTCTCAGTGAACAGCGCCCTTTTCTTGAAGACCTCTGCCGGATAATCTCGGTAAATACTGAACCTCACCCCTTCAAAATAGAGCCGTCCGCTTCGGACGATTTTCTTCATTATCTCGTCAAATTCATGATCAAGTTGCACCTTTACTATAATTTGTCTTGGATGGGCATCATCTTGTGTACGACGCCGCTGCGCTCTATGAGCTCGACCGAGTGAAGGTTTTTGATCCAATTTTAAGGCTTTTTGTAGTAGGTCTGCCACAAAATCCCGAGGGCCCATTTCCCTCTCACTTCCTTCTTTCACCCCTACAATTCTTAGATTCTTGCGTCTTTGACGCCCCTCCAAATCGGTACACTTATCACTTAATTTGGTCACCATATCGGAGAGGCGTTGGTTTTCAATAAGGAGTCGATTTACAGTTTCCACACTTGTCGCCGCACATTTCTCAAGTTCGGTTATCGCTGTTCTATGTTGATCAAGTGCTTGATGAATGGGGACCACATCCATATTAACGTTCGATTCCACCGAAACGAGCCTGGCTTCCAGCACTTCCATCTGTTCCTTGACCTCTTCGTCCCTCGACCTCTTCCAGACTTCCAGTATTTCTTGAATGGTAGAAAGCATTTCTGCTTTAAAATCTACCTTAAAAGAGTTGAGTTCCTCTTTAAAATTCAGTTTTCCTTCAAAGGTTTTCAACTCAGCAGCGAGAAAAGTTTTAAGATCTTCAATTTCAGACTTTTTCTGCTTTGATTTCTTCGGAGGGTCTTCCTGGGCCATCATTGTAACTGAGGCCGAGGCCTCAGTTAGGCCTTCCTCTTCCATCGGTGGTTTCCCTTTAACGTTTTTTTTTGTCCCACGGGGGGGGGGTACGTTGTATTGACATACCGTCAAAGTCGCGCGCCTGATGACGTCACGCGGCAGGCAGCCGTTTAGATCGCGATCGCTGCAGGTAAGACCCGATTTTCTCCCGTTTTCAGATTCTTCGGCACGGAGCTAGCTGGCACTGGACTCAAGCCTCCATAGCGCCACCGGAAGTCTTCGGGAAGGGACGAATTGACCAGGGAGTTACTGAGGTAGCGGTCTCTGCGGAAAGCCGAAAGGGGAGGAGATGTGGCCAGTGGTGGGATCTCATTGGAGGTGGCGAAAATGTCGGAGGATTATTTGTTGTATGTGACGGCTGGTAGGGTGGAAGGTGAGGACAAAGGGGACTCTGCCCTTGTTACGAGTGGGGGGGATGGGGAGTGAGAGCAGAGTTACGGGATATAGAGGAGACTCTGGTGAGAGCCTCATCTATAGTAGATGAGGGGAATCCCCGTTCCTTTAAGAATGAGGACATCTCCGATGCCCTGGTTTGGAATAAGGTAGACAAAAATGCTGGAGAAACTCAGCAGGTGAGGCAGCTTTGAAGATGTTCTCCTCCCTCCGATGGGAGTTCTGTGAGGCGCCCTCTCGCTGCTCCCCTTCGGTGATTCTTAATGTTCTCCTGCTGTTTTACCATATTTTGAACAACATATCCTGCCTCAGTTCTATCCAGCAACCTATGCAGCCCTTCCACGTGAAACAGAGTTTCACAAGCGTCTCTTCAAACCTCATTTGTTGCTCCCAATGTTGCATTCTTGCGAGACCAAGCGTAGGCAAGGTGACTGTTTCACCAAACACTAGCATTCTGTCTGCCAAGGCCTGTTGGATCTTCCGGTGGCCAACTCCATTTCCCATTCCCATACCAACCTTTCTGACCATGGCCTCCTCCTTTGCCAGAGCGAAGCTACATGTAAACCGGAGGAACAGCACTGCATATTCTGCTTGGGTTCCTTACATCCAAATGGTATGAACATTGAATTTTCTAGTTTCAAGTAATGCAATCCCCCCATCCCAAGTGCACACCCGTTTCTTCTACCATCTCCCAACACCCCCTCCCCCAGTCATCCTACACCTTTGTCAACTGACACCCATACCTCTCGTTTTCACTTCAAGCATGTGTCACTTACTCCACCCATCTGCCAATCAAAAACTCCTTACCTATATTCACCTATCGTTTGCCAGGGTTTGCCCCACCCTACCTCTCTTTTGCAGCTTTCTCCTCCTTACTCCTATCCATTTGAAGAATCTTCCAACCCAAAATGGCATTTGTCCATTCCCTCCATACATGCTGCCTGACATGATGAGTTCCTCCAGCACTCTTTGTGTTTTGTACATGTTTTCAAATAATAAAATGGAAACAAAATGAAAATTAAATAAATTGTGATTTACTGGGCCAGTAAAAAACAACTCCAACTACAAAATTATGATACAAAATCGGATCCTGGCCTTAGCTGCTTGTTCCTACATTTGTCTATGTTGCTCGATGATAGAACCATGGCATTTTTTTCTGTCAGCCTGGAGAACTGCAGAATCCAATCATAGTCCCTTGAGATATCCAGTCTCTGTACGCCCCAACCTCTTTCATCTCACTCAAAGATGGACGTTTAAGAAACTGGTTGGCAATTAGGAATGGACCAGAGGAAAGAGAGATGGATGATTTAAATAAAAATCGCTTCTTACAGTATTTCATCAATTTAAGTCTTCTTGAAGTCCTTCAGCTCACTGATGCTACAGTATATTTGAGTTTAGTATCAACTGCAAACTAAAAATATAGCCTGAATACCCGAGTCCACAGTAAGGCCAGATGACTTCAAATGGTTGGCAGATAAGGGGTTGATCCTTGAGCTCCTATTCAATCTCAATAGACAATAGACAATAGGTGCAGGAGTAGGCCATTTGGCCCTTCGAGCCAGCACCGCCATTCAATGTGACCATGGCTGATCATCCCCAATCAGTACCCGATTCCTGCCTTCTCCCCATATCCCCTGACTCCGCTATTTTTAAGAGCCCTATCTAGCTCTCTCTTGAAAGTATCCAGAGAACCTGCCTCCACCGCCCTCTGAGGCAGAGAATTCCACAGACTCACCACTCTCTGTGAGAAAAAGTGTTTCCTCGTCTCCTTTCTAAATGGCTTACTCCTTATTCTTAAACTGTGGCCCCTGGTTCTGGACTCCCCCAACATCGGGAACATGTTTCCTGCCTCTGGCATGTCCAAGCCCTTAACAATCTTATATGTTTCAATGAGATATCCTCTCATCCTTCTAAACTCCAGAGTGTACAAGCCCAGCTGCTCCATTCTCTCGGCATATGACAGTCCCGCCATCCCGGGAATTAACCTTGTAAACCTACGCTGCACTCCCTCAATAGCAAGAATGTCCTTCCTCAAATTAGGGGACCAAAACTGCACACAATACTCTAGGTGTGGTCTCACTAGGGCTCTGTACAACTGCAGAAGGACCTCTTTGCTCCTATATTCGATTCCTCTTGTTATAAAGGCCAACATGCCATTCGCTTTCTTCACTGCCTGCTGTACCTGCATGCTTACTTTCATAGACTGATGTACAAGGACCCCCAGATCCCGTTGTACTTCCCCTTTTCCCAACTTGACACCATTTAGATAGTAATCTGCCTTCCTGTTTTTGCTACCAAAGTGGATAACTTCACATTTATCCGCATTAAACTTCATCTGCCATGGCCAATCCCCCAACTTGTCCAAGTCACCCTGCATTCTCATAGCATCCTCCTCACAGTTCACACTGCCACCCAGCTTTGTGTCATCTGCAAATTTGCTAATGTTACTTTGAATCCCTTCATCCAAATCATTGATGTATATTGTAAATAGCTGCAGTCCCAGCACCGAGCCTTGCGGTACCCCACTAGTCACTGCCAGGGACCCGTTAATCCCTACTCTTTGTTTCCTGTCTGCCAACCACTTCTCTATCCATGTCAGCACTCTACCCCCAATACCATGTGCCCTAATTTTGCCCACTAATCTCCTATGTGGGACCTTATCAAATGCTCTCTGAAAGTCCAGGTACAGTACATCCACTGGCTTTCCCTTGTCCATTTTCCTAGTTACATCTTCAAAAAATTCCAGAAGATTTCCCCTTCGTAAATCCATGCTGACTCAGACTGATCCTGTTACTGCTATCCAAATGTGCGGCTATCTCATCTTTTATAATTGACTCCAGCATCTTCCCCACCACCGATGTCAGGCTAACTGGTCTATAATTCACCGTTTTCTCTCTCCTGCCTTTCTTAAAAAGTGGGATAACATTAGCTACCCTTCAATCCACAGGAACTGATCCTGAGTCTATAGAACATTGGAAAATTATCACCAATGCATCCACGATTTCTAGAGCCATTTCCTTAAGTACCCTGGGATGCAGACCATGAGGCCCTGGGGATTTGTCAGCCTTCAGTCCCATCAGCCTTCAGTCCCATCAGTCTATCCAACACCATTTCCTGCCTAATGTGGAATTCCTTCAGTTCCTCTGTCACCCCAGATCCTCTGGCCACTCAGGAAGATTGTTTGTGTCCTCCTTAGTGAAGACAGATCCAAAGTACCTGTTCAACTCATCTGCCATTTCCTTGTTCCCCATAATAAATTCACCTTTCAAGGGTCCAACTTTGGTCTTAACTAATTTTTTTCCTTTTCACATACCTAAAGAAGCTTTTACTATCCTGCTCTATATTCTTGGCTAGCTTACCTTCGTACCTCATCTTTTCTCCCCGTATTGTCTTTTTGGTTATCTTCTGTTGTTCTTTAAACATTACCCAATCCTCTTGCTTCCCGCTCATCTTTGCTACGTTGTACTTCTTCGCTTTAATTTTTATACTGTCCATGACGTCCCTTGTCAGCCATGGTCGTCGCTTTCTGCCCTTGGAATCTTTCTTTCTCCTAGGAATGAACTGACCCTGCACCTTCTGTATTATTCCTAGAAACACCTGCCATTTTTGTTCCACTGTCATCCCTGCTAGTGTATCTTTCCAGTCAACTTTGGCCAGCTCCTCCCTCATGGCCCCATAGTCCCCTTTATTCAACTGCAACACTGACACCTCTGATCGACTCTTCTCCCTCTCCAATTGTAGATTAAACCTGATCATGTTATGGTCACTGCCTCCTAATGGCTCATTGACTGTAGATGAGATATGCATGTGCCTTTAACATAGTGACCTCACACCCACTAACCACTCCCCATATCACAAGTATAACTACCACCTCCACACCCACAGATCGCTCTCTAGTTCCTCTGACAGACCACGTGCAGCTAGTGCAATGTATAATGTCCAGTATGAATAAAGATAGTAAAGTAACGATGCCTCGTTATCAATCCTTTACATGGTGTCAAATAACTTACCTTGCGCCTCCCGTTTATCGGTTTATCATTTAATTTTGACCCAGTTTTTTGTTTCCCCCCCTAACTGTTTTGTTATGGCCTCTTCTGCCCGTAAGCCCGATGCGCTCGTTTTCGATTTCGACATCGCCCTACGATGGGACATATTCAAACGCGACTTTGAACACTATTTCACGATTGCCCATCCTGGCGCCACCGACGCTCTAAAAGCCTCGCTGCTTCTCAACTTGGCTGGTCCCAACGCCTTGACTCGCTCGGACTTCTTCGTCTACGCTCCTGGAGAATCAGCTCGGGACCCGGCATGTCTGTTGGCTAAGTTTGACGCTATTTGTGACATTCCTACTAATTGTATTTTAGAACGTTTTAAACTGCTCGCGCGGCGTCAGCTCCCTGGGGAATCTGCTGAGAACTATGTCATTGCGCTGCGGGACCTGGGCAGGCGCTGCCGCCTCGAGACGTGGACCCCCGATAATGTCATCAGGGACCTACTGGTTTACGGTCTCCGTGATGAGAAGCTCAGGTCCGAACTACTTCGCAAGCCGGATCTGACCTTGGCCGATGCAATGCACGCGACTCGCTTAGCCGACGCTGTTTCCGCGGCGGCGCCGCCGGCTGAACAGGCGATCAACTTTGCCAGCACTCCTAGCTATCTCATGAACGCACCCCAGTCGCGACCCCCGGTGTCGCTCGCTGCTCGAGGGGGACGCGCCCCGGGGTTCGGTGGTGCCACAAGGGGAGACACCCAGCAAAGGTGCCCTAATTGCAACTTCACAACTCATCAGTTCAATGTGTGCCCTGCGCTGGGAAAAAACTGCAACTCCTGTAATAAGTTGAACCATTTTGCTGCAGCTTGTCGTTCCCGTGGGAAGCCTGTCGCTGCTCGAAGGCAAAATTTAAACAACCTTCTACAGTCGGATAATGATCTCAGCTCCCAACACTATTCCGACGAACATTCTGTTCCTACATCTAACTCCTCTCAGGGGGAAACCAGCTTGTTTACCGTGGTGAACGCACCTGCTATGATAACGGATCCTTCTGTGCAAGTCACTGTGAACAACTCGACCTTCACGGCCAAAATCGACACTGGGGCGGTTACCAATGTTATGTCAACATCTCTTTTCAACCAGATAAGGACTAATGAGAAGATATTTTCTCAGAGCTCAAACCTGCATGCCTACGGTGGGGAGATCCTTACTCCTGTGGGCAAGGCCACACTACACTGTAAGATACTGAAGGCCACTCGGCCCCTCACCTTTTTTCTCCTCAATCGAAGTTGCGTTCCCCTGCTGGGGATCCAGGCATGCCAGGAAATGGGACTGGTGTCCTTCCACCGGGACATCCGCCACGTGCAGGCTCTTATGGACCCGCTGGCCGAGTATCCTGACCGCTTTGATGATAAGCTAGGCAAACTACCCTGCAGCTACAAGATTGAAGTGGACCATAAGATCGTTCCTGTGGTCCATGCTCCTCACCGTATTTCCTTCGCCATGAGGGATAAAGTGGAGGCGACCCTACACAGTATGGTACAAATGGGCGTCCTAAAGGCGGTCGTCAAGCCCACCAGCTGGGTCTCTTCCATGGTTGTTGCTGCTAAAAAGGACATGAGTGAGATACGCATCTGCATCAACCCCAGAGACCTCAACCTGGCCATTCGGCGCCCTCACTACCCTATGAGAACGGTGGAAGACGTCGCTGCACGGGTTGGTCCAGCAACGGTCTTTTCGGTCCTCGATGCCAAGAGTTCATTCTGGCAGATACCACTGCACGAGCGGTCGTCCATTTTGACAACCTTCGCCACCCCCTACGGAAGGTTTCGGTTCCTCCGAATGCCCTTCGGAATCAACTCTGCCAGTGAGGTATTCCAGCGAACCATGGAACAGTTGTTTTCACATCTGCCTTGCGCCATAATTGTTGACGACATCCTCGTTTACGGTAAGGATGTTGCCGAACACGATGTCAACCTCCGCCTGATCCTGGACCGGGCCAGGCAAATCAACTTGAAACTGAACCCCAAGAAGTGCCGATTCCGCGTCTCGGAGGTCACCTATGTTGGACACGTATTCACCGCTGAGGGGCTGAAGCCAGACCCGCAGAAAACGACTGCCATCTCAGGGATGCCTCCTCCTACTAACGTGGCAGGCCTGCAACGCTTTCTCGGCTTGGTAAACTACCTGGGGAAGTTCATCCCCGACCTAAGCGAGCTCAGCGCTCCCCTGAGGGATCTGATCAAAAAGGACACTTCCTGGCTTTGGTTACCCAATCATCAGAAGGCATTTGACATTCTTAAGTCTAAACTGATCAGCACACCCACGCTCAAGTTCTTTGACCTGCGGCATCCCATTGTCCTCACCTGCGACGCCTCTCAATTCGGACTCGGTGCCGCCTGCCTCCAGGTCCATGACGGCCTGCAGATGCCTGTCTCATTCGCGTCCCGCACCATGACCGCCACCGAACAGCACTACGCGCAGATTGAGAAGGAGCTGCTGGCCGTGCTGTTTGCCTGCTCCAAATTCCGGGACTACATCGTGGGCAACACTTTCACCGTTGAAACTGACCATCAACCACTTGTTACCATCCTCAACAAACCGATCCATGTGGCCTCATCACGTCTGCAGCGCATGCTGCTGCAGCTCCAGCGTTTCACGTTCACGGTGGTTTATCGTAAGGGGAAGGACATGTTCGTAGCCGACACGTTGTCTCGCGCCCCGCTGACGTCCACTGCTCGCCACCAATACGAAACGTCCGAGTTACTAGTACTACGATTGAACTTCGTCCCCTCGCCACAGATGAAGTCCCTGGTTGAACACACTACCAACGACCCTGCCCTGCAACAGCTGTCTGCCGTCATCCGGCAGGGCTGGCCTGACCGTCGCTCGGCACTGCCGGCTGGAGCCGTGCCCTACTTCCTGATTCGAGACAAGCTCGTATTGCACGACGGCGTGGTGGTGAAGGGCCACAAAGTGGTCGTGCCCGCGGCGCTGCACGATCATTATTTTCAGGTCGCACACCGCGGTCACACTGGGGCCGAAGCCACTTTGTCTCTCGCCAAGGCACAGTTCTATTGGCCGGATATGGCAAAGTACATCCGGGAGAGGGTCTCATCGTGTTCCACCTGCAACAGCCGCGCCCCCCATCAGCAGCGTCAGCCGCTTCTACAGCAGCCCGCGCCCGGACTGCCCTGGATGGCGCTCGCCACAGACATTTTCGAGTGGCGGGGCAAACATTTCCTGGTACTCGTTGACTTCTACTCCAGCTGGTTTGCGGTTGACCGGCTGCCTTCCGTGACCTCTTCGGCCGTCATCGACAGGTTGGACCCTCACTTTAGCACTTTTGGCCCCCCGGCAAGCCTGCAGTCGGACAACGGCAGCCAGTTCACGAGCTCCGAGTTTAAAGCGTTCGCTTCCAGATGGAACTTTCGCCATTTCACAAGCAGCCCGGAGTACCCGCAAAGCAACGGTTTGGCCGAGCGCGCGGTCCGCAGTGCTAAGCACCTGTTGGAACAGTGTGGTGGCATTAACTCCGACTTCCACCTGGCCCTCCTCAGCCTTCGGAACATCTCTCGCGACCCTGCCATGGGTTCACCTGCTCAGCGGCTCCTGTCTCGCGCTACCAGGCTCCCACTCCCGGTGGCCCAGCGATCCCTCATACCCTCGGTCCTTCCACCTGCGTCGGTTCAGAAACGAATTGCCTTCAGGCAAGACGTCCAAAAGCGGTCCCATGACAGGTCCTGCCACCCGCTGCCGCCCCTCTTCCCCGGTCAAGTTGTCCGTATGCAAACCACTCCCGGTCACTCCAAGCTCGCCACTGTCGTCGGCTCTGCGGGGTCGCCCAGGTCCTATTTCGTCGACTACGCTGGGACCATTTACCGACGGTCTCGCCAGCACCTTCGGCTCGTCCACGAGCCGCGTCCTCCTGCCGCCGATCCCTTTGCTCCCCCGCTGCCTGTTTCCCGTCCGGCCGTTGCCCTGCCCGTGATTCCATGCATGCCTCGCTCTGCTCCTCCTTCGCCCCCTCCGCTCCAACACACTCCGACTAGTCCTCGCACGCCCCCCCGCGCTCTTCCCGGTCCCGGCCCCGCATCCCTTCCGGTTTCGGTGCCGCGATCTCTTCCGTTTCCTCCCGTTTCTCCCTTTCAGGTTCGTCTGTCCCCGCTGGTGCCTCTTCCTCCTCCAGGAAGGGTGGATGGCGAGACGCGAACCCGGGCGGGACGTCTGGTCAAACCGCCTGACCGCTATGGCGATGTTGCCTAGCTATCCTAGCGCATGAGCCGTGGTCGCCATGTCACCTTTGTATTTGCCTGTCGTTTCGGGGAGGAAGGATGTAGATGAGATATGCATGTGCCTTTAACATAGTGACCTCACACCCACTAACCACTCCCCATATCACAAGTATAACTACCACCTCCACACCCACAGATCGCTCTCTAGTTCCTGTGACAGACCACGTACAGCTAGTGCAATGTATAATGTCCAGTATGAATAAAGATAGTAAAGTAACGATGCCTCTTTATCAAATCCGGTTCATTACATAACACTAAATCCAGAATTGCCTTCTCCCTGGTAGGCTCCAATACAAGCTGTTCAAAGAATCCATCACAAAGGCACTCTACAAAGTCCCTTTCTTGGGGTCCAGTACCAACCTGATTTTCCCAGTCTACCTGCATGTTGAAATCTCCCATAACAACCACAGCATTACTTTTACTACATGCCAATTTTAACTCCTGATTCAACTTGCGCCCTATGTCCAGGCTACTATTTGGGGGCCTGTAGACTAGTCCCATTAGTCAAGTCAAGTCGTCACATTTATTTATATAGCACATTTAAAAAACAACTCTCGTTGGCCAAAGTGCTTACATTTGTTATAAGAATAATATAAACAAACAAACTACATACATATATACAGTTAGCCCTCGCTCAGAGGACGTCAAGAAAGGCTTGGGAGTATAGATAAGTTTTTAGTCTTGACTTAAAGGAGTCGATGGAGGGGGCAGTTCTGATGGGAAGGGGGATGCTGTTCCACAGTCTAGGAGCTGCAACCGCAAAGGCGCGGTCGCCCCTGAGCTTATGCCTAGATCGCGGGATATTCAGCAACCCCAAGTCTGCCAATCTGAGGGACCTGGAGGTGGAGTGGTGGGTGAGAAGACTATTAATGTAGGTGGGGGCAAGCCCATTCAGGGCTTTGTGAGACATAGAGGAGGGTCTTGAAATGTATACGGAAATGTATTAGGGTCTTTTTACCCTTACAATTCCTTAGTTCTATCCATACTGACTCCACATCTCCTGTTTCAATGTCACCTCTTTCAAGGGACTGAATTTCAATCCTCACCGACAGGGCAACCCCACCCCCTCTGCCCACCAGTCTGTCTTTTCGATAGGAGGTATACCCTTGAATATTCAGTTACCTGCCCTGGCCCTCTTGCAGCCATGTCTCTGTCATTCCCACAACATCATACTTGCCAGTTTCTAACTGAGCTTCAAGCTCGTCCACTTTGTTCCTTATACTTCGCGCATTCATATACAGTACTTTGACCTCCGTATTCACTTCCCCCTCACAATTGGCCCTGATCTTACTCTGTTGTCCATTATCAAGCTTTCCTTCCCATTAATTCAAGAATCTTTTGTAATTTTTCCTGTAGCCACTTACCCTTCAACTCCATCTTTATACTCCCAATATGTCAATCCCTCCCCCCCACTATCTAGTTTAATCCCACACGTGTAGCCCTAGCAAATCTGCCTGCCAGAATGTCGGTCCCCCTCCAGTTAAGGTGTAACCCGTCCCTTTTGTACAGGTCACCCCTACCCCAGAAGAGATCCGTGGTCTATAAATCTAAATTCTTGCTCCCTGCACCAGCCCCTCAGCCACACATTCAGATCCCCTATCTCCCTGTTCCTGTCCTCACTAGCACGTGGTACTGGAAGCAATCCAGAGATAACCACCCTAGAAGTCTGGCATTTCAGTCTTCTTCCCAACTCTCTGAAGTCATGTTGGAGAACCTCCTTCCTCTTCTTCCCGATGTCGTTTGTGCCTACGTGCACAACTACTGCCGGCTGTTCACCTTCTCTCTCGAGGATGTTCTGAATTCGGCTCGTGACATCTTGAACCCTGGCACCAGGGAGGCAACAGACCATCCTCGCATCTCGTCTGCCGCCACAGAATCTCCTGTCCGCTCCTCGGACAATGGAGTCACCCACCACTAGGCCTCTGCCCGACGTCGGTCTCGCCGGTCGAGTCCCATCTCCAGAATTGGAGCCACCGATGTGTCCGCCGCTCGGACTGGAAATATTGTCTCCCCGGACAGTTCCCAAGAGGCGTACCTGTTTTCATTAGGCACAGCCACCTGAGTCTTCTGCACTCCACGATTTCCACCCTTTCTCTCCGTCAAACACCTTGGTTCTTCCCCTAACCTCGGCGTGACTACCTCACTGTAGGTCCTGTCCAGGAAACCCTAATTTTCCCGGACGGCCCCGAGGTCATCCAGCTGCTTCTCCAGTGCCCCAACACGGTCCTTTAGGAGCTGAAGCTGGACGCACTTGCCACAGTTGTAGCAGCCAGAGGCTCCATCTGTGTCCCTGGGCTCCCGCATTCTGCAAGACTCACACTGTCTCATCTGCTCCGACATGTGTTCACCGCGTTCCGTCCTCTCGCACTTTATGTGTAGCCTCCTCTCCTCGCCAAAGACTCACAAGGCCGCTCCCTAAGAGCCGTCTTGCTTATATTGACTGATAAATTGCCTAATTTACCAATGTACAAACCAAATTCCTCAGTTTTAAACTGTTTTCCCCCGCTGACTCACTTCTAACTCTCCTCCCACAGGCTAGAGCCAATCAGTGCTTTTTCCTGCTTCTCTTTGTTGCTGTTGCTTCAAAATCCATGTCAGAAAATCTCGTCAGAAGGATGCATAATACGAGAAACAGGTTAGAGCAGATGTGGAAAGATAACCCGTAGTCCTAAATTTGGGTAATGACATTGTAAACTTCCTTCCCATCAGAAAGCAATGGTTGAATCCTGCTCACTCTCACTTAACTAACTACATATCTACACTGTTTCTCCAATCTCACTGTCATATGTTTTACTAACTGGTCTATTTCGTGCTACTTTATCAAATTCCTTATGAAATTCCTTATCAAATTCCATTTACATAAAATCAGTTTCATTACATTATTAACACCTTTCTACAACTTAATAAAATATCTATATTACTAAAAGTAAGATCTTGACCACTTCCTGTTTTTCTGTTTCATGATTTTAGAAAAAATGCTGCCACATACGGCTGTGATTTTTGGCCAGCTTACTCAGTCCCCCTCCGCTGCATAGGACAAGAGGATTTTTCCCATCGATGAAACATAAAAGAGTTATTAATGTTTTAAAAATGTTGACATTCTCTCTGCTGCCCCTGCTGGTGGGAGGGGGAGTGACTATAAAACCTGGAAGTGTTGTGCCTCAGTCAGTCTTTGCAAGATGGGGGAAGTGAGAGGGTCACGTCTCCCAGTCTGAGCTGTGAATAACACTGAACACATGTCTACTAAACTGTGGGAGTGGTTTTACTGACCTTGAGTGCCCTTAATGTGGTTTAAAAATGAAAATGTGGTTGGGTTGAAGTAAAAACCACTGCAAATGGTTGGTGGGGCTTTGGGTTGAAGTAAAAAAACACTGCAAATGGTGGTAGGGCTTTGGGTTGAAGTAAAAAGCACTGAAAATGGTTGGTGGGGTTTTGGGTTGAAGTAAAAAACACTGCAAATGGTTGGTGGGGCTTTGGGTTGAAGTAAAAAAGCACTGCAAATGTTTGGTGGGGTTTTGGGTTGAAGTAAAAAGCACTGCAAATGGTTGGTGGGGTTTTGGGTTGAAGTAAAATAGCACTGTAAATGGTTGGTGGGGTTTTGGGTTGAAGTAAAAAAGCACTGCAAATGGTTGGTGGTCTAAACTTGACAACTTCCTGTTTAAACTGTATGTTGATTTTAGATAAAACGCTACCACTTACGGCTGTGATTTTTGGCGATCTTACTCAGTTCCCCTCCGCTCATCAGGTGCAGAGGATTGTTCCCATCAATGAAAAATAAAAGTGTTATTAGTGTTTAAAAAATGTTGAGAATCTCTCTCCTGTCAATCACGCCATGAAGGCCATACCTTTTCCGGTGGGAGGGGGGAGGGATTATAAAACCCGGAAGTGTGGGTGTGGCTCAGTCTCTGCATGATGGGAGAGAGAGAGGTCACATAGTCTGAGCTGTGAATCAACTGAACACACTGAATGTCTACTGAACTGTGAGTGTGGTGTTTTGTGTGGTTTTATGGTGTTTTTTATGGTGGTTTCACCCTGCTTTAAATGGTATGAAACTGCATTTGAATGGGGTGGCCTTGCACCCTGCTTGAAGTAGTATGAAATTGCACTTGAATGTGGGGACTTGCACCCTGCTTGAAGTGGTATGAAACTGCACTTGAATTCGGTGGCCTTGCACCCTGCTTAAAGTGGTATGAATTGCACGAATTCGGTGGCCTTGCACCCTGCTTGAAGTAATATGAAACTGCACTTGAATTCTTTGGAGCGCAGAAGGTTAAGAGGGGACTTGATAGAGGTCTTTAAAATTATGAGCGGGTTAGACAGAGTGGACGTGGATAAGCTTTTCCCATTGAGAGTAGGGAAGATTCAAACAAGGGGACATGACTTGAGAATTAAGGGACAGAAGTTTAGGGGGAACATTAGGGGGAACTTTTTTACTCAGAGAGTGGTAGCTGTGTGGAATGAGCTTCCAGTGGAAGTGGTGGAGGCAGGTTCGATGTTATCCTTTAAAAATAGATTGGATGGGTATATGGATGGGAAAGGAATGGAGGGTTATGGTCTGAGTGCAGGTAGATGGGACTAGGGGGAAGTATTTTATTTTTAATTTAAAAAAAAAAAAAAAAGATAAATAAATAAATAATTAATTTAAAAAATTTAAATGTTCGGCACGGACTTGAAGGGCCGAGATGGCCTGTTTCCGTGCTGTTATGGTTATATGGTTATATGGTTAATTCGGTGGCCTTCCACCCTGCTTGAAGTGGTAGGAAACTGCACCTGAATTTGGTGGCCTTGCACTCTGCTTGAAGCGGTAGGAAAATGGATTTAAATTTGGCGGCCTTGCACCCTGCTTGAGATGGAATTTCAAGGAATATCCGTGAGTCAACTGCCAGCTCACCAGCTGTGAGTGAGCTGCCAGCACATCAGGCTTGAGGGACTGAGCTGCCACCCCAAGAATCCATTTGGCCCACAATGTCCATACTAGCCCTCTGGAGACCAGTCCCTTCAGCCCACAACACCCATACCAGTGCTCCAGAAAGACCCCTCCCCCACTGGCCACCAATATTGGAATTGATGGAGAGGTGGAATATTGTGTCGGGGGACCAGCCCTCCCATGTGAACATGGGACCCAACGGGTCCCACTTGGTCTAGTTGTCTCTAAATGTTCCCCACCACAATTGTAAGGCTGATTCGTTATTACTTTGCCATTCCTTCTTTTCTTTTTAAACAGGAGTATTAAACGCCATTTCTTGGAATTATTCCTTCATCAAAGGAGAATAGGAAGATTGAACTCAGAACTTCTACCGGGTTCCCTCAGCAATCTAGGCTGCATCCTGTCTGGATCAGGTGACTTTTCGATTTTGAGCAATACTAACAAAATTCAATATTTGAACATCGATTTTTCATAAAGAACATTCTAGCAGCTTGCCAAGCACTTTGTACAATACCGAATGGTATTGCAAAACACATGAAAAATGTGGGCACATCGGAGAGAGCTGTAGGGAGGCACCATAGACCCAGACCTTACCATGTAGGAAAAATGGGAGAGGAAAGATCTGTGATTACATCAGCTTTTGCTTTCTATGATGCTCCACAACTAACTTATTCACTTGCTTTTCACGTACAGACACTGCAACCCTGCAGTTAATCATGGTGTAAATTATTTCCTCTTCATTAACATTAATAAATGAAAGTTCATCAGCTGTAATTCTCCATGACAATACTATTTCATATGATATTATTTTACAACATAGTTGAAGGCAATCGGCTCATTGAGTCTATAGCAGTTCACAGATCAATCCACTCATTCCCATTTCCCTGCAGTCCATTCTTTCTCATATGCACAATTCCATCCTGATTGGCCTGCCACCCTTTTACATCAGGAATAATTATTTTATACTATAACCAATAGACTACCGACCAGCACGTTTTTGTAGTAGGAAACCAGAGCACCACAGGAAACCCATGCAGTCACAGGAAGAAAGTGCAAACTCTGCACCCGAGGTCAGGATTGAATCCAGATTACTGGAACTGTGAGGCACCCGCACTAGGAACTGTACCACTGTATTGCCCTGCTAGCAGTTCAGGAATATCAAATTAGTTTCAATATGGAATATATGCCTGGTATATGTTTCTCCTATTTATCAAGAACCCAATACTACCTATCCTCCTGCCTCCAACTGGTATCATTGTGCTACACTGCATGTGCTTCTGGCAAAAGTCATCACATTCTGGAGGAAAGGAATCTCACCAAGTTCCAAACACGAAGGAAGAAGTGCCTGGTGCATCATAGTAAATGACAAGGAGCAATGGGAGAAACCACACCAGGTGGTCATGGCCCATGAACTCCTTCAGATATTGAACACAAAAATTTGATTGATGTAATTCTCTCAACATAATTTGACTCCAGTAACTTCTGCAAAACACTGTTAAAGCAATTTGAAGAATCAGAATCAGAATCAGAATCACACTTTATTCGCAAAGTATGTTTTGCAACATATGAGGAATTTCATTGGCCAGGTCACTAATACAATTAAAAGCAACAGATCACTCAAAAACACACTTTAACATGAACATCCACCACAGTGACTCCTACACATTCCTGACTGATGGAAGGCGAAATAAAGTTCAAGTCCTTCCCTTAGTTCTTCCTCAGTCGTGAGCCTCGAGTCCCCGTTGACGGGACGATCTTGACTCCCGTAGCCAGCAGCGTTCGGGCCCTCTGTGCTGAGGCGATCAGCTCCCGCATCGGGGGGATGTCAGCTCCCCCACGCCAGGCGATCGAACCTCGCGTCGGGGCTGGTCGAACCTTCCGCGATGTTGGAGCTTCCCGACTAGCCTCTCCCGACTGCGAGCTTGATGGTAAACTCTGCGGTGGCTGCGGTGGGAGCGATCCCAGGCAAGGGATCAGCTCCAATGTTAAGCCCGCACATAGGGCTCAAAGTCAGTCCGAGGAGCCTTCCAGCTCCATCGATGGAAAGCCGCAGAGCGCCCGGAGAATGTGATCCGAAAAACAATCACATCTCCGGCAAGGTAAGAACTTGAAAAAAAAGTTTCCCCCGATCGCCTCCCCCCTCCCCCCTCCCCCCACATAAAACAAACCGAAGAACATGTCAAACCAACTTCTATTAAGCAATGCAGATGTGTTTTGTCCAAACATTATTTCTTACTGATAACGTGTATTGAACATCTTCCATTTCTAAACCTATAATTTGGTCCAATATAAGGGTGCTACATTTAACAAAGAAAATGATATGTGGACATGCTAGTTATGCATTGGTCCTATATGACAGGGAGCTCCAATATCTTGGACCAGGAGGCAGACCCACCTAAACAGTTAACTTATGATGAAGAAAACAATCTTGGGTTCATATGATAAGACTAGTCTTGGGTTACCCGATTGCCCTGAACAGAAGGATGAAATACCGGGGGTCACAGGTTTAGGGAAATCAGTGGAAGGATTAGAGAGCAGATGAGGATTTTTTTTCCCTATCCATGTGGTGGTGCTGCTCAGAACTCACCGCTGACAGAGTGATAGAGGCAGATACACGTATCTCAAATATGTACCTTACAACCATGAATTAGAAGCTAAACATTCTAAATGTGATGAGAAGTTTGAGCATAAAAACAAAATAAACACTGTCCCTCTTCAATTAATTATTCAATTATTATTTATTTGTCATTTGGACAAATTAGTCATTTGGACCCCTTGAGGTCCAAATGAAATATCGTTTCTGCAGCCATACATTACAAAACGAAGAAGACCCGAGACACAACACAATTTACACATACATCCATCACAGCGCTGTGATGGAAGGCAAAAAAACGTATTTCTCCACTGCACTCCCCCCCCGCCCCCCCGATGTCAGAGTCAAAGTCAAAGCCCCCGGTGGGCAATGGTGATTATCCCGCGGCCATTAAAGCCACGCCGGTTAATGCAAGGTCGCGCACCGGGTCTTGGTGTTAGAGCCCCGGCGCGCGCTCGCAAACTCCCGCGGCCATTCCAAGCCGCGCGGGGCGGTGATGTAAAGCCCCGCTCCAGGTGCTCTTCAACCCCACAACTCGGGCGGGAGAAGTCACCGCTGCGGAAGCCCCGAAAAGCGGTCTCCCCCCAGGGAGTTGCCTGGTGTTGCCGTCCGCCAGACCCGCGGTTGTAGCCTCCGAATCTCCGGGGGTCGGGTAGCAGCAGCGATTGTTTCCACCACAGCTCCACCCACTCCGGACTCGGCCAGCCCCGTGACGGTGAGTAGTCCGCAGCTCCGCAACTGGAGCCCCAGGTCGTTCCTGCTGGAGGCCGCTCCACGTTGCCCAGCCACAACGACAACGGAGACCCGACAAAGAAAAGGTCGGGTCTCCCGTGCAGGGGAAAGATTTTAAAGTTTTCCCCCCCCACCCCCACCCCCCTACACACATACCCCAACAAAAAAATAATAAAAACTACATAAAAACGAGACAAAAATAATAAAAAAGACAGACGGACTGCAGAGGCCGCTGCTGACGAGAGTCGCGCCGCCCGCCGTCTTGAAACTCACATTGGAAAAAAAAATCAAGTTGCGCATAAGGGCAATAAAACAAGATGCACATACATAAAGAAACATCCAGTTTGATCCCCTATTGTGCTGTATACTATCCATTGCTGTCATGCTCTTCATTTCTACCCATTCTTTTCATGTTACTGCAAATACCAGATAGAAAATCATGACACTATTTCAATGTACTGTTCCTGATTGATAACACTCACCACGAAAAGCAAATAACATATACAGTACGTGTAACAACATCACCATGAATTGACAGAGACCCAGAAGATTTGCAACTCAAAAAAGAGCCCTGAAGAAGTTAAACCGAAGGATTTGTAGAAGGATTAGAAAATTAAATTACACAGCAGCATTTACAGAAGCAGTGAGTTTAGAAACTATTTAAGGGACTATGAGTGCTGGAGCCATGATATTTGTTTTATAATAAGGTGTAAGTAATAATTTTAACATCAACACTATTACCACCTTCTTCTCGTTCCCACACAAATAATGTTTTTGACACTTTATTTCAAGTGCAAAACTTGACGCCACATGTCCTATCTTAGCGAACGCAATATTTATAATTACTTTACAAAACATTAATGTCAACATATGCAATTTAGCTTTATTTGACTTTCATTTGGAATCTAACGTCAGATATATCATGTTAGCTTATGTAATGTTAAAGGTTTTAGTTTCAGTCTTAACGTGTCTTAATTAAAAATCAAAATTTGCACTTACAATTTACACTTACAATTTAATTAAGATAATTGTGAGGTGCTGCATTTTGAGAAGACAAACCAGGGCAGGACTTTCACAGTGAACAGTAGGGCCCTGGAAAGTGTGGTAGAGCAGGGGGATCTAGGAATATAAATATATACTGTAGTTCCCTGAAAATGGCATGACAGGTAGATAGGGTAGTGAAGAAGGCCTTTGCCTTCTACAACAGGCTTCAACAGTAAGGGAATTTCTTCAACAGGCTTCAACAGTAAGGGAAAGATGCAAAGACCATCTCTTATCTGTCTCCAAATAATCCATATCCCTCCACATCCCTTCATTCTCTGCAATCCATATGACTATCCAAAGTCTTTAAATGACGCTATTGTATCTGTCCTAACCATCACCCCTGGCAGCACATTCCAGGCAGTCAACATCCTCAGTGTAAAACTCTTGTCTCACACATCTCCTGTAAACATTATCCCTCTCACCTTAAAGCTATGCCCTCTTGTATTTGAGTTTTCCATACTGGGGAAAAGGTTCTGACTTTCTACACTATCTATGCATCACATAATTTTATATACTTCTAACGTCGCACCTCTGGTGTTCTAGAGAAAACAAACACTGTTGATTCTCTCCCCAAAGTGAATACCCCTATCCAGGCATCATTCTGGTAAAACTCTTCTACACCCTTTCCGAAGCCTCCACATCCTTCCTTAATGGGGAGACCAAACTCTATGCAATACTGCTAAAGCGTCCTAACCAAAGTCCAATAAAATTGCATTATGACTTCCTGACTCTTGTACTCTATGCTCTGACTTATGAAAGCAAGCATACCATATGCCTTCTTTACCACTCTATCTACGTATGTTGCCAATTGCAGGGAGTTATGGACTTAGACCACAGGATCCCTCTGTACAAGAGGGACAATTCTGTCAATATTCAATATTCAGGAGGGATAGACAGAAAGTAAAAGGAGGTGGGGTAGCGTTGCTGGTTAGAGGAGATTAACGCAATAGAAAGGAAGGACATTAGCTTGGAGAATGTGGAATCGATATGGGTAGAGCTGTGAAACACTAAGGGGCAGAAAACGCTAGTGGGTGTTGTGTACAGGCCACCTAACAGTAGTAGTGGAGTTGGGGATGGCATCAAACAGGAAATTAGAAATGGATGCAACAAAGGTAAAACAGTTATAATGGGTGACTTCAATCTACATATAGATTGGGTGAATCAAATTGGCAGGGGTGCTGAGGAAGAGGATTTCTTGGAATGTATGCGGGATAGTTTTCTAAACCAACATGTAGAGGAACCAACGAGAGAGCAGGCTATTCTAGACTGGGTATTGAGTAATGAGGAAGGGTTAGTTAGCAGTCTTGTTGTGCGTGGCCCCTTGGGCAAGAGTGACCATAATATGGTTGAGTTCTTCATTAGGATGGAGAGTGACATTGTTAATTCAGAAACAAGGGTCCTGAACTTAAAGAAAGGTAACTTTGAGGGTATGAAACGTGAATTGGCCTAGATAGACTGGCAATTGATTCTTAAAGAGCTGACGGCGGATATGCAATGGAAGGCATTTAAAGACTGCATGGATGAACTACAACAATTGTTCATCCCAGTTTGGCAAAAGAATAAATCAGGGAAAGTAGTGCATCCGTGGATAACAAGGGAAATCAGGGATAGTATCAAAACAAAAGATGAAGCATACAAATTAGCCAGAAAAAGCAGCCTGCCAGGGGACTGGGAGAAATTCAGAATCCAGCAGAGGAGGACAAAGGGCTTAATTAGGAAAGGGAATTAGAAGATTGAGGGGGGATCTTATAGAAACTTACAACATTCTTAAGGGGTTGGACAGGCTAGATACAGGAAGATTGTTCCCGATGTTGGGGAAGTCCAGAACAAGGGGTCACAGTTTAAGGATAAAGGGGAAATCTTTTAGGACTGAGATGAGAAAAACATTTAGCCCTTGTGGCTAAAGGGATCAGGGGGTATGGAGAGAAAGCAGGTACAGGATACTGAGTTGGATGATCAGTCATGATCATATCGAATGGCGGTTCAGGCTCGAAGGGCCGAATGGTCTACTCCTGCACCTATTTTTTATGTTTCTATGTTTCTATTATGAAAGAATGGCAGGGAACATAAAAACTGACTGCAAAAGTTTTTATAAATATGTGAAGAGAAAAAGATTAATTAAAACAAATGTAGGTCCCTTGCAGTCAGAAACAGGCGAATTGATCATGGGGAACAAGGACATGGCAGACCAATTCAATAACTACTTTGGTTCTGTCTTCACTAAGGAAGACATAAATAATCTGCCGGAAATAGCAGGGGACCGGGGGTAAAATGAGATGGAGGAACTGAGTGAAATCCAGGTTAGCCGGGAAGTGGTGTTAGGTAAATTGAATGGATAAATCCCCAGGGCCAGATAAGTTGCATCCCAGAGTACTTAAGGAAGTAGCCCCAGAAATAGTGGATGCACTAGTGATAATTTTTCAAAACTCTTTAGATACCGGAGTAGTTCCTGAGCATTGGAGGGTAGCTAATGTAACCCCACTTTTTAAAAAGGGAGGGAGAGAGAGAGAAAACGGGGAATTACAGACCATTTAGTCTAACATCGGTAGTGGGGAAAATGCTAGAGTCAGTTATTAAAGATGGGATAGCAGCACATTTGGATAGTGGTGAATTCATTGGACAAAGTCAGCATGGATTTATGAAAGGTAAATCATGTCTGATGAATCTTATAGAATTTTTCGAGGATGTAACTAGTAGAGTGGATAAGGGAGAACCAGTGGATGTGTTATATCTGGACTTTCAGAAGGTTTTCGACAAGGTCCCATATAAGAGATTTGTATGCAAACTTAAAGCACACGGTATTGGGGGTTCAGTATTGATGTGGATAGAGAACTGGCTGGCAGACAGGAAGCAAAGAGTAGGAGTAAACGGGTCCTTTTCAGAATGGCAGGCAGTGACTAGTGGGATACCGCAAGGCTCAGTGCTGGGACCCCAGCTATTTACAATATATATTAATGATCTGGATGAGGGAATTGAATGCAACATCTCCAAGTTTGCGGATGACACGAAGCTGGGGGGCAGTGTTAGCTGTGAGGAGGATGCTAGGAGGCTGCAAGGTGACTTAGATAGGTTGGGTGAGTGGGCAAATGCATGGCAGATGCAGTATAATGTGGATAAATTTGGTGGCAAAAACAGGAAAGTAGACTATTATCTGAATGGTGGCCGAAAGCAAATGGTATGTTAGCATTCATAGCAAAAGGATTTGGGTATAAGAGCAGGGAGGTTCTACTGCGGTTGTACAGGGTCTTGGTGAGACCACACCTGGAGTATTGCATACAGTTTTGGTCTCCTAATCTGAGGAAAGACATTCTTGCCATAGAGGGAGTACAGAGAAGGCTCACCAGACTGATTCCTGGGATGGCAGGACTTTCATTTGAAGAAAGACTGGATAGACTCGGCTTGTACTCGCTAGAATTTAGACGATTGAGGGGGGATCTTATAGAAACGTATAAAATTCTTAAGGGGTTGGACAGGCTAGATGCAGGAAGATTATTCCCGATGTTGGGGAAGTCCAGAACAAGGGGTCACAGTTTAAGGATAAGGGGGAAGTCTTTTAGGACCAAGATGAGAAAATCATTTTGTACACGGAGAGTGATGAATCTGTGGAATTCTCTGCCACAGAAGGTAGTTGAGGCCAGTTCATTGGCTATATTTAAGAGGGAGTTAGATGTGGCCCTTGTGACTAAAGGGATCAGGGTGTATGGAGAGAAGGCAGGTACAGGATACTGAGTTGGATGATCAGCCATGATCATATTGAATGGCGGTGCAGGCTCGAAGGGCCGAATGGCCTACTCCTGCACCTATTTTCTATGTTTCTATGTCTATGTCAAGGGTCATACCATTAATTGTATATTTTGCCTTTATATTTGACCACCCAAAATGAAATACTTGCTCGGATTAAACTCTATCTGCCATTTCTCCACCCATTTCCGAAGCGGATCTATATCCCGCTGTATACATTGACAGCCTTCCTCAGAGTCCGCGACCCCAGCAATGTTGGTGTCATCTGCAACCTTACTAACCAACCCATCTAGATTTTCATCCAAGTCATTTATATATGTAACAAACAGACCTCCAACACAACCTTATGTCTTTATCTGTGTTCTAGCTCTGAATCCATATGACCAAGTCACTGGTACACAAAAATGCTGGAGAAACTCAGCGGGTGCAGCAGCATCTATGGAGCGAAGGAGATAGGCAACGTTTCTGGCCAAAACCCTTCTTCAGACCAAGTCACTGTTAATCTCATGCATTTTCATCTTCTGGATGAGCCTACCATGGGGGACTTTATCAAATGCCTTACTCTTGGATTCTCTTTAATCCTACTCATCAAAGCCATTTTGTGACTCTCTTTGGTCCTAGTTGCTGTCCTAGAATTCTTTCTTCCTTTACAGTATATTCCTAAAAGTCCCTGTCAATTCCATTCTCTTAAACCCTGCATGCACTTCCGTTTTTTTCTTTTTGACAAAATGTATAACCTCTTTGATCATCTACATAGATACATAGATACATAGAAAATAGGTGCAGGAGTAGGCCATTCGGCCCTTCGAGCCTGCACCGCCATTCAATATGATCATGGCTGATCATCCAACTCAGTATCCCGTACCTGCCTTCTCTCCATACCCCCTGATCCCTTTAGCCACAAGGGCCACATCTAACTCCCTCTTAAATATAGCTCTTAGATATATCTAAGGTTTCCTAACTTTGCCATCCTTATCCTTCCACCTTCCTGGAACGTGCCAGATGTGAACTTCGATCAACCGGTCTTTAAAGACTCCCAAACGTCAGATGTGGACTTACCCAATAACTGTGGGGTACCATATGGCTCGGTGCTGGGACCGCAGCTATTTACAATATACATCAATGATTTAGATGAAGAGATTCAAAGTAACATTAGCAGATTTGCAGATAACACAAAGCTGGGTGGCAGTGTGAACTGTGAGGAGGATGCTATGAGAATGCAGGGTGACTTGGACAGGTTGGGTGAGTGGGCAGATGCATGGCAGTTGCAGTTTAATGTGGATAAATGTGAGGTTATCCACTTTGGTAGCAAAAACAGGAAGGCAGATTATTATCTAAATGGTGTCCAGTTGGGAATAGGGGAAGTACAACGGGATCTGGGGGTCCTTGTTCATCAGTCAATTAAAGTAAGCATGCAGGTACAGCAGGCAGTGAAGAAAGCGAATGGAATGTTGGCCTTCATAACAAGAGTTGAGTATAGGAGGAAAGAGGTCCTTCTGCAGTTCTACAGGGTCCTAGTGAGACCACACTTGGAGTATTGTGTGCAGTTTTGGTCCCCTAATTTGAGGAAGGACATCCTTGCTATTGAGGGAGTGCAGCATAGGTTTACAAGATTAATTCCCGGGATGACGGGACTGTCATATGTTGAGAGAATGGAGCGGCTGGGCTTGTATACTCTGAAGTTTAGAAGGATGAGAGGGGATCTAATTGAAACATATAAGTTTATTAAGGGTTTGGACACGCTGGAGGCAGGAAACATGTTCCCGATGTTGGGGGGTCCAGAACCAGGGGCCACAGTTTAAGAATAAGGGGTAAGCCATTTAGAACGGAGATGAGGAAACACTTCTTCACACAGAGAATTGTGAGTCTGTGGAATCCTCTGCCTCAGAGGACGGTGGAGGACGGTTCTCTGGATACTTTCAAGAGAGAGCTAAATAGGGCTCTTAAAGATAGTGGAGTCAGGGGATATGGGGAGAAGGCAGGAACGGGTAGGGTTACTGATTGGGGATGATCAGCCATGATCACATTAAATGGCGGTGCTGGCTCGTAGAGCCGAATTTCTTGCTGTCTATTGTCTATAGTATATTGCTCCCTGTGTTCCCTCCCGAGCTCCTGCCTAATAACATTGTTGTTTGCCTTACTTTTGGTAACTTTTCATAAGGGCCAGCCTTCTCCTTATTTAAAACAATCTTAATACTTATGCGGTAGGAAGGAACTGCAGATGCTGGTTTAAACCAAAGATAGACACAAAATGCTGGAGTAACTGCGGAGCAGGCAGCATCTCTGGAGCAAAGGAATGGGTGACATTTTGGGTTGAGTCCTTTTTTCAGGGTCTCAACCAGAAACGTCACCATTCCTTAGCTCCAGAGATGCTACCTGTCCCGCTGAGTTAAAACTGTCCCTAAAATGCTCTTCCGCTGAAACATCAGACACCTCGCCAGGCACATTTCTTGCACAAGGTCTAGTATGGCCCCTTCTTGGGTTGGACTATCCACATACTGTTTCAAGAAACTCTTTTGGATACAATCATAGCTTCTACTCTGTCTCAGACTTTATTAAAACAGAAATGTTGAAGAATATTAACAAATTCCTTCACAGTGATAACGAACCAAAATTGCAAATTAGAAGCAAAGTATGATTCGGGAAAATAAAGGGAAGCTATCTTTAGCAAGAAGTCTCATATTGGTGCCATATTCAGCAAGGCCAAATATTGATTAGGAGCCATATGGAATCCTGATCAGGTTTTGAACCAATCTAAATTTTTTTCCCCAAATTTTCCTGCAACAATAAGACTGCTTACTTTCATTTTATGTCTCAGACCATGTGATGATGCTCATCAATGCTTCTTGTATTCCAATATTCCAAAGGTCTCCTGACTTCAAATTTTGCAAACTGTATCCTGACGTACTTATCACTGGAGTAACTCAGTGGGTCAGGCAGCATCTGTGGAGAGGAAAAAAAGGCAACATTTCAGGTTGGGTTCCATCTTCAGACTGAAGAATGATCCTGGCCTGAAATGTTGCCTGACCATTCCCTCCAACACATTCAGAATCAGAATCAGAATCAGAATATTACTTTATGGTCCGGGTGTATTAATTTATTAATCAGTAAGCTCAATCTATGAGATAGGATTTTGGTTAATATTTTCTGATCAGTATTTAAGAGAGCTATTGCTCTATATGAACCTGGGTCTTCAGGATCCTTATCCGGTTTCGGTATAAGTATGATTGTAGATTCATTTAGAGTTTCTGGAAGTTTCAGTTGAGTATATGCTTGTTTGTAAAGTCTCTGTAGACGTGGAGAAATCAGATCGTAAATTTTTTAATAAAATTCAGAGCTTAGACCATCAGGACCTGCGGCCTTTCCATTTTTAAAAGATCTAATTGACTCCTCGATGTCTTTTACCATAATTTCTACATCTAGTGTTTCTCTCTCTTTCTGATCTAGACCTGTAAGATTACATTTCTGTAGAAATGTTTCCATTCCTACTGGTTGTTCTGTTGTTTTAGATGAATACAATTTTTGATAATATTGTAAAAATCTATCAATAATATCTTTAGGTAGTGTTAATGTTTCTCCCTTATCTGATCTAATTTTGTAAATTGTTTTTTCCCCGTCCTGTTTACGAAGTTGACGCGCTATTAGTTTTTGTGGTTTATCTCCAAATTCAAAATGTAATTGTTTTGTACGTTGATATAGTTTTATTACTTGGTCTGAGTATAACTTGTTTAACTTATATTTCAGTACTGCAATTTTATTGTGTTTTACCATAGATGGTGCTATTGCATTTTCTATGTCTAATTGCTTTATTTCCGTTTCCAAAGACTGTTGTTTGGCCCTATTCTCTTTGTTAATAAATGATTGGGAGGATATTAATGCTCCTCGCACAAATGCTTTAAATGTTTCCCAAAGAAGGGAGGCGGAGATTCCAGAGCTGTCATTAGCCTCGAAAAACATATTAATCTGTTTTACGAGGTATTCATTACATAACTTTTCTTTCAAGATTTGGGGGTTAAGTCTCCATTGTGTCTTTATCTCGGTCATTCCTTTTAGTTTAATCATAAATGTAAGTGGAGCATGGTCCGATATTATAATATTATGATATTGCGAATTATAGGTAAATGGGATAAGTTTAGAGTCTACTAAGAAATAGTCTATCCTTGAGTAAGTTTTATGCACGGGTGAGTAGAATGAGTATTCTCGACCAGATGGGTTTTCAATTCTCCAAACATCCTTAATGTTTGTAGTATTAATATATGAATTTAGGAATTCACTTGACTGAGATTTTAATTTTCTTTGACTTGATGATCTATCCAAGTAAGCATCCAGTGTACAATTTAAGTCTCCACCGATAATTAAATGATGTTGTGTACATTCCGGGATAATGTTAAGTATTCTCTTAAAGAACAGGGGGCTATCAAAATTTGGTCCATATACATTAAGGAGAGTCACTTTCTTTGAGTATAACTCCCCTACTAATACAATATATCTGCCTTCAATATCTTCTGTCGTTGATATATGTTTAAAGGGTATACCTTTACGAATTAATATTGCAACCCCTCTAGATTTATGTGAAAATGAAGAATGATACGTTTTAGCAATCCATTTGGCTATCAATCTATGTTGTGCTTCCTTTTTAAGATGTGTTTCCTGGAGAAATATTACATCTGCTTTAAGTGATTTTAAATAGGCTAATACTTTACCTCTCTTGATTGGTTCATTAATTCCCTTAACATTCCAGCTACAAAATTTAATTCCTTCACCCCCAATTTACATATTAACATCTTGCATCTTGTGATTAAAGTGGTCTATGTTGGAGCAGCTGGATCAGCGCACTAAACCCTACCTTATACTTGAACCTCAGGTAGATGAATTCTAAGTCTCGTCGGTTTTTCATCCGGACATATCTCCCTAGATAAAACCTATAATTCCATTCCAAATACAAAATATAATATAACATAAGATAGAAAAAGTAATGAAATGTTGTATTAGTAACGTGTAAAAAATAGAAAAAGAAGAAAACTACAACTATGATTAGTGCAGTTAGTGATAGCCACCCTAGTGTGGCTAAACATCTAAAGACTTCCGTAGCTTTTGTTAAAAAAATATATATATTACTAGCTCCGTACTTTCCTTAAAAGAAAAGTTTCAATTACAATGAAAACAATTTATGGGGGGGAGGGAAACAATAGTTTTATTCCATAATTGAAGTATTTGTTAGTCTCCAATTCAAATGTTAGTATCATATAGCAAGCTAAAAATATTTTTCCTCCCTTTTTTCTTAATTAAAAAAATTAAAAAAAGGGGGGGGAAGACACTGTTAAAGAGTAATCACAAAACATTATTAAAGAGTAATCAAAAAAACATTATTAAAGAGTAATCAAAGTCCAAAATATCCAAATATCCAAAATAGCAAGGAAAAAACTTCCTATATTTTATTAATTAATTATTTGGATCACACTTTACTTATATTTCATACTTTTAATCAATTCTGAGTTGGTCCAGTTAACAACAATTAGTATTGATTAGTAGTCATGATTAGAGTTAATTGTTAGAAATTAGTACTAAAATATAAATTTTATGTATCAGTAGCGAGATAATTGCCCAATTCTTCCCGCAGATCTTGGACAAAATCTGCAAGAAGAATGGGGACAGTTCTTAAGAATTATAGTTTAAAGTTCCATCTCTTCTCTGCAGGATAACAGTTTCCACTGTCTTCAGGTGAATGTTGGGTGTAGAATATTATTCAATCTTCGGTCTTATTCACAATGCTCTGGGCAAATTCAAGTGCCTCTGTATGCTTGACGAAGAAATGTTCCTTCTTCTCATAGGTCACTCTTAATGTTGCGGGATATAACAGTCCATATCTCAGATTGTTTATATTCTTAAGTATTCTTCTTGTTTCTGTAAACAGCGCTCTCTTCTTGGCGACTTCCACAGGATAATCTCTAAATATGCTTATCATGTCTCCTTCAAATGCGAGGTTTCTGCTTTGAACAATTATCTTCATCATATCATCCAAAACATGGTCATATTGCACCTTCACTATCAGTTGCCTTGGGGGGGCGCCCACCCCTGGGCGACGTCTTGATACTCTGTGCGCTCGGGCAATTAACGGTGCTTGATCCAGATTCAAGACCTTTTTCAGCAGATCTGCAGCAAATTCGCGAGGGTCACGATTCCCCTCTCTGCCTTCCTGGACGCCTACGATTCTTAAATTCTGCCGTCTCTGTCGTCCCTCCAAGTCAATACATTTTTCAGTTATTTGATGTAATAACTTCGATAGGCGTTTGTTCTCGGCAATAAGTTTTTTTGTTGTATCGGTGCTTGTCTCAGCAATTTCCTCCAATTCCTTTACAGCCTCGTGGTGTTGATTTAAAGTCTGGAGGATCGGCTCCAACTTAGCATCAAATCTGGATTCCATTGAATTCAGTTTATCATATACTTCTACAGTATTTTGATGCATATTTTCTTCCATGGTTAATTTCCAGTCTTCCAGAACTTCATGCACAGAAGCTGTAACCTCATCTTTAATTTGTTCTTTAATTTCATCTTTTAAAGATTTCAGCTCCTGTTTAAGATTTTTAAATTCTATCATTATTTTAGAGATTTCCTGTGTCAGGAACGTTCTTAATTCTTCCACATCTGTTTTTTTCCTTCTTGAGATATCTACTTGGGATGCTGTTAAAACTGAGCCCGAGGCTTCAGTTGGGCCTGCCTCTTTTCCCTTACCGATTTTTCTCGTCTTGGGGGGGGTGTGTTGAGTCGACATGCTGCCGGTGTCGCACGCCTGATGACGTCACGGACCTGTTGCAAACACTCGGTGCCGTTTTCCAGAGGTAGGTCCCGTCTTTTTCCCCCGTTTTCAGCGTTTTTTTCCCGGAGCTATTCGGCGCGAGTCTCTCCTACTCCATAGCGCCACCGGAAGTCTTATTCCAAAACGTTACTCATTTTATAATTTGAGAAGACTATTCAATATTATATATACAAATAGAATTCCAAATGCAGATCTAGCAATTATTTCGTTAGATGCTGAAAAGGCATTTGACCAGGTAGAATGGACATATTTATTTTCGGTAATGAAAAAATTTCAATTGGGGGAGAAGTTCTGCACATGGATTAAATTGTTATACTCTAATCCAACAGCTAGAATATTAACAAATCAAATGTTATCAGCCAAATTGTAGACAAGGATGTTCACTATCCCCACTATTATTTGCTCTTGCAATTGAACCATTAGAAGAAAGCGTTAGAAACCATCCAGGAATACATGGATACAACACTAGAGATACAAGGAATAAAATGTCCTTATATGCAGATGATGTATTAATATATATTACAAAGTTAGAAACTAGTATTCCAAATCTATTAAATCTAATAACACAATTTGGTCAGTTCTCAGGATATAGGATTAATTGGAATAAAAGTGAAATTATGCCAATAACAAAATTCAACTTAAATACAATACAACAATCCCCTTTTAAAATAGTTAAAGATAAACTTAAATATTTAGGAATCTATGTAACTAAGGCATATACCTCTTTATTTAAACACAATTTTCCATCCTTACTTAATAAATTACACAAACATATTCAGTACTGGAAAACACTTCCTATTTCAATGCTTGGTAGAATTAATGCTATAAAAATGATTTACTTACCGCAACTACTATATTTATTTCAATTAATTCCGATATATATTCCAAAAAACTTTTTCAAAAAAGTCGACTCCATTGTTACAAGCTTTATTTGGGATTATAAGAATCATAGAATAAGTAAAAAACATTTATGTAAGTCAAAGAGCAACGGAGGTTTGGCTTTGCCAAATTTCTTATTTTATTTTTGGGCAGTCCATATTAAAAACATGAATTTCTGGCTGGAAGAAATGGACCAACAACCAGAATGGTTAAGGATGGAAAAGGAAGACTGTTTACCTTTTGAAATAGGTTCGATTATATTTGCTACCACAAAATTGCATTAAAAAACCTATAAGGAAAACCCTATAATACATAGTGGAATACGAATTTGGAAACAATTAAAAAAGGCTTTAAAACTGAATAATATACCACTATGTCTTCCCATTGTAAATAATCCTCTATTCAAGCCATCCATATTGGATAGAGGTTTTATACAATGGAAAAATCATGGAATTAAAAGGATTGGACATCTTTATAGGGAAGGCATCTTTCTGTCATTTCAAGAGTTACAACAGAATCATGGACTACACTCAAATAACTTTTTCAGATATTTACAAATTAGAGATTATGTTAAATCCAATACACAAGTTTATAGGACTAGGGAACCAGAAATTCTTGATGAATGTTTGAATAAGCATCCTAACACTGAAAAATTAATAGCTTATATTTATAACATTCTCTTAAATAATGAGGAACCACCGATGGAACTATATAGACATAAATGGGAAAATGAGTTAGGTTATCCTATTACGAAAGATATTTGGGACGAAAGTTTACAACATATACATCAATGTTCGTTAAATGCCAGACATGCTTTAATACAATTTAAAGTCTTACACAGATTACATTATTCCAAAATAAAACTAAATAGAATTTTCCCACATATTTCTCCTATATGTGATAAATGCCTGCATCTAGAGGCCAATTTAACACATACCTTTGCAAATTGTATAAAAATTAAAAATTACTGGACTGATATTTTTCAAATAATCTCTGAAGTTGTTAATACCAAACTAGCTCCAGACTCAAAATTAATAATACTTGGGATATCAGAACAAAGTTTAACACTCACAACAAGCCAAAGAAACTTCCTTGACTACAGTATAATAACAGGGAAAAAATTAATATTAAAATTCTGGAAAGGCCCTACAACCCCCACAATTAAAATGTGGATTGTGGAAATGTCGGAGACCCTACATCTAGAAAGAATTAGACTCGTCTTAATGGACAAGCAAGAACTTTTTGTTAAAATATGGGCTCCATTCATTGCCTATTTGAAGGGATAGAGTGGCCCAGCGCGAAAGCCCGACTGAAGCTTGAACTCAGGATTAGATGTAATTATATTTCATAACCTACGAACTTATCTCCTATGACGTATTATAAGTTATTCATTCCACCTTTTTTTCTTTTTTGATATTGAAATTCTTCTTTCTTTCTCTTCTTTCTCTCTATTTTTCTTTTTCTATCTATATAAAAAAAACACTAGAAGCAGAATTAACTGACAATTGACAAATTTAATAATGTATGAATGATTGATGTATATGAAAAGTTTTTTTCTTCTATTCTATTATAATATGTTACTCTACACTGTAATACGTTTGCTTCTAATAAAAATTTATATCAGTTAAAAACAAAATTAAAAAAAAAAAAAATTAAAAAAAATTAAAAGAATATTACTTTATTTGCCAAGTATGTTTTGCAACATACGAGGAATTTCATTTGCCAAGTCAGTCATACAAATAAAAAGCAACAGATCACCCAAAACGCATTTTAACATGAACATCCACCACAGTGACTCCTAGACATTCCTCACTGTGATGGAAGGCAAAATAAAGTTCAAGTCTCTTCCCTTTGTTCTCCCGCGGTCGGGGGCTCGAGCCCTTCGTTGATGGGACGATCTTGACTCCCGTAGCCGGCGGTGTTTTGGCCCTCTGTGTTGAGGCGATCAGCTCCTGCATCGGGGGGGATGTCAGCTCCCCTGTGCTGGACGATCGAACCTCGCGTCGGGGCTGGTTGAACCTCCCGTGACGTTGGAGCTCCTGACTAGCCTCTCCCGACTGCGAGCTCTTGATGGTAAGTCCGCAGGCCACGGTTGGAGCAATCCCAGGCAAGGGATCAGCTCCGATGTTAAGTCCACGCCCCGCGGTGGGGCTCACGACAGTCCGAGGAGGCCCCAGCTCCATCAATGGAAGGCCGCAGAGCGCCCGGAGAATGCGATGCGAAAATCAATCCCTTCCCCCTCCCCCCACATAAGACAAACCGGAGAACATTAAAACAAACTTTTAACAAACACTAAAAATAAAAAAAGTATGAAAGAACGAACAGACTGCTGGTGGGGCTGCCATCGTACGGCGCCCCCGGTGGTATCTTTGTACTTATCATTGCTGTGCCTATTAACCCACATTAGTTTTCACTTCAAATTTAAATGGTTCATCTCTGCCTTTCAATCTCAGGCTTCATAGTCCTCTCCAACCTTTCAGAGCTCTGTATTTATGTTTTTAAAATAGGAGTAGCAGTGGGCCTACACTGTCATTCATCAAGATTGTGGCTAATCGGTCACCTCAGTCCATTTTAGTGTGCTACCTCCATACTGTTGAATTGTTTGTCTTGTGGTCATCACTCCCGATGAGTATCCTACACCCACTAGGGACATTTTTTACATTTACCAAGCCAATTAACCTTCAAACCTGTACGTCTTTGGAGTGTGGGAGGAAACCGAAGATCTCGGAGAAAACCCACGCAGATCACGGGGAGAATGTACAAACTCCATACAGACAGCACCTGTAGTCGGGATCGAACCCGGGTCTCTGGCGCTGCATTCGCTGTAAGGCAGCAACTCCACCGCTGTGCCACCGTGACCAGAAATATCTAGCTCTCTGTTTTGATTGAACATAATGACTGAGCTGCCACAGCTGTGAAAGGTGAGAGAATTCCAAAGATTCACCATTCTCTGCTTGAAGACATTTCTCCCTTCTTAGTCTTAAAAGACTTGCACGTTATCAAACTGTTCTCCCTGGACCTAGGCTTCTCTTTCAGGGAAAACATGCTCCCAGAATGTACCTTGTCAAGGTTTACAGCTTGCTGTTACTCCTAGTTTGTGATTCTTCAGCCACGGGAAGCATTAGCTCTGTATCTAATGTTAAAACCTGTTGGAAACTTATAACTTTTAATGACATCTCCTCTCTTTCTGCTAAACCCCAGAGAACGGAGGCCAAACCCAATCAATGTTTCCTTATTTAGCAATCTGCCCACAGGTATTAGGGATCGCTCCCACTTATACAATACAATACAATACGGTTTTATTCGTCACATTGCACATAAAGTGCAAGTGAAATGAATTTGCCAATTATCCACATTGTACATCAATGATGAGAAAATTAAATGCACCATTTCTAATAAAAACTAAAATACTTTAACACACAGGTCCAGCAGCATCTCTGATAAGAGAAACATTCAAAATTTCAGGTCCGAGACACTTATTCAGAACTGAAATATTAAAGGTACACAAAAATGCTGGAGAAACTCAGCGGGTGCAGCAGCATCTATGGAGCGAAGGAAATAGGCAACGTTTTGGGCCGAAACGTTGCCTATTTCCTTCACTCCATAGATGCTGCTGCACCCGCTGAGTTTCTCCAGCATTTTTGTGTACCTTCGATTTTCCAGCATCTGCAGTTCCTTCTTTAACACCTGAAATATTAACACTGTTTCTCTTTTCAGAGATGCTGCCAGACCTGCTGAACATCTCCAGCATTTTCTATTTTTATTTCAGATTTCCTGCATTCTCCTTTACTATACCTTTCCAAGTAGCAGACACCACAAGGCTGGGGAGAATCTGAGCTGTGAGGAAGATACGAAGGAGCTCCAAAGTGGCTCAGACATTGGTGAGTGTGTGGCAGATGCAGTATTACTTGCATAAAGCTGTGGTTATCTACGTTGGTTCCAAAAATATACTGGCAGATCATTATCTGAATGATGATAAATTGGGAAAGGAAGAAGTGTAAAGAGAGTTGGATATCATTGTACACTAGTCACTAAAAGCAAGTATTCTGCAACGCCAAGTGGATGGGAAGGCAAATGGTACACTGGGCTTCATTGCAAAAGAATTAAAGTACAGTGACAATGACCTTTGCTGCAGTTGAACAGCACCATGATGAGATCCCATCTGTAGTTTGATGTGCAGTTTTGATCTTCTTACCCGAGGAAAGATCAACAACAGTTAGAAAGACTGATTCTAGGGATGACAGGACTAACAATTAAGGAGAGATTGGATAAATTAGTCTTATGTTCACTAGAATTCAGCAGAATGAGAGGATTTGTCATAGTAACCCATAAAAGTCTAGGATGAGATATATCAGATGCAGGGAGTTCCAACACTGGGAATAGCTAATTAGCATTTGAATATTTACCGAATGCTCTTCAAAACAGAAATCAGAAGAAATGTCTTCACCCAGGGAGGGATGAACCAGTGGAATTGTCTAATGCAGCAGTTGAGAACAAGTCATTAAATATATTCATGAATGAGGTAAATACATTTCTTAATGCCAAAGGAATATCGGAACAGGATATCATGGATGATCAGCCATGATCCTGTTGAATGGTGGAGTTTGCTTCTTCTCGATTTTTTAGCAAATGCAACCAAAACTACAGATACATGCAACTGCAGATGCTGGTTTTAACCAAAACAGACGCAAAGTGCTGGAGTAACTCAGCAGTCAAGCAGCATATGAAGAACATGGATAGGCAAAGTTTCGGGTCAGAACTTTTCTTCAAACCAAAACTATGTTCATTACTCTAGGCGTAATATCACCAAGACCCAATACAATTGCAGTGATTTGGTTGATAATTTAAAGATAATATAACAGATAACTTTGTTGAGAATGAATGGTCAGCCCATCTGTAACCATCAGCCCATCCCATCTGCTCTTCAAACAGCCTGTGTTTGACACCGTCCAGTGCTGACTTCTACCTGATTAAATTGGTTGATGTTGATAACAACTCTGATTACCTCTGTAGTCATGAAAACCCTTGAAAGACATGCTGGCCAAGCTGAAAAATATCACGAACCCCTGCTGGGCCCTCTGCAGTTTGCATATCAGGCCAATAAATCTGTGGATGATGCAATCAACCTGGGCCTGCACTTCATCCTCCAGCACCTAGACCGCCAGGGGACCTATGCGAGGATTTGTAGCTCTGCATGCAACATTGTGCCAGAGCTACTACACTCCAAACTTTCTGAGTTGACTGTGCCTGAACCCCTCTGTCGGTGAATCACCAGCTTCCTGACAGACAGGAAGCAGCATGTGAGGCTGGGAAAGCACATCTCGGACTCGCAAACCCTCAGCATAGGTGCACCGCAAGGCTGCATACTCTCCCTTCTCCTCTACACCAATGACTGCACCTCCACTGACTCCTCTGTCAAGCTTCTCAAGTTTGCAGACGACAGAACACTGATTGGACTGATCCAGGATGGGAAGGAATCTGCCTACAGACAGGAAGTGACACAGCTGGCGTCCTGGTGCCATCGCAACAATCTGGAGCTTAATGCTCTTAAGACAGTGGAATTGATAGACTTTAGGAGAGCTCCCCCTCCCCTGACCCCACTCACCATCAACAACATCACAGTCACATCCGTGGAGTCTTTTAAGTTCCTGGGAACCATCATCTCCAAGGAACTTAACTGGGGGGCTACCATCGACTCCACAGTCAAAAAGGCACAACAGAGGATGTACTTCCTGTGGCAGCTGAGGAAGCACAATCTGCCACAGGCAATGATGGTCCAATTCTATACGGTCATCATAGAGTCTGTCCTCACCTTCCCCATCATGGTCTGGTTTGGCTCAGCCACCAAGCACGACATCCGGAGGATGCAGCGAATCGTCCGATCAGCTGAGAAGGTTATTGGTTGCAACCTTCTCTCCATACACTGCAAGGGCCAGGAAGTGAGCGGGTAAGATCATCTCTGACCCTTCTCACTCTGGTCACAAACTCTTTGAATCACTTCCCTCTGGAAGGCGACTCCGGACTGTCAAAGCTGCCACAGCCAGACATAAAAACAGCTTTTTTCCACGAGTAGTAGCTCTACTCACTAACCAAAAATCTGTCGCCTCCTTTTGCTCTGGTATTCTATTTAATACACATGTTTAATCAATAATGTTTTATTATTAATGTTTAATGTTTTATGTATTATTCCTAACTGTCACTGTATGTCATGTTGTCACTTGCGGGCAGAGCACAAAGGCAAATTACTTGTATGTGAATACTTGGCTAATAAACGTATTCATTCATTCATTCATTCAACTGCCCAGTGGGAAAAAAAGCTAATTTTTCTTGTGAAACCAACAAGCTGACAAATGGGTTGATGCCTGTCTATCATCTATGACAGTGATGGTTGGGATTATGATATTAGCCAGAAACCTACAAATCGCTTTCAAAGATCTTAAACATTTTCTGTAATATATTTGAAAATGCCCACCGAAGCAGCACATAAATATGCAAATCATTTCAACAGTCACTGCAAATATAAGTTTTATTTTCTCTAGTTTTGTTTGAAGCTTGACAAATGACAATATATACAGACAGTGCACTTAATAGAATAACAACTCATGATAAACAATGCAGGTTTTCATAAATTTATGAATTTAAATCACAAATAAATTGCAGGAAGTCACAAAATTAATCAGAATAAATATTTTGCTGACAAGTTAACTGAGGAAATTTGATAGTAACAGTTGCTTCACTGCGAAGAAAGCTAAAATTGAATATATTTCAAAGGTTTAATAGTTTAGTCACCATGAGTCTTAGTTACTCAATACATATACCAGTGAGTTCTGCATTGCCACCTCTATTGGGATAAGTAGTTTTTTTCTGAAATTTTGACTAGCTTACTGGAATCTATCTTATATTTTTGACCTCAAGCTAAGCTCTACATTTTCTCCCTCTACTCTATCATACCCTTGCATCGTCTTAAAAGACTTTGATCATGTTGGCCCCCACCCCGACGTCTATCAGGTCAGTCTTCTCTTAACTCAAATTTAAATTCTTAGTTCTGCTATCAGTCCTGTGAATCTTTTCTTACTCCTTCGCAACTTTTCTATAACTATTCATACAACTATAGGAAATCAGAATACAATGGTGTATTGTGACCAACAAAGAGCTTGGCACAGGGAGATTCATAAAAGACCTGCGCTGCATTCCCTTTGCACTGATGAAATGTTCTTTTTTTAATAACTAAATAAAAATTCAATAAAATGATCAAGAAATGAATCTGCCAGGTAAGGTGGATGAAGTCAGGGCATGGATAGGTTCGTGAGACTGGACATATAGCCATTACAGAAACTTGGCAAAGGGAGGGACAGGATTGGCAGCTTAATGTTCCGGGGTACAGGTGCTAGAGATGAGATAGAAATTGGGGGTAAAAGCGGAGGGGGAGTTGCTTTATTGATTAAGGAGAATATCATGGCAAAAGTCCGAGATGACATTATTAAACGATTATCCAGTGCGGCTATATGAATGGAGCTAAGACAAAAAACGAGGATGTCACTTTGTTGAGATTGTACTATAGGCCCCCAATTGGGCAGGTCGTGACTGAAATGAGAGTGGGTGAGAACTTTGGAAACAGCAATCATAGTTCTTTTAGTTTTTAAATAGTTATGGATTAGAAAAGGGCTGATCCACAGGTTCTAAATTGATGAAATTAAAAAGTTGATCACTTTAACGGGGAATTACAGACCAGTTAGTCTAACATCGGTGGTGGGGGAAATTCTGGAGTCAGTTATTAAAGATGGGATAGCAGCACATTTGGAAAGTGGTGAGTTCATTGGACAAAGTCAGCATGGATTTATGAAAGGTAAATCATGTCTGACGAATCTTATAGAATTTTTTGAGGATGTAAGTAGTAGAGTGGATAAGGGAGCACCAGTGGATGTGTTATATCGGGACTTTTAGAAGGCTTTCGACAAGGTCCCACATAAGAGATTAGCATACAAACTTAAAGCACATGGTATTGGGGGTTCAGTATTGATGTGGATAGAAAACTGGCTGGCAGACAGGAAGCAAAGAGTAGGAGTAAACGGGTCCTTTTCAGAATGGCAGGCAGTGACTAGTGGGGGTACCGCAAGGCCCAGCTATTTACAATATATATTAATGATCTGGATGAGGGAATTGAATGCAACATCTCCAAGTTTGCGGATGACACGAAGCTGGGGGGCAGTGTTAGCTGTGAGGAGGATGCTAGGAGGCTGCAAGGTGACTTAGATAGGTTGGGTGAGTGGGCAAATGCATGGCAGATGCAGTATAATGTGGATAAATGTGAGGTTATCCACTTTGGTGGCAAAAACAGGAAGTAGACTATTATCTGAATGGTGGCCGATTAGGAAAAGGGGAGATGCAACGAGACCTGGGTGTCATGGTACACCAGTCATTGAAAGTAGGAATGCAGGTGCAGCAGACAGAGAAGAAAGCAAATGGTATGTTAGCATTCATAGCAAAAGGATTTGAGTATAAGAGCAGGGAGGTTCTACAGGGTCTTGGTGAGACCACACCTGGAGTATTGCGTAGTTTTGGTCTCCTAATCTGAGGAAAGACATTCTTGCCAAAGAGGGAGTACAGAGAAGGTTCACCAGACTGATTCCTGGGATGGCAGGACTTTCATATGAGGAAAGACTGGATAGACTCGGCTTGTACACGTTGGAATTCAGAAGCCTGAGGGGGGATCTTATAGAAACTTAGAAAATTCTTAAGGGGTTGGACAGGCTAGATGCAGGAAGATTATTCCCGATGTTGGGGAAGTCCAGAACTAGGGGTCACAGTTTAAGGATAAGAGGGAAGACCTTTAGGACCGAGATGAGGAAATCATTTTTTACACAGAGAGTGGTGAATCTGTGGAATTCTCTGCCACAGAAGGTAGTTGAGGCCAGTTCATTGGCTATATTTAAGAGGGAGTTAGATGTGGCCCTTGTGGCTAAAGGGATCAGGGGGTATGGAGAGAAGGCAGGGATGGGATACTGAGTTGGATGATCAGCCATGATCATATCAAATGGCGGTGCAGGCTCGAAGGGCTGAAAGGCCTACTCCTGCACCTATTTACTGTTTCTATGTTTCCATTAGGTTGTTTGTAGGCACAGGGCATCTGGAAAGTGGGAAGCTTTTACAAGTGTACAAGTTACATTGAGGAGGAGCCGCCATCTTGGAGGAACGGCTGCTAAACAGCAGCCGTCCGTCAAATCACTCTTTCTTTAGTTTTAGTGTTTTTTATTTCTTTGTTTGTTTGGGGGGTTTTGACTTTTAATGTGGGGGGGTAAGGGGGAAACTATTTCTAGGTCCCTACCTGGTCGGCGAGGCAGCTTTTTCTCCAGGCTGCCTCGTCAACCCGTCCTCGTGGCCTACCAGCGGGCATGGAGCGCCGTTTCCTGACGGGGACCGCCCAGCACCTTCAGCTTCGGTGGCGGGACAGCGCTGGAGCGCTATCGGAGAGTGTAGCGGGTGATGCCTTGCATGGGTCGCCGCGCTGGATTGACGCGCTGGAGCTCCGGTATGCGCTGACCGCCGACATCAACACCTCCGGGCTGCGGGACTGCGGAGCGACCAGCTGCGGGCGGCGGCGCCGACTCCTACATCGGGAGCCTCGTGGCTCCAAATCGGCGCGGCCCTGTCGGCTTCAGGTGCCATCGACTCCGCTGGAAAACCGGCCGTTCCAGTCGCTGCGAGGACTCTCCCGACGGCCAGGAACATTGGGCCTCCGTAGAGGCAACTGTGGTGGCCTCGATGGGCCTGACTCTGGGGAGAACTGGGTTGGGGACTGGACATTGTGCCTTCCCCCACAGTGGTGGTCATTGTGGGGGGATGATTTTGTGTGCTGTGCCTGTTAGTCCGTGTACAAGATGGCGGTCGGAGGGGAGAGTGGACGCTGGCGCGAATTGGTCGCCGCTGCTCTCTCCTCAAATTGTGTTTCTTATTTTCTTTTGGTGCTCTTGAAATTGAATTCTGTCCTTGATTTGTGTACTGTGGTGTATTTATATTTAATTTATTCCGATTATGTGTTTTGTATTTTTTTGTGATTCTATGCATTGTAAGGTGTCCTTGGGTTTTAGAAAGGCGCCAGTAAATAAAATGATTATTATTATTATTATTATAAGTGTGATATAAGAGGACAAGGCATTTATATTCCCAATCAATGTGAAGATCAAAGCAGGTAGGAATAGGGAACCCTGGATGACGAGAGAAATTAAGATTCTGGTCGGGGTCAGGTATAAGCAGCTGGGATCAAGTGTAGCCCTGGAGAAGTACAGGAGATTGGGGAGTATACTTTAGAAGGAAATCAGGAGGACAAAATGGGGCATGAGATAGTGCTGGCACATAAGATTAAGGAGAATCCAAAGATATTTTATGTATATTAAAGGAAAGTGGGTAACTAGAGAGAATAGTGCCCCTCAGATCCCAAAATGTTTTTTTATGTGTAGAGCCACAGGAGATGGCCAAGGTCCTCAATGAATAGTTCTCCTCTGCTTTTTACCATGTAGAGAACTTTGGGTGCCACAGTGGTACAGCTGGCTGCCTCACAGGTTCAATCCTGACCTCCAGTGATGTCTGCGTGTGTATCCTCTGGGTGCTAAAGTTCCCTCCTAATAGGCTGCAGAGCTTTAAGTTTTACCATATAATGGTCATGGCTACTGGAATGTACCGATAAGATAATAGTATAATTATGATGTCTGTCCTTTGTTTCAGTGAGTGGAACCACGAGGAGCTGTGGGAATGTAATCTATCATCCCTCTAGCTGCTGTTCACTCCCACCTGGCTTTACAATAAATAAGTCTTGCTTTACTTGATTTGTATCTGGTTGTCTGTGGAAGGTAAAACAAACTTTAACATTTGGCGTAGTCGGCAGGATCTCGCTGGAAACTATCTCTGAAGACTGAGTAAGAGGCTACAGTCTGACCGGGACCTCGAGGGATTCAAAGTGCACTACCTGATCCTTTGAATCTGAACTCCCAAACAAGTTCCCGGGAACACCGTGGTTCCTCGTCTGAGGTTGATCCTTTTACAGACAATGTAAGGTAAGATATTTTCGATTGGTCATGTTTGTTTGGTCATTTTCGTTTGGTATTTGCGATTGGTCATTTTCGTTTGGATAGTTCGTTTGGATATTTCGTTTGGATAGTTCGTTTGGATAGTTCGTTTCGAAATTTTGTTTGGATAGTTCGTTTGGATATTTCATTTGGATATTTCATTTGGATAGTTTTGTTTGGATATTTTCGTTTGGTTAAGAGGTTTTCATTTGGTTAAGAGATTTTCGTTTGCTTAAGAGATTTTCGTTTTGTCGGGATATTTTCGATTGGTCAGGATATTATTAAGTGCCGCCTGCGGAAAGTGCAGTCTGTGGGAATGGCCCATGTGGGTAGTGTTTGCAGACAATGTGCAGTTTGTGGAGATTAATTGGCTAGAGCAGTCCGCGTGCGGCCTGTCGTAAATGGTGGAGCTCCGGTACAGCATATGTGTTACATGTAGCAACGCCACAAAATTTTTAGATTTTGACTTCCGGTGGTGCCATGGAGCTGTGAGAGGCGCCACATTTACCTCCGCTCCCGAGGAATGCAATAAATCGTTTTTAAAAAGGGAGTTGGAAGACAGGCTGATCTAAAAATAACAACCTCTTATCGTGTAAGAGAAGTTATCAGAAATTCCGCTGATACCGGGGGTTCTTTGGTACTTTTAAATGCGAAAGAGGAATTCCAAGAAACCCACTACAAGATCTCAAGTAAGACAACGAACCATAGTACTGGATAAAATGCCACAAACAACATCAGAAAGCTCTGAAGAAGAAACGCAAGCTCAAAGAGCAATTGCTGAAATGGCTGAAAATGCTGCAAAAGCAAAAGAAAAAGAAATGGAAGAATCTATAAAAAAAATCCGTAATGAAACAATTTGCTGATATAATACATGAAGAGATTACCACTCTTGATGAAAACTTGAACAAGAATATGAAGCATTGGCAGCTGGAAATCATCGAAGAAATCGGTACTTTGAATACTTTGGGGCAACTGGCCAAAATGACTGAGAAATGTTTGGACTTGGAAGCCAGATCACAACAGCAGAATTTAAGAATAGTTGGAGTGAGAGAAGGAAGAGAGACTGGACAGAATACCTGTGAATTCACTTCCAACTTACTTAAAAAGGTATTCAATCTGCCTGAAAAACCGAAGATAGATATGGCACACCGGGTCCGAAGAGCCCGAACGAGTTCAGGAGACCCCCCCCCCCCCCCCCCTCCCGAGGCAGATTATAGTGAAATTTCACGATATCTCTGTTCTGGAAGATATTATGAAGAAAATACCTCATGGAACAACTTTGAAATTTGAGGATGAGATTGTCAGATTCTTCAGAGATTATCCCGCACAGGCTGCAAAGAAACGGGATCTGTTTTCAAAGACTAGACAGATTCTGAAAGGGATTCCGGGCTTAAGATATGGTATTATGTACCCAGCTAAAATGAAGATCACCTACAAGAATCCGGAGCGTGTCTTCATTGATTCAGAAGAGGCATATACATATGCAGAAGAACTTGTAAAGGAGATCAAGGGATAAGTAAAATAACGGCTATCAAGAGATGGTTTGGTTATAAACTTTGGTCGAGGGCAAGCTGAGAAAATATGACTTTTGAATTAACTGATTTTTTTAAAAGGCTTTGTTAAGATGGTGGAACTTTTACATGTGGCAAAGTCTAGACAGTTATCAGCTTTGGAATGTTTAACCAAGGTCGTATTCGCATTTTGATGAGAACAAAAGGGAGTTGTGGAAAATGTAACAATGTAATCAAAGGGAATAGAAAACAACAACTTATTAATAAAAAGATTTGTTTGATGGCATATTAACATAGTATTACATTCTAACAAATGATTGCATACTAACAAACGATTTAATACAGCTATTAATCCAAAATGAATTAGTATATAGAATAGAGAGCCATTCCGCCGGAGGGGGTGAGATGGATTTTAACCTATTAACTGACTTGTATATTACTGGTGGCGTTTTAACCATATTGATTTAAGTTAATTTTATAATAATATACTAATACGTGTGTACCTAATTCGGAAATGCAACTCGGGAACTCTTGAACTGTTTCATATAATGTTAGAATGAAGTAAGATTTAATCTAATGAAGTAAGATGGAAGAGAAGTGATTTAAGCATGTGGTAATTGGCATATCGCCAAGAATGTATTTTTGGTTAACCCCTTCCAACCTGAAGGAGTATTTTATTGTATGACAATGGTTTAGGTCTGTGAAGTTTAATATAACAACTGTCAGTAAATAATAAATAATAATAAACAGTAAATAGTAAATGCATGTTCATGAAAAGATTTAATCAGACTTATATGCCTGATGTATCTCTAGATACCTGTGTATTGACCCTTCTTCCTTCAAATATTATTCGGTAAAGGGAGTGGAGGTAAATGTCAATTAACAACGACGGAAGTTGTTAAAATTACTTCTACCACCTTTTGGTGGGTTCTTTTTAGCAGTACAGTGTTTTTATCACTGTACTGCAACATCACTTGTTTTGTTTTTGTATCACTTTTCACTTTTTGGGGGGGGGGGGTTTAGGACATTTTTTTAAATGGAAGTGCCAACAATATCAAGAAGAGACAAGTACACACTTAACACCTAGAAGACTAAGGTATTGTGTTGCACCATATGACAGAAATGTACCAAAATAATTTATAATGCAAGACACTACGCAAAAGAAAGTTGGTGGAATCACGTTTTGCAGCTGGAACATAAGGGGTATTAATGAGCCAATCAAACGAGGTAAGATTTTGGCACAATTTAAATTATTTAATGCCGATATAATTTTCTTACAGGAAACACATCTGAAACAACAAGCTCAGATAAGGCTAATTGGATTGGTCAGACATACCATTCCTCATATATTTCTAAATGTAGAGGTACAGCAATTATAATTCGTAAAGGAATACCATTTAAACCAAAGAACACAATAATAGACAAAGATGGGAGGTATGTCATAGTTACGGGAGAGATACACCCGACCTCATTTACCTTGGTAAATATTTATGCGCCTAACTTTGATAACCCCCAATTCTTTAATAAAATTTGTAATCTAATCTCAGAGCCCAATTACCAAAATGTGATATTTGGGGGAGATTTCAATTGTGTCCTTGATAATTATCTGGATAAATCAGCACAACAAAAAAGGCTAAACATAAAATCTAAATCTAGCGAAATATTAAATACATATATAAAAAATACATACATAACAGATGTTTGGAGGAATGCAAACCCAGCTGGACGGGAATACCCCTTCTACTCAATGGTACATAAAACATTCACGCATTGATTACTTTCTAGTAGACACGAAATTAATTCCATTCACATCAAATCCTAAATACCATAGTAGCATTATTTCAGACCATGCCCCGCTAACTTTCAGACCATGCCCCGCTAACTCTGCTCCACCCCCTGGGACCGTTGCAGGAGGTGGAGCAGCGTCCGGGTAGTGAGTAGTTAAACAGCGCGGGACTTTGCTTTCCAGACGCCCAGGGACCGTTGCAGGAGGTGGAGCAGCGTCCGGGTAGTGAGTAGTTAAACAGCGCGGGACTTTGCTTTCCAGACGCCCAGGGACCGTTGCAGGAGGTGGAGCAGCGTCCGGGTAGTGAGTAGTTAAACAGCGCGGGACTTTGCTTTCCAGACGCCCAGGGACCGTTGCAGGAGGTGGAGCAGCGTCCGGGTAGTGAGTAGTTAAACAGCGCGGGACTTTGCTTTCCAGACGCCCAGGGACCGTTGCAGGAGGTGGAGCAGCGTCCGGGTAGTGAGTAGTTAAACAGCGCGGGGCTTTGCTTTCCAGACGCCCAGGGACCGTTGCAGAAGGACCAAAACTGCAACGTTCCATTCAAGTTTCCTATAAGTGGGGAAGCCTCTGATTGGTGGAAGAGGACCAAGAGAAAGCAGCTGATTGGTGGAAGAGGACAAAGAGAAAGCAGCTGATTGGGAGTCAGATCCCTGCTGATTTCCTCCACCAGTTTTGTATTGTATCTAGGGTAAAGGGGGAAGTATGAGTGCCAGGGCAGTTTACTGTTCTGTATGTCAGATGTGGGAGGTCATGGAGTCTGATACCCCTCCAGACGTCCACATCTGTGTCAGGTGCGTAGAGATGGGGTTCCTAAGGGACCGTGTTAGGAACCTGGAGCAGCAGCTCGATGACCTCTGTCTGATCAGGGAGAGTGAGGAGGTCATAGAAAAGAGTTATAGAGAGGTGGCCACTCCAAGACCACGGGAGGCAGACAAGTGGGTCACAGTTAGGAAGGGCAAGGGGCAGAGGCAGGGACTAGTGAGTACCCCAGTGGCTGTACACCTTGAAAATAAGTACTCCTGTTTGAGTACTGTTGAGGGGGACAGCCTTCCTGCGGGTAGCAACAGCGGCCGGGCCTCCGGCACAGAGACCAGCCCTATTGCTCAGAAGGGTAGGGAAAAGAAGAGGAGGGCAATAGTAATAGGGGACTCTATGGTTAGGGGGTCGGATAGGCGATTCTGTGGACGCAGTCAGGAGACCCGGATGGTAGTTTGCCTCCCTGGTGCCAGGGTCAGGGATGTGTCTGAACGCGTCCAAGATATCCTGAAATCGGAGGGAGAGGAGCCTGAGGTTGTGGTACATATAGGTACCAATGACATAGGTAGAAAAAGAGAAGAGGTCTTGAAAGGAGAATTTAGGGAGTTGGGAGGAGAGTTAAGGAGAAGGTCTACAAAGGTAACAATCTCAGGATTACTACCTGTGCCACGTGACGGTGAGAGTAGGAATGGAGTGAGGTGGAGGATAAATGCGTGGCTGAGGAACTGGTGCAGCGGGCAGGGATTCAAATTTCTGGATCATTGGGATTTCTTTTGGGGAAGGAGTGACCTGTACAGAAAGGACGGGTTGCACTTGAACCCGAGGGGCACCAATATCCTGGCGGGGAGATTTGCAAAGGCTACTGGGGAGACTTTAAACTAGAACGGTTGGGGGGAGGGACTCAAATAGAGAAAGCTAGTGGAAAATGTGGGAGGCAGGAGGCAGAGAAGGGAAGCACTCGGACCCAAAATGTAGGGGAGAAAGAAGAAAAAGATAATAAACAGAGAATAAGTGGTGGTGGGTTTCTTAAATGTGTATATTTTAATGCTAGGAGCATTGTAAGAAAGGTGGATGAGCTTAGAGCCTGGATTGACACCTGGAAGTATGATGTTGTGGCGATCAGTGAAACATGGTTGCAGGAGGGCTGTGATTGGCAAATAAATATTCCAGGATTTCGTTGCTTCAGGGGTGATAGAATTGGAGGGGCAAGAGGTGGGGGTGTTGCATTGCTTGTCAAGGAAGATATTACAGCAGTGCTTTGGCAGGATAGATTAGAGGGCTCGTCTAGGGAGGCTATTTGGGTGGAACTGAGAAATGGGAAAGGTGTAGCAACACTTATAGGGGTGTATTATAGACCGCCAAATGGTGAGCGAGAATTGGAAGAGCAAATATGTAAGGAGATAGCAGATATTAGTAGTAAGCACAAGGTAGTGATTGTGGGAGATTTCAATTTTCCACACATAGACTGGGAAACACATTCTGTAAAAGGGCTGGATGGTTTGGAGTTTGTAAAATGTGTGCAAGATAGTTTTTTGCAGCAATACATAGAGGTACCTACTAGAGAAGGGGCAGTGCTGGACCTCCTGTTAGGAAATGAGACAGGGCAAGTGGCGGAGGTATGCGTCGGGGAGCACTTCGGGTCCAGTGATCACAATACCATTAGTTTCAATATAATTATGGAGAGGGTCAGAACTGGACCTAGGGTTGAGATTTTTGTTTGGAGAAAGGCTAACTTTGAGGAGATGCGAAAGGATTTAAAAGGAGTGAATTGGGACATGTTGTTTTATGGGAAGGATGTAGAAGAAAAATGGAGGACATTTAAGGGTGAAATTTTAAGAGTACAGAATCTTTATGTCCCTGTTCGGTTGAAAGGAAATAGTAAAAAATGGAAAGAGCCATGGTTTTCAAGGGAAATTGGACACTTGGTTCGGAAAAAGAGAGAGATCTACAATAATTATAGGCAGCATGGAGTAAATGAGGTGCTTGAGGAGTATAAAGAATGTAAAAAGAATATTAAGAAAGAAATTAGAAAAGTTAAAAGAAGATATGAGGTTGCTTTGGCAAGTAAGGTGAAAGTAAATCCAAAGGGTTTCTACAGCTATATTAATAGCAAAAGGATAACAAGGAATAAAATTAGAGAGTCAGAGTGGACAGCTATCTGCAGAGCCAAAAGAGATGGGGGAGATATTGAACAATTTCTTTTCTTCGGTATTCACGAAGGAGAAGGATATGGAATTATGTGAGGTAAGGGAAACGAGCAGAGTAGCAATGGAAACTGTGAGATTCAAAGAAGAGGAGGTGCGGACACTTTTGAAAAATATGAAAACGGATAAGTCTCCAGGTCCTGACAGGATATTCCCTAGGACATTGAGGGAAGTTAGTGTAGAAATAGCAGGGGCTATGACAGAAATATTTCAAATGTCATTAGAAACGGGATTAGTGCCGGAGGATTGGCGTACTGCGCATGTTGTTCCGTTGTTTAAAAAGGGTTCGAAGAGTAATTATAGACCTGTTAGTTTGACGTCAGTGGTGGGCAAATTAATGGAAAGGATACTTAAAGATAATATATATAAGCATCTGGATAAGCAGGGTCTGATTAGGAACAGTCAACATGGATTTGTGCCTGGAAGGTCATGCTTGACTAATCTTCTTGAATTTTTCGAAGAGGTTACTAGGGAAATTGATGAGGGTAAAGCAGTGGATGTTGTCTATATGGACTTCAGTAAGGCCTTTGACAAGGTTCCTCATGGAAGGTTGGTTAAGAAGATTCAATTGTTGGGTATTAATGGTGGAGTAGCAAGATGGATTCAACAGTGGCTGAATGGGAGATGCCAGAGAGTAATGGTGGATGGCTGTTTGTCTGGTTGGAGGCTGGTGACTAGTGGGGTGCCTCAGGGGTCTGTGTTGGGTCCACTGTTGTTTGTCATGTACATCAATGATCTGGATGAAGGTGTGGAAAATTGGATTAGTAAGTATGCAGATGATACTAAGATAGGTGGTGTTGTGGATAATGAAGTAGATTTTCAAAGTCTACAGAGAGATTTAGGCCATTTGGAAGAGTGGGCTGAAAGATGGCAGATGGAGTTTAATGCTGACAAATGTGAGGTGCTACATCTCGGCTGGACAAATCAAAATAGGACGTACACGGTAAATGGTAGCGAATTGAGGAATGCAGTTGAACAGAGGGATCTAGGAATAACTGTGCATAGTTCCCTGAAGGTGGAATCTCATGTAGATAGGGTGGTAAAGAAAGCTTTTGGTGTGCTGGCCTTTATAAATCAGAGCATTGAATATAGAAGTTGGGATGTAATGTTAAAATTGTACAAGGCATTGGTGAGGCCAATTCTGGAGAATGGAGTACAATTTTGGTCGCCTAATTATAGGAAGGATGTCAACAAAATAGAGAGAGTACAGAGGAGATTTACTAGAATGTTGCCTGGGTTTCAGCAACTAAGTTACAGAGAAAGGTTGAACAAGTTAGGTCTTTATTCTTTGGAGTGCAGAAGGTTAAGAGGGGACTTGATAGAGGTCTTTAAAATTATGAGCGGGTTAGACAGAGTGGACGTGGATAAGCTTTTCCCATTGAGAGTAGGGAAGATTCAAACAAGGGGACATGACTTGAGAATTAAGGGACAGAAGTTTAGGGGGAACATTAGGGGGAACTTCTTTACTCAGAGAGTGGTAGCTGTGTGGAATGAGCTTCCAGTGGAAGTGGTGGAGGCAGGTTCGATGTTATCCTTTAAAAATAGATTGGATGGGTATATGGACGGGAAAGGAATGGAGGGTTATGGTCTGAGTGCAGGTAGATGGGACTAGGGGGAAGTATTTTATTTTTAATTAAAAAAAAAAAAATTTAAAAATAAAAATAAAAAAAATAATAAAAAATTTAAATGTTCGGCACGGACTTGAAGGGCCGAGATGGCCTGTTTCCGTGCTGTTATGGTTATATGGTTATATGGTTAACTTTTTTTCTAAAAATAGAAGGAATAAAAAATCATTTTGGAGATTCAACCCCCAAATTGTAAACAACCCTCAGGGTTGTGCATATTTAAGACAACAGATGGATAATCTTTTTTGAGACCAATGACACCCCAGGTACATCACCCTCATTATTATGGGAATCGTTTAAGGCATTTATCAGAGGATCGATAATTTCATATCAAGCTTTTCAAAATAAAAAAAATAAGACGGAACAATTGTATTTAGAAGAAAAAATTAGACAATTGGACTTAGACAATGCTAAAGATCCAACTATGGATAAACATAACAAGATATTAATATTGAAATTTAAACTGAATAGAATTTTATCTGAAAGAGTCATTAGACTATTTCAAATTACAAAACAGGAACATTTTGAATTCGGTGATAAACCACATAAACTCCTGGCACGACAAATGAAAAAATGGGAAAAAGATCATATGATTTCAAAAATTAGGTCAGATAAAGGGGAATTGATAACACTACCCAAAGATATTAATAAAAGATTCGCTCAATTTTATCAAGATTTATATACATCTAAAACATCAACAGACCAAATACCAAACTCACAAATTTTTTGGATAACTGCAATCTCCCAAAACTTAATGTGATGGAACAGGAAGAATTAGGAGCTCAAATTTCAAATAATGAAATAGAAGAGTCAATAAAGTCATTGAAGAATGGCAAAACTCCTGGCCCGGACGGATTTAGTAACGAATTCTATAAAAGATTTTATGAAACAATTTCACCGCGCTTACATAAACTTTATACATATGCATTCAAAGAACAGAAATTACCAGAAACACTTGCGGAATCAACTATAACATTAATACCTAAAAAGGATAAAGATCTAGAGGATCCCGGTTCATATAGAGCCATTGCATTATTAAACACAGATCAGAAAATATTAGCAAAAACATTGGCAAGAAGATTAAGTAAATATGTTAGTAAATTAATAAACCCGGATCAAATGGGGTTGATACCTAAGAGACATTCATTTAATAATTTGAGACGTCTTTTTAATATAATGTATTCATATAAGACAGAAGAAGACATCAATTATTTCATTGGATGCAGAAAAAGCATTTGATCATGTGGAATGGGAATATCTTTTTAAAGTATTACAAAAATTTCAAATGGGAAATAATTTTATCCTATGGATAAAATTACTATATGATAAACCCACGGCTAGAATATTAACGAATAATATACTCTCCCCGAAATTTCAACTATCCAGGGGCAATAGACAGGGATGTGTTTTATCTCCCCTTCTATTTGCCCTGGTGATAGAGCCTTTAGCAGAAAATATAAGAATTCACCCTAATATCCACGGTTACAACACTAAAAACGCTAAGAATAAAATATCATTATATGCAGATGATGTACTATTATACATTACAAAATCGCAAATTTGCATACCAAACTTATTAAATTTAATAGAAGAATTTGGTTCCTTCTCAGGATATAGAATAAATTGGAATAAAAGTGAAATAATGACTATAAAACCTCAAGAGCCAACTCATCTCTTAAAATACCCCTTTAAAATTGCCACAGAAAAATTCAAATATTTGGGTATTCAAATCACTAGAAAATATAATTCTTTATTTAATGCAAATTACCTTAATTACAAGTTACAAGTGTCGATCCAATTTTGGAAAACACTACCGATGTCCTTAATAGGCAGAATAAATGCCATTAAAATGATTTTCCTTCCACAAACTCTGTATCCCTTTCAAACAATACCAATATACATACCTAAAATTGTTTTCAAAAAACTTGACTCGTATATTACAAATTTCATATGGGACTATAAATCACATAGAATTCAAAAAAAACATTTATGTAAACCCAAAGAATTTGGTGGACTTCCACTTCCCAATTTTATGTACTATCATTGGGCAGTGAACATTAAAAATATAATATACTGGCTGGATAGCTCAACATTACAGGCAGAATGGACAATAATGGAGAGAGAGGACTGCACTCCTTTTAATATAGGAGCGACCCTTCTCTCCCCAATAAGATTGAAAAACACAATATATAAGAGAAATCCGACGATTCACAGCACAATACGAATCTGGAGACAAATAAAATCCACTCTTAAATTAAGAAACTTTTCACTTCTTTCACCGATAGTTAATAATCCGTCGTTTAAGCCATCGACTATTGAGAAAACGTTTACTCATTGGGGACGATTAGGAATTAAGATTTCGGAAGATATGTATGAAAAGGGAAAAATTCTATCATTTCAAGAATTACAGCTTAAATACAATTTGGAAAGTAATCAATATTTTAGATATCTGCAAATCCAAGATTATCTGAAAAAATACTCACAAGATTATCAAAACTTGACGTATCCACTAGAGCAAGGCATGAATAGACAGGTAGAATTGGATCATTTAACATCATATTTCTATAATACTATTTTAAATATAGATATACCTTCCACAGATGGTATAAGAAAAGAGTGGGAAAAAGAACTGGCTATAGAAATCCCTAAGGACAGATGGGAAGATTATTTGTTATATGTACACAAATGTTCGATTAATGTCAGACACACCCTGATTCAATTTAAAATTGTACATAGATTATACTACTCGAAAACTAAACTAAATATTTTTTTTCCAAACGTGTCCCCCATCTGTGATAAGTGTCTAACACAAGAAGCAACAATATCACATTCATTTGTCTCCTGTGTAAAACTTCAGAAATTTTGGAAGGAAATTTTTGAAACCTTTTCAAAATTATTTAAAATAAGACTGGACCCAAACACAGAATTGATTATTTTCAGAACAATGGAAGCCCGTTCTGAGCTAACGTCATTTCAAATATGTTTCCTCAATTATGGTTTGATAATGGCAAAAAAAATACTTAAATTCTGGAAAAACGCACCTATACCAACATTTAAAATGTGGATTACAAATATGTCAGAAATATTACATCTCGAGGAAATGAGACTTGTTCTAGCAGGAAAACCAGAACAATTCTTTAAGATATGGTCGCCTTATATTGATTTTTTACAAGTGTAATATGGTGCAACATAACCCTGGAAAGTAACCGTTTTAGAACTAGGTGAGGGGTGTGTAATGTTACGAATTAGGCACATTCCCTTTTTTTCTGTTTAGTTATTTTTTATGCATTTTCTTCTTATTTCCTTTCTTTTCTTAAGGCGCTTTTATTTTTGGGGCCTTTCTGTTTTATTTTTTTTCTACACTTCTAAGGACGCAGTCTACTTATCTAATTATCAATCATTAACCGTCAATTATTGCGCCCTACACATCACTACTATCCTCAAGCTTTTCTTTTTTTCTTTCTTTCTTTTCTATCAAACATTTTTTTTAAAAGTTGTACATGAAATGTATTATGTTATATACCAGGATTATTATGTATGTACATTGCTTCTAATAAAAATATATATTAAAAAAAAAGAAAAAGAAATTGAGATTGTAAAAATCAAGTCTGCAATTTATCCCATCAGATAAAGCATAAAAAGAAGTTTAATTTGACACCTAATTCACTTTCATATCTTCAGTATTAAAAATGTTATGGCCATTTTCATACACGAAAATTAGCATCTTGTTCCCTATTGCTTTTCCATTGACTTAACTCAAAAGCTGTGATCAAGCTGTGATCATAACATTCTTAAAAATTAAGAGAACTGAATGAAATTTTCAGTTATTATAGATTGAAGCATTCTGAAACAAATATGAACAATCTTACTTGGATGACCTGAAATTAAAGCATATAATTAGTTAGTTACCTAATTGTAGCTAATTACAAAATTCAATTACTAGATCTAAACATCTATCAATTTCTTGAGAAAAGGTTAACATTTTTAAATAGCCTAAGTGTCCAAATAACATTCACACAAGAATTCACAATATAACATGATTTTTAAATCTCATTGTCATGAATTTATAGGCCAAATGGAAGGAATTTAGTGTTTAATTCCCGTAAATTAATGGCCATTTAAATCATCTTGCGAGTGGTTTTTTGTGGAACGGGATCGATTGGAACGTTGCGGTTGCGGTGAATTTAAACCCCATATCGGCAGGAAAAATACTGCCGGTTCGTATTGGGCCTAAGTCACCTTTTCGCAACGTAAAATTTGGATTAAAGGCATCCTAAGAAGCACGTTTATATGTAAAATAAACGGCTTTCCTTTACCTGTCCCGTGCGTGAAATCCGTCCCCGTTGTCGGTGTTGACGGCTTTAGAAGTTGATTTTTTAATTATTCCAGCTATTATAATATCCAGTGCAGTTTTTTAAAAACTTAATAAAACCGATGTCCGAGTGATTATTCTTCAGCAGCTAAACAGCCTGACAAAAATCGATTTGAATATGCTGCCAAAATACGTCATTTTAAACCCGCCCCCCTCTCAAAGTCGCACACACGGACAGTGACAGAACTGCAGCGCTGCTGAAGGTAAGTTTTGTAACATACCTATTATGGATCCGAGAAAACTGATCAGGCAAAAAGATTTTCAAAAATAAAGAGAATATAAACAATTGGTAATGCGAAAATGGAAACCTAAGCAAAATATCCCCGGGAACCCATTGTCTGGCATGGCGACCCTGTTTATAGAGGAGGGGGATGAGGAACAAATTCGGGGGGAATGAGGAACAAAGTTGGGAACAGTGTATACCACCTCCCCCATATGCCCTGGCCACCAGTCCCTAGTAGCAGGAGCTACCCCACTAAGATCCCGTAGGGAGGGAGGCTCCGGCACCCCTACAGGGAAGGACACCCCAGAAGAAAATGATACTGATAGCGACTCGGAAACTGAAAAGGAAGATGAGAAAGAAGAAGGGAAAGGGCTGAGGCAGAAGAGGAAGGAGGAGCAGTAATTGAATCCAACAGTGAGAGAGTTAAACAAGCAGAAGCAATGCAGAGCACCAGAGACAGGATATAAATCAAAGAAGACTGAAAAGGGAAAAAGCATGATGCCGATTAGGTGGCTCTCGAGGCACTGTACCCTGACGACCCCGCAAGAATCGAGGCTATGCTCACTGCCCTGACTCAATGCATGAAATGACCTATTGAAATGCGCAAAGTAATTGAATGCAGACCCCCACCCAAGGAATCAGTGCATGATTTCTGGGAGAGAATTTTACTACAGCGTATCGCACTTATGCAGGAGACGAGAACTTTAACTGCAACCAACAGTGTGCACAGTTTAAAACAATCTTGAAACAACTTCAGACCCTAAGGCTGCCCCACGGCTCAGCGGTGATACAGTGTGCTGATGACCTTCTGTTTGCAAGTACAGAGATAAGGAGATTGCTGAGGACACCGATGAGCTACTTAAAGCCTTCCACCGCTTGGGTTACATTCTACCCAAACAAAAGGTAGTTCAGGGGTGGGGCCCAGTCAGTCCCGAGCGTGGCCTCCAGCAGAGTGACCGGAGAGACGACCCAAAAAACAATCACATCTCCTGCAAGGTAAGAGACTGAAAAAAAAATTTCACCCAACCCCCTCCCCCACCCCCACATAAAACAAACCAGAGAACGTTTGCACAAACTTTTAAAACACATTAAAAATAACAAAACAAGACAAAAAAACAGACAGACTGTTGACGAGGCTGCAAATCGTACGGCGCCCCTGATGTTAACAAAGAATAATCTAATGGATACTACTATTGACTACCACCCCAACAGGTCCATGGCAGATTCCATTTTCCTCACCCCACACTCATCTCTTGAACATTTGGATAACAAGAACACAGACATAAGTCTCGTATTCATTGACTAAAACTTTGCCTTCAACACCATAATTCCAACAACACACATTCCCAAATAACCAAACTCATTTCCAAACTCCTGGGGAACTAGGACTCAGTACACCCCTCTCTAACTGGATCCATAGGCTGCAACCAGTAAGGACAGACAACAATACATACTCATTGATAATCATAAACACTGACACACCAGAAGGCTGCGTTCACAGCCCCCTTACTCTACTCGCTATACACTCACGACTGTGTGGGCAAATTTTGTTTAAACTCCATTAGCAAGTTTGGAAATGACACCACCATAATAACCCATATCTCAGGCAATGATGAGACAGAGAACAGGAAGGAGTAGAGAGCTTAGGAACATGATGTCAAGACAACAACCTCTGTGAATGTCAGCAAAATTGAAATAGACAACGATTTCAGGAGGCGGGGTGGGGTACATGCCCCACTCTACCTCAATGGAGCAAAATCGGAGAAAGTAGAGAGCTTCAAGTTTCTAGGCATAATTATCACCAACAATTTGGCCTGGTCCAAACACTGTTGGTAGGGCCAAAAAAGCACATAAAGTCCTCCCCTTACTCAGAAGTCAAAGAAAATTTGGCATCTCAAGTGATTCTTACCAAGTTCTATAAATGCACCAGAGAAAGCATCCTGAAAGCATCACTACTTGGTTTGGCAACTGCTCTGTCCAAGACTATACTTCCAGTACATCACACAAACCAATCTACCCTCCCCATTGACTTTTACACTTCACGTTATCTCAGGAAAGAACATGAATAATGGGCACTCACACCTCCATTCTCAATCAATCACAATCACAATAATACTTTATTAGCCAAGTATGTTTTTGCAACATACGAGGAATTTTATTTGCCAAGTCAGTCATACAGATAAAAGGCAACGGAACACACAAAACACATTTAGCATAAACATCCATCGCCACTTTCCTCACTGTGATGGAAGGCGAAAAAAAGTTCAATCTCTTCCCTTTGCTCTCCCGCAGTCGGGGGCCTCAAGCAATCCGTTGACAAGATGATCTTGACTCTCGTAGCCGGCGGCGGGCCCTCCGCATTGAGGCGATCAGTTCCTGCATCGGGGGGATGTCAGCTCCCCTGATCGAACCCCGCATCGGGGATGGTCGAACCTTCCGCGACATTGGGGCTCCCGACATCCATGGCCTCTCTCGAGACTGCGAGCTCCCGATGTAAATCCACGCCCCACGGTGGGGCCCAAGGTCAGTCCGAGGAGGCTTCCAGCTCCATCGATGGTAGGCCGCAGAGCGACCGGAGAATGCGACCCGAAAATTAATCGCATCTCAGACAAGGTAAGAAACTGAAAAAAAGTTTCTCCCTTCCCCTCCCCTTCCTCCCACATAAAACAAACCGGAGAACATTTACACGAACTTTTAACACACACTAAAAATGTTTTAAAATACAAAAAAAAAAGACTGTTGGCGGGGCAGCCAATCGTGCGGCGCCCCTGGTGGTAAATAAGATATTGTTATCTTCTCCCCTTTCATGTTAGGCAAAAGATACAAAAGATTGAAAGCATGTATCATCAGATTCAAGGACAACTTCTTCCCTGCTGTTATCAGGGTCTTGAAGACAAACTAAGGGATGCATTCCCAAACCCGTTTACCATGTTGTGGACCATGCACATTTTTTTAAATCTGCATTTTCTCTGTAGCTGTAATAATACGTTAAATGTTCTGTTTCCTTTTTTCTTTGTACTAATTGTTGTACTCATGGATGGTTTTGATTGTAATCATGCAGGGATGTTTTCATCTGGATAACATGCAAAACAAAGTTTTTCAATGTATCTCGGTAGGCATGATAATAATACCAATACCAATTTGCTTGCACCATCCTTTCAGTATTGTGAATGCTTCCTAGATATGTATACTCTTTAAGGTTCTGCATATATTTTGTTTTATTCTTATAAGACGTCAAGTGAAACTTAGAACATTAATCCATTTTAGGATTGCCAACTCTGGTTGAATTAATTCCTGCAATTTACTGCAAATTCATAAGCCCTGTGCCCTTTACCCCTGCCATTGATTGACTGATAGATCTATCATGGTAGCTCAATATCTTATTACCTAATTTTAACATAAATGGGATATTCATTAGAATATTCCTTGAGGAAGAATGTACTCAGGATTACAGCATTCAGTCTGTTGAATCTGTTCCATCATTCAATTGTTATGGGTAATTTGTACCAATTCCATCTATACAATCATAACATTATAACACCCGTTATGCTTCTCATCACCAGGATGCTTTTTGCAGCCAGGTAAACAATCTAATTATTTGTATAGCTAATAAATGAGAGGATTCAGAATAAAAAACAAAGAACATTTTAGTGCCCTATGAATCTGTTGCCCAATTACAGAAGGATATGGGGGCTTTGGAGTGGGTGTTAACCATATGTTTACCATAATGCTGACTGGATTAGGGGGTATTAGCTACAAAGAGAGGTTGGACAAACTTAAATTGTTTTCTCTAAAATGCCAGAAGGGTCTGGCCCACTTGGGCGATTTTTCAGCGGACTGCCAGCAACTGTTAAGTTCGCGGCACTCGCTGAAAAACCGGGAACTGGAACGGCGAGTGTTAGTGGAACACACACAAACACATTGCAACGGTGGGGGCCAGGGAAAGCGGGGGAGCGCTGTCTGAAATTCACACGGTGCAAAGCCAAGGTGATACAGACACACACCGCGATGAACAGGAAGGTTAAGACGACTAGCACAGTGTACAGTACGTCCCTTAAAAGAGGGGGGGAGGAGGGAGAAGGGGGGGAGAGAGAAGGGGGGGCGAGAGAAGGGGGGCGAGAGAAGGGAGGGGAGAGAGAAGGGGGGAGAGAAGGGAGGGGGAGAGAGAAGGGAGGGGGAGAGAGAAGGGGGGGAGAGAGAGAAGGGGGGGAGAGAGAGAAGGGGGGGGAGAGAGAGAAGGGGGGGAGAGAGAGAAGGGGGGGAGAGAGAGAAGGGGGGGAGAGAGAGAAGGGGGGGAGAGAGAGAAGGGGGGGAGAGAGAGAAGGGGGGAGGAGAGAGAAGGGGGAGGAGAGAGGGGGGGGAGAGAGAGAAGGGGGGAGAGAGAGAAGGGGGGGAGAGAGAGAAGGGGGGGAGAGAGAAGGGGTGGGGGGAGAGAAGGGGTGGGGAGAGAAGGGGGGGGAAGAAGGAGTGGAGACACTTTTAAGAATCCAGACAACTTTTAATAAGCCAGAGATACACAGCTGTGAAGTTTGGCGGGAATTTAACATTACCGGTCGGTTCTCCTTGGTTCTGAAAACTCGTGCTTACGTTTTTTTTCCCCCAATGAGCCAATGAAAATGCCCGGTCAGCAAAGGCGATTAACTAAAACTACCTACGACTAGCTCGACTACCTATAACTACATGGCGACCCCACTACAACTGCACCTACGACTACAAAAGTATAGATTTTCTCCATGGCGACCAATTTCTGGTCCCAGAAAATGTTTCAACATATTGAAAAGTTTGTGGCGACCATACTGAGGCCGCGACCAGTTCCCAGAATGCGCGAACTCCTCGCAACCATGAAGGAGACTCACCAGAGACCACCAGCGAACATGTGGCGACCATGTGGCGAGCGCAGTCTCCTAAAAAGTCGCCTAAGTGGGACAGGCCCTCGATGTTGAGGGGAGACCTGATAAAAATGTATAAAATTCTGAGAGGTATAGATAAGATAGACAGCCAGGACCTTTTAACCAGATTGGAAATGTAAAATAATAAAGGGCATAACTTTAAAGTGAGCGGGGCAAAATTTAAAGGAGATGCGCGAAACAATTTTTTTTACATTGTGGGAGGTATGTACCCGAAAAGCACTGCTAGGGGTTATGGTGGAGGCAGGTACAATAGTGGTGTTTAGGAGCCATCTAGATCGGCACATAAATATGCAGGGAATGTAGGGACACGGATCAATTGGAAATTGAATTGGAAATGGAAATGTGCAAGCAAATGACATTCGTTTATCTTTGCATTATGTTCAGCAGAGACATTGTGGGTCGAATGGCTTGTTTCTGTGGTGTAATGTTCAATGTCCTCCGAATGTACTCCAGAATAGATCATCATGGTGTTCTGGAGATTAATTTTCATTTACTATTTTGATTGAATGGAATAGGTTAATTCCCAATGTTTCTCCATTGATCAAGATAAAATAAGACACCAGAGACGACAGACGTTTTAATGGCTTTCCTCCATATTTGCAAACATTCCTTATTCTTAGTGAGATAACAACTATCGTGCACATAACCACTATGGATTCCCTGTAGAGTACTAATAAATCTATTTAATGCATTATTCATTTAGAGGTAGACATAAAACCAAATATGAAGAAAGGGGAGCAAGAGTAAAATTCAGCTAAAAGCGAGGGAATAAGACTAATCTTTTTGCAAATGCTATTAAAGGCAAAACTCATATTATTTTCTGCACAGATGCTGGGTTTGTGTTGCTTGCGAAAATTATGGGTGCTGTAAGTACAGTAGCCAATGAATTTTCAGCGTATAGGCGGGATTTCCTGCAAAGCTCGTTGTTGGTGAGCTGGAGAACGGAACGAAATAAAAGAAGGAAGAGGATTGCAGGAAAAGGGACGTTGATGGCTGTCACTTCGCCAATGAGAACAACCCTTTGCCACTCAATTAAAAAACTCAAAAAAGGTTACAATATATAAAAAAATAATAAATATATAAGTAAAAGCGCCTCCAACTGTTTTCAGAAAATTCCGATGCCCTGGAGTGGGAGTGAGTCAGTGAATGAATGAATGCGAGATTGAAGGGTAAGATTTTCATGTTAACCAGAGTTTGATTTTTGTAGCTGTTTTTAAAAAAAAATAAAGTGTGTGTTTAAGCTAAAACTGTTGCAGTTTGGATCTTTATGCACTTTATGGGGTGGGAGAGGGCGAGGCAGCAGAGCGTTGGTGAAGCTGGGAGAGATCTTACCTTCGGCCGCACGGCTCTGCCTTCAAACCAGCGGGGGCCTCGGGAAGGAGAGAGAGAGAGAGAGAGAGAGCGGGAGAGGCCGCCGGTGCTCGGCTTGAGCCGCCAGTCCGCCGGGCGGATGGGAGGGAGTTGGGGCGACGGTGCCGGTGCCGGTGCCGGTGCCACCTCGCGCGGTTTCCCTGGCGCCGGACCGCGGTTGAGGCGCGCGCTCCGGCTGCAGGCTGCAGGTTTCGCCCGGGCCCGGCCCGGCCCTGCTCGCTTAACATCGCAGGTTTGTGGAGCCGCTTCCCGCGCACAGATCCGGCTCGGCCCGGCCGCTTGATATTTTAAACGCGCGTCGCTCTGGAGAATTTTTCTCTCTCGCGTTTTTACTTTTGAGAAAAAGCTGCGGAAAGATTCCGCGGCCCAGCCACGGGCTTGGAGCGGGGTTTGGCGGCCTGCTGGGGCACAGGCCGCGGGGCGGGGCGGCGCCGCTTCCAGCGCCCGGTGCTGTCTGGCCTCCACCATTCCGTCGGCTTCTTGCTGCCCGAGGCCTGGCGGCGGTGGTAGATTTGTTTTCCCCCGAGCCGTGAGTTTGAAGCAAAGTGGGCGAAGTTATGTTAAACAAGCGCCTAACTCCCCGTGGCCAGGCCATAAGGAATGTTGTAGGGTTGCTCCCCAACCCCTTTGAAGATCATCCGCTTGGGTTCATGCGTTTGCTTTCTTTCTGCTGTGCTTGAAAAAACACTTTGACTTTCATTCTAAAGGGCTTTTATACCCAACACAAGAAGTGTCGCCAGCAAGCATAATTTTGTGGTGACCGATGACCTACAGTGCCCTCCATAATGTTTGGGACAAAGACCCGTCATTTATTTATTTGCCTCTGTTCTCCACAATTTGAGATTTGTAATAGAAAAAAAATCACATGTGGTTAAAGTGACATTGTCAGATTTTAATAAAGGCCATTTTAATACATTTTGGTTTCACCATGCAGAAATTATAGCTGTGTTTATACATAGTTCCCCCCCACCCCCACCCCCACCACCACCACCACCCATTTCAGGGCAGCATAATGTTTGGGACACAGCAATGCCATGTAAATGAAAGTAGTCATGTTTAGTATTTTGTTACATATGCTTTGCATGGTGTCTTCTCAGGTGGTGCTCTGCCAGGCCTGTATTGCAGCCATCTTCAGCTTATGCTTGTTTTAGGGGCTAGTCCCCTTTAGTTTTTTCTTCAGCATATAAAAGGCATGCTCAATTGGGTTCAGATCAGGTGATTGACTTGGCCACTCAAGAATTTACCATCTTTTAGCTTTGAAAAACTCCTTTGTTGCTTTAGCAGTATGTTTGGGATCATTGTCTTGCTGTAGAATGAACCGCCGGCCAATGAGTTTTGAGGCATTTGTTTGAACTTGAGCAGATAGGATGTGTTTATACACTTCCGAATTCATTATGCTACTACCATCAGAAGTTGTGTCATCAATGAAGATAAGTGAGCCAGTACCTTCAGCAGCTATGCCCAGGCCATAACAACCCCACCACCGTGTTTCACAGATGAGGTGGTATGCTTTGGATCTTGGGCAGTTTCCGTCTCTCCTCCATACTTTGTTCTTGCCATCACTCTGATGTAAGTTAATCTTTGTCTCATCTGTCCACAAGACCTTTTTCCAGAATTGTGGTTGCTCTTTTAAGTACTTCTTGGCAAACTAACCCAGCCATCCTATTTTTGCGGCTAACCAGTAGTTTGCATCTGGCAGTGTAGCCTCTGTATTTCTGTTCATGAAGTCTTCTGCGGACAGTGGTCATTGACAAATCCACATCTGACTCCTGAAGTGTTTTTGATCAGTCGGACAGGCGTTTGGGGATTTTTCTTTATTATAGAGAGAATTCTTCTGTCATCAGCTGTGGAGGCCTTCCTTGGCCTGCCAGTCCCTTTGCGATTAGTAAGCTCACCAGTGCTTTCTTTCTTCTTAATGATGTTCCAAACAGTTGATTTTGGTAAGCCGAAAGTTTGGCTAATGTCTCTAACAGTTTTATTTGTGTTTCTCAGTCTCATAATGACTTTGTTGACTTTCATTGACACAACTTTGATCCTCATGTTGATAAACAGCAATAAAAGATTCCAAAGGTGATAGAAAGACTGGAGGAAGGAATAGGTGCTGAGAGCTCTCTTATACCTGCATTAAGGAGGCAATTAAACACACCTGAGCAATTACAAACACCTGAGAAGCCATGTGTCCCAAACATTATGGTGCCCTGAAATTGGGTGGGTGGGGTGTGGGGGGGAGGGGGAGACTATGTATAAATACAGCTGTAATTTCTACATGGTGAAACCAAAATGTATAAACATGGCCTTTATTAAAATCTGACAATGTGCACTTTAGCCACATGTGATTTTTTTTTTCTATTGCAAATCTCAAATTGTGGAGTACAGAGGCAAATAAATAAATGATGGGTCTTTGTCCCAAATGATATGGAGGGCACTGTAACTGCCCTACGTCGGGGGAAAAAATAGTCTGAGAAAAAAGTCAATGTGAAAGTTTTATGGAAAATGTAGCAGCGTGTAACGTAATACATGCTAGTCCGCGAAAAGGACTGATGCAATGTGCTGATGGAACAGCTGAAGGAATTGTGTTGTATGACAGCCTTCATTCATTTTTATTGCCAATTTCGCTGCATTGTGGTTCTTTTTACGGTTACACATGTCGATACCAGAATGGTCTAAAATCGCAAAATGAATTTCCAAATTGTATTATATTGATGTCTGTGCTGTTTTATTCAATAAATATATCTGAGCTTAAATTTCCCTTTTCAAAAGTGTTGGTCATAAATTACTTTGAATTTTTTTTGGAGTTTATACTTCTTTGATTACTTAAGCTTTCATGATATTGATGGATTGACAGTGGAATTGGAAATTATGTCATCCTTTTTGTTAAATCATTCCGAAGTCTACTTAATTTGTTTAGTAAAATGCGTTCTATTTGGGGAACTAAATATAAAGTTTGACACAAAAGCTGGAGTAACTGAGCGGGACTGGCAGCATCTCTGGAGAGAAGGAATATATAGTTTGGTTTCTAATTAATATACATACGTCACATTGCTAGTACAGAAATTGCGTATTCTTGTTAAATTTGGGTGGATGGATAGAAGTTCAATGCGAATAGCTCTTTTAAAATCATAAAGGTCCAGAAGGATGAAGAGGCCAATTCAGCTCAATAGAACTGAATTTCATTTCTGTAATTCGGTTTTTGAAATGTTGGTGGTATAACAATGAATTAAAGTGATGGTTTTGTGGAGAGTAGAGTCTGGAAAAGACTGAATCTGATGCTATTTCATGGTCAGTTTTCTAAATTACTGCTGTTAAGGCAGATTTGCCAATACAATTTAAATATCACAGTTCTTGTTGGTATATCTGGGGATCTTTTTTATTTTTAGTAGCTGTTCTTAATTACAAATAGAATGCATAATTGTACCACATCCATACCATAATTTACTTTATTATAATTTACTAAATATACCATACTTTAAAAAAAATTGGCGTACAGAATATTCCAATGGTAAATCTTTAGTGCTAACTAACAGAATCCAATGCCACTTTTAAATCTTTTGTCCTTGACTGTACAGTACTAACAGTTTAAACAAAGGTATATGTTCTGTTTATTATCTAATTATAGAGGTAGTTATTCCATCTGGGTAGCAATAGGGCAGCCAGTGGAGCTGTCGCCTCACAGCTCCGGCATCCCAGCATCAATCCTGCCTGCTGTTTATGTGCTGTTTGCATACTTTCAGTGATCACATGGGTCTTTTTCCAAATCCTAAAAATGATGGTTAGAAAATAAATTGCCCTAGGTGTGTAGGGGAGTGGGAGCATCTGGGGGAAGTAGGTGAGAAGGTGAGGAAAATAATATAGTATTTGTGTAAATGGGTGTTTAATGATTAAGTTGGACATTAACCGAAAGTCAGTTTACCGTACCACATGCCTCTTCTGTCCAGTAGACTTGTTTCATTTTATCTAATGCCCTGTGGTCCTGCGTAACCTTCAAGCCTTTTTTTCTAAGCAATTTGATTTGAATAATACAAACAAAGATGAAAATTGTCCCTGGATTTTCTTAAAACTATGAATCGACACAGATTATTTGGCCACAATGTACATAACTGTAGAGAAAAGAGTAGTTTTAGCACCCTAGAGTTTGGTTCCTAATTCTGTAGGTTATTGCACTTAACACTGATTAAATCACACCTTAGTCATCTTTGATCCCAATAATTTAACCCCCGTTTAGTCAATTTCTTGTCATAATCCAATCCTGGCAACGTACTCGTGAATATCCTCTCCACCCTCTCTTGTGCTACCATTTTCTTATTGGATGCATGACTACCTGTGGCCAAATAATCATTGCTTTTTTACAGTTCTGGTACAACCTTCTTGCTCTAGAATTTAATATAGTGCCTTAGTTATATATTTTTAAACGTAGTTGGAAACCAGCTCTACTGTGCAAACTGGTTTAAAAAACATTTTCTTTATCCAGATATTGAGAATAATTAAAATAGTTAGTTGTAGTCGTTTCATTTTTAAAGAATGTAGCTAATAATGAGATTTGTTTAGAAATAAATTTTTAAAAGCAGTTGAACAGTGGCCATGTATGAAATTTTGTTTGATGCGTCAGAAATCTATAGTAATTGGTCATCTGATGCTTGGTTTCAAATTGAAAAGGAAAATAATCCCTGTCAGTCATATAGTATTTAATTAGTTTGGGATCTGAATATTTTGGACTGCAAAAGAGTCAACAATGTTTACATTGTCAATCCAGAGACATTGAAGATACAAGCTTCAAAACCACACATTTGGTGAGTAAAAACAACAGATGTTGGAAATTGGAAATAAAAACAGGGAAATGCCAGAAGTACAGTTAGCCATGTAGTATCTGTGCAGAGATGTTTCAGGTTAATCACTTTTCATCAGAATTGTCATTAGTTAGGAATGTTTTAAAGATTCAACACCTGCCCTTTCACCTCTTCCCTTGCTACTCACTAGGCTCCACATATCATTGCTTCCAGCTGAAACACAATCAACTTTCATCTCTTCCAATATTAGGATACTGCATTTGGTAATGCTCAATATTTGGAAAACCAAATGAAGATTGGGTGACTGGTTTAGACAATCCTTTTCTTCAGTCCTCAAGAGTGATCCTGATTTTCCCGTTACTGATCATTTTCTTTGGCCTCCTGCATTGTTCCAATGAAGCCAACTGAAGCTTGAGGAACAGCAACTCATCTTCAGACTGGGCATTATTGCAGATGTCGGAGCATAAGGGTAATTCCACACAGCCAGTCTTTCCAGTTTGTATCAGTACGGGCCATTTCTGTGAAAGATTAAATCTTGTAAAAATACTAGTTCTCGTTTAAATATGGCACTTCACCTGCTGGGTATTTTGAGCTTTCTGTTTCAGATTTCCAATACCTACAGATCTATATCTTATAGTTCCAGCAATATTTTTTTCGTCTGTTTCCGTTTATCTCTTGTACACCTTGATTTCTAACGTTTCTCAGTTCTAATGGAAGTTCATCAACCGGTAACTAACCGATTCTTCCACAGATGTTGACCAACCCGAGTCATTCCAATAATTTTTTTACATATTCTATAACTCTGGTTTCTGTTATCTGACTGGATGGCACCTAGATCCAGCCTTTTATCCACGATTCTTACCTGGAAAATAAATTAAAAGATAATGGCAAAATACTTCAGATTGGAAGGCTGTGACTAGTGTGCCTCGGGGATTGGTATTGGGCCCATTGCTGTTTGTCATCTATGTCAACAATTTTGGCCTTGGAATGGCTAATGGAGTTTAATTCAGAAGTGAGGTGTTGCATTTTGGGAAGTTAAACTAGAACGGGATCTTCACAGTGAACAGTAGGATCCTGGAGAATGTTGTAGGGCAAAGGAAACTAGGGGCACAAGTACATAGTTACCCAAATGTGGCATCGCAGTTAGATAGATAGATAGGGTGGTGATGAAGGCTTTTGACATGCTGTCCTTCATAAGTCAGAGAATTAAGTATAGAAATTGGGATGTTGTATTACAGTTGTACAAAATGTCAGTGAGGCCATGGAGTATTGTCCCACAGTTCACAATGATGTATCCCTCACCGTCTCTAGCTAACAAACAGGCTATCTGGGAACCTCCTTGCCTGAGGTCATCTGCCTCGATTTGTCCTGTTTTTTTCTCACATCCAGTTCCCCTCTCCACTACAATCAGTCTGAAGAAGGGTGCCCACTTGAAACATCACCTATCCATTTTCTTCAGAGATGCTTCCTGGCCCTCTGAGTTACTCAAGCATTTTGTGTCTATCTTGAGTATTGTGTTCAGTTTTATTCACCCAGCTATAGGGCGGATGTCACTAAGCTGGACAGACTGCAAAGATTTATGAGAACATTAGACTAAGTGGGACCTGTTGGGTCCCAGTTACACGGGAGGCCTGGTCCCTCAACGCAACCCATTCCCCAATGCAATATTCCACCACTCACCCGTTCCCCCAACGCAACCCGTTCCCCCAACCCAATATTCCACCACTCACCCATAGCCCCCTAACTGCGCAGGGGCGGCTCATTTCCCCTCATCCCCAGCACTCCCTCCCCCTCCTCTTCATGGGGAGGGGGGAAGGAAGTGGGGTGTATGGTGGGGGGGTGTGGGAGGGGAGGGGGGGTGTGTGTGGGCGGGGTGGGGGGTAGGAGCCAGCGAGGGGGACGAGAGGGGAAGGGGCTGGACGTGGCAGTGCGATGGGTACTCGGTGGTAGCTGGTCGCTGATTGTTCTCCTCCGCCGTAATCAGAGTCTCCGCTTTCCGTTTGGCGACATCTCCGACTCCGCGCCGGGCTGGGCAGATTCTGGTCCCTCCGAAAATTGTGTCCGGTTCGAGACCTCCGCCATCCTCAGCTCCAGTAAAGAGGCGATGGTGCAGGAAGGGGCGGAGTGTCCTGGGAATGACAGAAGAGACTAATCCGCGTGGCGCTGATTGGGAGGAGAGGGGATCGATCTGCACATGCGCGGTTTTAAAGATTTTTAAACCTCGCTAACTTTTACATTATGCCAACGATCGGAACGAAACTTGGTGCACTCGCAGCACAGTGGAACGGTGAGTGAGCTGGTGAAAATCGTAGCGCTATCGCGTACCGTTTTTGCGCAAGTAGAAAAACCGCGCATACCAGATAACGATCAGAGTTTTAGTTATGTATAGATAGATAGATTGCCAGGACTCAAGGGTCTGAGTTATAGGGAGAGATTGGGCAGGCTGGGACTTCATTCCTTGGAGCGCAGGAGGTTGAGGGGTGATCTTACAGAGTTGATAAAATCATGAGGTGAATAGATGGGATGACTGCACAAGGGTTTTTTTTGTCTAGGATGAGGAATCAAGAACTAGAAGGCATATATTTAAAATGACAGAAAAGATTTAATGGGAACTTGAGGGGCAACTTTTTCACAGAGGAAGAGGATGCGGCAAGTACAATAACAACATTTAAATGACGTATGGATAGGAAAGGTTGAGGTATGGGCAAAACATGGGTAAAAGGAACTAGCTTAGATGCCGTGTCATGGTCGGCATTGAAGTGTTGACAAAAGTTTCCATGCTCTATGACTCTATATAGTCTTTGGTAATCATTTTGTTCTAATGGAGCAGTAGTGATGGGAGGTGTGAAGGGCTCTTATTGCTGCTAACTCCGCATCATGCTAACATTTATCAGGCATGACTTCAAATTACTTTTGTCCATTGCCCATCCCTCTGGGGTTGCTCCTACTATGTTCTGCTCATATGTTTTGGATTATAGTTCTAAGATGTATGGCAATTCCATTTCCTGGTATAAGTGCGACTGCACGTTGTGTGTGCCGGAACCTATCCTTCATCCTGCGTATAACCCAAGCACTAACAGCCACTTGCATATCAATAACACCAAACTGCAGCTTACCTTTTAACTTATCACCTCGTTTACTACTTTTGTTAGATTGCTTATAATATCAAATTGAATTTGGTTATCTAATTGAATTTGGTTCTCTACTAACTAACAGTTTTAGTTGAGTCTTTCAGCTGGATAATGGAAAATTTGACAGCATTGTCTCCCATTTCCTTGCTATTCCCTCTTTAGTCAATGTCTCAATATGAAGCATTCATACCCTTTATTTACTGATATTAAAACATCTTTTGCCTTTTCTTCCCCACCCTCGCCTCCATCTCATCTGATAGTAGTCTCTTGTGCATCTTTATCAGTTCCAAATTTGAATGCTCCTGTCCTCGAGAATTCCCTAATGCAGTCGCCTAAACTGCATTCTCCATTATCACAAACAATTTGATATACTGTTCATGTCATATTCAACTTTCCCACTGTACTTTTCAGACCTAAATTGGATCTGATCTGTGTGTCAGACTTAAAATGCTTATTCTCTTAGTTCATTCAATAGCCTCTCATGTGCCTCTTGCTGCAACATTCCACAATAGTGCTGACGTTACTTTCAGCAATTCTTTGCTTTCCACCCAGTCTGATCTGACCCTATGAGAACCATATGTTTTCCTAATGCCTACTGTAAAACCTATGCTTCTAAGTAAATGGTTCTATATAATATTGTCACTTGTTCTGAACTGCAGTGTTAGCGATCAGCGTTGCTCATTTAAAAAGCCCCTTGGTACCAGTATATTTAGTATGTGGTATTTGAATAATTTACCATTTGTTCTGGTCTTGATTTTGCAGTTGCATGCATCAGAATCAGAACCTAATGGGTTGGAGCCCTAACCTGATATTTAAGTGCAATCCAGCAGAATCTAGTATTGTTTGGATGGAATGCTAAACTTATTTACTGTTTCTTTTCGGGGGCAGAGTCTATCTCTCATGTTCTTAAAACAAAAGTTACCTTTTTCGTTTGTTGATGATAATGGTTAATTATTAATTGGACTTCTGTTTCGACCGAAGTATCATAGTTATAAAGTATTTTCTTGTAACCAATGAATATATGAGGCACCATATAAAACTGTTTTTTAAAGCTATAAATTGCTGTGAAAGTTTATTTTTTAAAGAAAATATATGAAAGTGGAAATAGAGGCCTTCCTTAGTGACCATAAAGATGACGAATTTGTTGATAAATTTCATGCATTTATATAAGCTGAATATATCTTGTTTGGAATATGCTTGTATAGGTTGTTACAACAGTTGCTTTACTTGTAGATTTGAGACACACCAATGATTACCACTCAAATATCAATTGCATATCAGCCATTTCCCAAAAGCACAGATGATATTTTCATGGGGGAATAAATGGGGTGGTGTGGTCAGTGGTAGTGATGGCATCTATCAGCATTTTTGGTAATGTTGGGGATTCGTGGAGCAAAGTAAAATAACTCATCCATTTATTTCACTGCAGGAAGTAGACTTCCTGTCAGTGGAGTTACTGAGTGAAGAAAAGGAACAAAGCAATTTGCTTTACTTGTTCCTTGATGCATGTAATTTGTTTTTCTGGTGTTCATTTGGGTTTACTTTAATTTCATGTGATTTACTTGTCTCTGAATGAGTATCCATAGTTCTACTGCCAGATGAAGTAAAAGTTAGAAATGTTAAACTGGACATATTTAAATGGCATTTGACGTTTTGCTCGGCACAATTTAATCTGTTACATTGAATTGATATACCTAATCTGCGAAGATCTGAATTCAGTGCAGAGATGTAACTTTTCACTTCCATATTAGAAGGTTGCTGTTTCCAGTTCAGGATTCTTGAAGGAAATTGCCTATGTTGTTTTTATTAATGACTATGTCAGAAAGGAATCCTCCATTCAACAGATCTTGGTTTCTAATAAATTCAAAAATAGATTTAATTGTTAAAAAAAATTTACTGGAAGCTTGCTGCTGATTTTGTTTTATTTTTCTTCAAATTTTCCCCTCTTTTAGATGAATTTAACTGAAATGCAAATTGACAGACAGCTGTTAATTTGACAGGTGCTTATTTCAAAGCTTGATATTAAAAGAGTATATTCTTTATTTGTTCCATTTTGCTGAATATTTCACTTTTATTAAATGTTAACAGCAGGCTGGAACCATCAAAAAAGACACTGCTTTCCCAAACAATTGCTAGGATACTGTAATGACGAGTTGTTTTCATTCCATATACATCCTCGAGAAAATATCAATGCTGTAGTCGTGAAAACCTTAAAATCTGCTTCAATCTTTCACTGTTTTACAAACATTTTATTTTTGTTTATTGTTTGCTCCCATTGCGTGGAATTCTGTTAGCAAATGTATAATTTTGTAAATTCCATGGAAACATCAAAAGGGCCCTTGGGCTGTGGTAGTAATTGGGAATAGAATAGATTAAAATAATTTCTATAATCTGCTTCAAAGCCTGCTAAAGGAAGAAAAAAAAATCTAAAATGACAGCCCTCATGTCTTATGCATATATTTTTGTCAACAACATTATTTTTCTGTTTTTACCTGAATATGAATTGTGGGTAGTCTAGCTTGCAAGCACAGATGTTGGAATGCATAATGTAGGTCAAACGGTGCCATCTTCTATACTTTAGTTTCTGCAAAGGAAATGGACACATTAGACATGCAATTTGATAGTGTTAGTGTAAAATGTCACTTGCCACCTATTTTTACACAAACAGATTTCTTGTGACAAAACCAGTTGTATAATGATTGGTATGGAATGATTATTCAGTGGAGCAATATTGAGAACATAAAGAAAAATAAATAGTTAAAAGCTTTCTGTTCTTGTGTATGTGTGAACATATTTCATTTTAGATCTTGATTCAGAACAGGCAGTGAGGTGTCTTTCATACATATTTGTTTTGTTATTTAAGTAATTGAATGTAGAGGGCAGAAGAGAGTTGTTCATTGTAAAATGGATAATTTGATACTTAAAATGTTTATTTTCCATTTTTATTTTTCTTCGACAGAAATTCTTCAAGTTAAAAAGCAAAACTGGCATAGATGTCAACACCTACAGATCCCACAGGTGGGATGCCTCACCCTGGACCATCACCAGGACCAGGTCCATCTCCTGGACCAATTCTTGGCCCAAGTCCAGGACCAGGACCATCACCAGGCTCTGTACATAGTATGATGGGTCCAAGTCCAGGACCACCGAATGTAACTCATTCAATACCATCGCAAGCTCCAAGTGAGTTTCAGCAGGATAGCATGCACCAGATGCACAAGGTAAATGTCTCCAGAATATCAAAAATATTACTTATAAAATATGTAACATGTACTGCTTAAAATTTGTTGTGGTTTGTTTTAGTACGATAGATTGGACCTTTGTATTTCTAAAAATAATTTATAACATTGATTCTGACAGACCTGAGCATTTCTTTAAAAAAAATCTTTTTTTGGATTTGCAGCACTTGTTTTCCTCATCTATCGTGCTTGATACTGTTTTTTTGGGTGTTTATTTGGTACAGCAAAATGTAACACAACTACATGATTAAATCTGTGGTTATATCGCAGCTAGTACATTTAAAGGTAAAATAAATCTTTCACATGGGTCTGGAGTTAATGATGTGTTGCACTGATTTTCAGTTGTAAATTCTTTGCAATCAGCATTCAGATAATAGGAAATTAAAATGCAGATTATATTGAGCATTGAATCAAGTCTCTGATCTATCGAGCTTTATAAATAAAAAATATCTTACAACAAATAACATTTAAGAAAAACCTGTTAAGGCATGGCCACTGATTATTAGTGGTAAATTCTGAGGTATTTCCAAAGAAATGGCAAAAATATTTAGCCTTGGCCTTAAAAAGTTGTAATGATATTTGTGATGGAAATTGGAAGATAAACCTGCTGCAGATGGACTAATCCAGCACATGCAAAAAAATAAGTTGGGGAAGTGTTAGCAAAGGCAATATCACGTGTATATTAAAAAATCATTACTTAATGGAATAGGCAGACAGCTTACGTGATTCCTGTGAATGAAAGAGAGATGGAACAAATTCAGGGATTTGAGAGAGCAATCAGTTTAAAGTCAATGGACAGTTATAAAACAAAATTACTTTAAGAAAAACATCTAGAAACTGAAATTATAAAATAGCAGCACAGAATTCTAGAGAAGTCCAGGGTTACCGACATTAGTGAATACTTTGAGATGGTAACCAAAGGGTTAAGTGAGGCTAATGCATCTAAATTTTCTCAAGGCTTTTAAGGTATAGCATAAGAGAGTTATGATGTAGGTCAAAATGCACAGAGAATGCAGCAAGTAGCAGAATGGATTTAAGCCGACTATGAAACAGGAAAACCTGAGTAGACTAGCAAATGTTCTGAAGTGGTATTGTATAATAGGATCACTATTATTGCCTGGAATTAAGATGGGTAAGAGGTTAATTTTATTGATTTATGCTAGATGGAGAAAAGCTACTTACACTAGATGGGGAGTTTGGAGTAGGGAACATAATCTAAAAAAATAGATTTGTTTATTTTGTCCAGTCAGTGGGAATTGCTCCTGCACTCCATTGGATGTAGGGTTTGAAACATTCTTCCTCAAATGACATTGAATGCATGTTAAATGATTATTAGCAGTAAACTCTATTTCCTATGAAATGGCAAAAATATTTAATAATTATTTAGCCTTGGCATTGGATTTCAGTATCTATTGGATTTCTTTAATGAAATTTATTAAGAGATACGAGAAAATATAGCTTAATGTCACAAATTAGCCACGATCTCATAAAATGCTGAAATGATTCAATGGGTACAATAAATTATTATTTTTATATTCACCGTTTACATTAGCCATGTGGATTCTCAATTCAGAATTGTAATTTAAAAATTTGCAAGTGGCTCTTCATTGGTGAGTGAATTATCTGTGGTGATACAGGAGAGGCTTGTAACAAAATATAAGGAGTCTTTAATAAGCATGTTGAATTTCTATCCAATTGACAGACAATAAGGTAAGATGATAGATTTTAGTAGGGGAAAATTGTATTTTTTTTTAAAAGCAAATAGAGGATAAGAGGGATCTGAGGAAATGGATAACACAATTATGCAGTCACGGTGGCACAGCGGTAGAGTTACTGCCTTACAGCAAAATGCAGCGCCAGAGATCCGGGTTCGATCCCGACTACGGGTGCTGTATGTATGGAGTTTGTACGTTATCCCCGTGATCTGCGTGGGTTTTCTCCGAGATCTTCGGTTTCCTCCCACACTCCAAAGACATACAATTTGTAGGTTAATTGGATTGATTAATTGGCTTGATAAAAATGTAAACATTGTCCAAGTTGGCGATATGCAGAGTACTGCCCTGCCGACTATAAAATTCAGAAGGTTCACAAATGATTAATGCAGGTTCACACAATGAAAAGTTTAAATCTATCTACAACAATTGCACCCTTTAGAGGTCAAGGTAATAATCAATAACAATGTGAATTATGCAACTTTAATTAGTACTTGGATTGTGGGAATTTGAAGCTGTAAACAAGGAATTTCATGTATCTTAAACTGGAGAAAATCATTGATTAATAGTTTTAATTTTACAATTACCCAAATGGCATATTACTTCAAAAATTGGCATTGATGATAGATATCAAATGCTGGAGTAACTCAGCGGGTCAGGCAGCATCTCTGGAGAAAAGGAACATGTGACGTTTCGGATCGGAACCCTTCTTCAGACTGAAGGATAGAGAAATCTGAAACAAAACAGGGCAGGCAACAGATGAACTCTGGAAGGGTGGAGTCCATAATGGCCAATTGTTGGCTGGGGAAGATGTGCTAACAACAGGGATACGGGGATTTGAACAGTAGAATTAGTAGGGTGACTAGGATGGGGCAGGGTGGTAGAGAGGGGGGGGGGAGGAATGCAGGAGTTATATGCATTTAGAGAAATCAATGTTCATACTGCTGGATATACACAGAAAGCTGGAGTGCCTCAGCGATTCAGACAGCATTTTTGGAGAAAAGGTATAGGCGATGTTTCGGGTCGAGACCCTTCTACAGACTGAGTCAGGGGGAAAGGAAACGAGAGATACAGACAGTGATATAGAGAGATATAGAACAAATGAATGAAATATATGCAAAAAAGTAACTGATAAAAAATACAGGCCATTATTAGCTGTGAGCTAGGTGAAAACGAGTTACAGACAAAGAGACACTACTGCTGGGTTGTACGTTGCCCAAGCAAAATAGGAGGTGCTGGTCCTCCAATTTGTGCTGTGACTACCATATAAATATTTTCCTACTTTAAGGGTGAAATGGTGTTATGGGCCTATGTGTTGTCAATCAATAGAGCTCAAATCTTGGGTACACAAAAATGCTGGAGAAACTCAGCAGGTGCAGCAGCATCTATGGAGCGAAGGAAATAGGTAACGTTTCGGGCTGAAACCCTTCTTCAGACTGATAGGGGGTGGGGAGAAGAAAGGAAAAAAGAAAAAGGCGAGGAGGAGCCCGAGGGCTAGGGGAGGGGAGGAGACAACCAGATGGCTGATGAAGGGGAGGGGACAGCAAGGGCTAGCAGAATTGGGAGAATTCAATGTTCAAGCCCCCAGGATGTAGACAGCCCAAGCGGAATATGAGGTGCATTTCCTCCAATCTTGCTCAAATCTTGGATCAGTTGATACCTCCAAATCATTTTCTTGTGGATATGTTACCTTTTTTAATAATTTGTAAAGGAATCTTGAAAGATTCAAAATATCTGATCAATCTAGTCATTGTTATCACATATGTCGATTAAAATATATGACCAGGTAAGCTATATTCATTGTTTTTGTTGGTTAGCTAGGGAATTTGAAAAATTCAATTGGTTATGTTCAGATATTTGCTTAGATGAATTGTGGATATGTTTAATGACCCTCCTAAATCGAAAGGGGGATACTGTGCTTGTGCAAATTAATTGAAAAACAGATTGATATTGATTTTTTTTTTTCATGTGTTGAGGTTCTATGTCCATCATTTGTTCTTGTATTTTCTGAAACTCGATAAATCTCACCAAGAAAGTTCCCTGGTCATTTTCATTCTTGGGGTATTCATTTTCCAGTGATTTCTGTGAAATTTGCTTCAGTTGGATGTACGGCAGAGAGAAAAAAAAGTGTTGTACAGCTACAAATCTGAACACAAACAGAAATTGACTAACCTAATTCACGATTGCAAAGTTGGTAGGTGTGTGCCAAGCTTCTATATCCAGGATTGTTAAGCAAAGGTCTGCAACCGCATCACTAATGCCCAAGAGGACGGGCAGGTGCAGCTGTAAAAGGAAGGCGACTCAAAGAGAATCGGGAAAGTAAGAAGGATCCGATAAAGACAAGTGATGCCCTGAAGAAAATATTGGAGACAGCAGAAGTCTCAATAAGGTCAAGCGACGTGCTCCAATGCCTCATTGACATTGGTCGTATAGCTCGAAGACCTGTGAAAAAATAACTTCTAACTGCTGCGATGAAGACAAAACAATACATGTGGTCCTTACAATATAACGTTTTCGACATGCGAGGACTGAGAAATGTGTTACTCAGTGATGAGAGCTGTTTGCTGGTTCAGGCCCAACATGGCCTACACGTTCCGAGATCAGTTGGAGAGCCGGTGAGAAAATGTAGACCAGTTCATCAAATATCCTGAAAATATGATTTGGAGTTTCAGCTACTATGGTGTTTGTTCGCTACACCCAGCTGACATGATGAGATCACTGCAATATATCGATGAATTGAAAAGAGTGGTGCCGGTGATTACGAAGACCATACCAGGTGGATCTGGATATTTCTGCAAGAACTGCACCGTGCCACACATCAAAGATGGACGCAGTTTTTCCATCAGACGGGGATAATGTCTGGAACTGGCCTAGTAACTCGTCCGACTTGAATTCGATTGAGAATTTGTGGGTAATTATCAAGGAGAGACTGAAATGAAAATTATGTACCATGAGACAAACTCAGCAATGCCATAATATAGCTGTGGTAGGGAGATGATAACATCCTCGGGAAATGTCAGAATCTGGTTGATTCCATGCCGAATTGTGTCAAAGACGATAAAGAACCATGGTGGACATATAATGTACTAAAGACATAATGGTGCAATGGTAATGAGTAAAATGTAGCTCTGTGGCATGCATATTGACATTATATCCGAGTGTATGTTTGATTCAATAAATTTTCATAAAGATGTATTATAGACTCTAGTCCTTGAACACACAAATTTCTGACTTGCAGAGTAGATACAGCTGAACCCAACTCCCAACTGGTGTGTGTATTCCTGTTTGAAGCTTATTGCAGGTGTCCAATCTATCTTATTGCACTGTAAATTTGGATATTGCCAATACGATGAGTAAAACATATTAGCTGCCTACCAATTCATTGTTAAATAATCTTGCGAATCTTTTAAAGAATCTTCGTGGGATTAATTGAGAATAATTGGTGGCATAAACACTGGTGATTAAAAGGATATTTGCAAAAACAAACTGGACATAGAAACATAGAAAATAGGTGCAGGAGAAGACCATTTGGCCCTGTGAACTAGCACCGCCATTCAATATGATCATGGCTGATCATCCAAAATCAGTACCCTGTTCCTGCTTTAAGACAAGTATAGAAGGAGAAAAAAACCTTAAGGTTGAGATGTGGCATATAGATTGGGAGGAAACTCCTGGAACATAAACATCAACACAATCTAATTGGTTTGATGGCTGGCTTCTGTGCTACTTTTTTAATAATTTAATGTAAATGAGTTTCTATATGCCATGACAACACAAATCTCTTGCAATATTTTGGGTGAGACTAGCGACACAATGTGTTTGAGCGCAGTACTTTATTAATTAGATGATGAGCCTTCAATCTAAACTAATAATTAAGGTGCAAAACACTTGCCAGCTCTTGCCAAACTGATGATTGAGAGCTAGAGATTAAAGCCCTGAATTCTTGTATTACTCCTAGCATTTAACACGGGGTTGTTTGCTGATCCACCCTGATGATCTTGAGTTTAGCCAAATCTGATTTGGTTTGGGGTGGTCAAATCTAGAGTCGATGTCAGGAGTGGGCAAGAGGCGAGTGGAAGAATAAGTCTGCAGGTTAGTAAATTTTAGGTGTCTGTTTTTTGATCAGTTTCTGTCCTGTTTCAATTATTGCATGAAACTTGCTTCATTTCATGTAACATGTGAGCAACAATCTCAATTCTAATCATTTATAATTGGAATAAGATGCACTTGTACCATAAGTAGGTATGACTAAGACTTTTTGGATATTTGTGGTTTGTAATTATTTTCCTGTGCTTAAGTGATCCTTACTTTACTGGAAAACTGAGCAAGTGATTAGATTCCCTTTTTCGAACTCAAAACTAAATTAGTAATATATATATATATTTTTATTGTTGCAATGACACTGATAATCTCTGTGACAAGCAAATAAATATTTTGCCACATCGAGGGTGAAATGGTGTAATGGATATGTACAATCCAATGTAAAACATTAAAATAATGTTGATAGCAGTCAACTTCAAATCCAATTTAACTTGAAGGCATGCTGCTGAAAGAAAGACGCCAATTTAATTGGTATAACTTATTTCTTGAGCAAATGATAAATGTGTGTCATTTGGCTTATTTTCCTCTAGCCGATGGAAACAATGCATGACAAGGGGATGACTGATGAAATGCACTATGGTCAGATGAAAAGTATGGGAATGAGGCCTGCTCATACAGGCATGGGCCCGCCACAAAGTCCCATGGATCAGCATTCTCAAGGTATGCACAAAATGTATTGTGTGAAGTATTTATTCTCCATATCTTTTGTTCATCTTTCCCTTTTCAGTATTTTTATTTTTCTGATGCATTAATTTAGATTTTGCATTTGGTAACAGTTTGCAATTTATTTTATTTTTGACTAATCTGTAAAGTTTTGCATCTACCATAGATTTTCTCTTATTGTACTGCTAGTATATTTTTGTTGACTAGCTCACAATAGGATGACACAAGTTAAACCTGGAAGAAGGAAGCCTAAAATATAAACAAGAAAACACCTAAATATCTGCAAATAAGAAAGTTCAGAAAACTCAACTAACCAATTGTAAATGAATACTAAAGTTAATTTAATTATTAAATCTCATCAACCATATTCTGAATATATTTTTGTCTGTTATTTTCCATCTCAGTAACTGAAATTGAGTTTGTTTCACTAGTCTTTCTTGTATTTCATTGCCTTTTGATAGCCTTGCATTTTTTTCTCAAGTGCAGCGGGTAGGGACTAACCATAATGCTTTGCCATATGATTGTGTGATTGTATTATATGATAAATTTTATACAATGTTGAGAGTATTTTGAATCAACTTTTTGTGTTTGGAATTTGATTACTCATGTATTTTGTCCATGCAGGCTATATGTCTCCTCATCCGTCTCCTATAAGCGTACCGGAGCATGCACCCAGTCCTATGTCAGCAGGGGGTCCCACTCCTCCTCAGATACCACCAGCCCAGGCCACACCGATATTGCAAGGAGATCCTCAGATTATGGGTCAGCAAAACAGAGGTCCTTCACCTTTTAATCCAGTTCAGCTTCACCAATTAAGGGCACAAATTCTGGCTTATAAAATGCTGGCCAGAGGACAACCACTACCAGATAACCTGCAGCTCGCTGTTCAAGGGATGCGGTCACTACCAAGTATGCAGCAGCAAGTAGCACCCATTGCTTACAACAGACCACCAAGTAAGTTACCAAATTAGTTTTATTGTTTTCATATAGAAAAAAGTACTCACGTTCTAAATGTATTTTCTGATTTCGAGGCAAAAATTAGATTTGCCTTGATTTTGTTTTAGCATCTAGGCAGTAAAACTTTTCATGGATTGGGGGCTGAAGTCTGGGAATTTCTGGCTTGTTTGCCCATGCATTAAGTCAGATGAGCTGGAGAGAGATACTGATCACATACCACAATTGTGTTAATTTTGAATCATGTTATGTAATACAAGAACAGAGTCAATTGTTTATTATAAACCTTGAAAGGAGGGTGTGTGTGGTAGTAGGTAAGAGAGAAGGAGAGACTTGCAAAATTTACCAGTTGACATTGTAACTGTACAACACAGAAACAGCCCCTTCGACCCACAATGCCAATGTTTCAAAAATTAAACTTATCCCTTCTGCCTGCAGGTGATCCATATCTTTCCATTTCATGCATGTTCATGGGCCTATCTGAATATGCCTATCAAAAAGCCTCAGATTATCACATCCGCTTTCACCAACATCCCTGGACCTAATTAGCTGAACTTCTCTCCACTCATTGAATGATTGCTTCTTTGTATGAGGACAAGGCTGCTTTCTTTCACCAAACCTTAAGTTTATTTAGTCTGGAAGATGAGATTGCAATTGGTTCCATCTGCCTGTTGTCCATCCCATATCTAGTTCTACATATCACCTATGTGTTATAAATAAGATTCGAGAATCTGCAACCTTTCTCAGCCTCTCTCTCTACCCCACCCTTTCTTTCTATCCCACCCTCCTAACAACCTAGTTTTATCTGCCTATCATCTCATCATCACCTGGTTCCGCCTATTATCGGCCACCTCCTGCATTACTCCTCCTCCTCAGTTCTTTACACTGATATTTGTATCATTGATAGCCATGGGTGAGTTGCCAGAAGACTGGAGGGTAGCTAATGTTGTGCCTCTATTTCCTGTAGTTCCCCTCCCCAATCGACTGCATCTGCACATTACACTGTCTCAGGAGAGTAGCCAACATAATCAAGGACTAGATAGACACAAAATGCTGGAGTAACTCAGAATGAAGAAGGGTCTTGACCCGAAACGTCATCCATTTCTTCTCTCCAGAGATGCTGCCTGTCCCGATGAGTTACTCCAGCATTTTCTGTCTATCTTCGATTTAAGTCAGCATCTGCAGTTCCTTCCTACAAATAATCAAGGATTACTTTCACTGTGATCATTTCCTCTTGCATCTGTTGGGCAGAGGATACAAAATCTTGAAACATGCCATCAGATTCAGGAATAAGCTTCTTTCCTGCTGTTATCTGACCTCCGATTACTGAACTTTCTTCCCATAGCAATGGGAGTTCCAATCTTCCAACCTACCTCATTGGGGACCTTGCAATTTTTTTATCTTCACTTTCTCTATAACTGTAACACTATGCTGTTACACTATATTTTCATCCTCTGATCCCTGATTATATTTTTTCATGTTCAAGATTTTCTCATTTTTTGTAAGAGTATATCCTAATTGCACAGGTCTTTAGCCCGACATGTCCAGGCTGAGCAGCTATTCTAATTCGGTTTACCAACAGTTGGTATGCAGCCTCCTCCTCCACTGCTGCCCCCACCCCCACCATCACCCACCTTGGATGTCTATTATAGGGAGAAGTTCCTCATTATTCATTTAAATTAAGCCCATAATTCTGCACACCTCTGTCAGGCTGCTTTCCAGCCTCTCTTATGCACCAAGGGAAACGTTCCACACTAGACAACATCCTGATGAATCTTCTCTTTGTCCTCTACCGAGCAATCAGGTCCTTCCTTTAATGTGACAACCAGAACCGCATACATACCCCCACCTGTGGCCTAACCAAAGTCTTATAATGTTGTATCACAACCTCCATGTTCTCATATTCTATGTGTTATAAATAAGATTCTCATATTCTACACCCTGACTAATGAAGGCCAGGTCCTGTTTCCATCTTCATCACATGCTGCCATCTTTGGGGATCAGTAGCCTAAGCCTATCACAAGAGCAGGTAATGTGAATTGAAAAAGAAAATCATGTTGATCAAGAAATGTCCACTTCCAATTTTAACTTCCTTCTCGCTTGTTTAAAACAATATTATAGTTTCTAGTTTAAGAAAGAACTGCAGATGCTGGAATGCTGGAGTTACTCAGCGGATGAGGCAGCATCTATGGACAGAAGGAACAGGCGACTCCTTGAGTCATTCAGTATATTTTATTTTTACATTTAGGTATTGGCATGCATTCAATGGCTGGTCAGGCTGTTGGACCCTCGCAAATAATACCAGGGCATGTTCCTAACGCTCATAAGCCCTGGACAGAAGGTAAATAAATGACTGTCAAGCTAATACTTTCATACTTTCTATCTGCTATTGTTATTTCATAAGAACATTTAAGGGTATTGACAAATTTGGTACAAGATTTGAACCATTATTAATAATAATAACTTTATTTATAAAGCACTTTAAACAACCACAGTTGCCACAAAGTGCTGTACATGAGAAATCACAAACAAAAAGCTATTACAAACAATTAAAAACCATTAAAAACCGTAAAACGAAGGACTATAAAAAACACACTAAAAATTAAAAGACATTAAAAGCACTAAAAACAGGGGCAATGCCTCAGCCAGTGTCGAAAGCCAAAGAATAAAAATATGTTTTTAGGGAGGATTTGAAGATGGACAGTGAGGGGGCCTGTCTGATGTGCAGCGGCAAGGTGTTCCAGAGTGCCGGAGCAGCAGCAGAAAAAGCTCTATCCCCTCTGAGCTTCCGCTTAGACCTTGGTACCTCAAGGAGCAGCTGATCAGCTGACCTGAGGCACCGGGCAGGAGCATATAGGTGGAGCAGCTCAGAGAGGTAAGGCGGGGCGAGCCCATTCAAGGATTTAAAAACAAATAAAAGAATTTTGAAATGAACTCGAAAGTGCACTGGGAGCCAGTGTAGGGAGGCCAAAATTGGCGTAATGTGCTCCCTCTTTCGAGTTCCAGTCAAAAGGCGAGCGGCAGCATTTTGAACAAGCTGGAGGCGAGCCAATGAAGCTCGTGCGACTCCAGAGTAGAGTGCGTTACAGTAATCCAGCCTAGATGTAATAAAGGCATGGATTACTGTTTCAAAATGCTCCCGCTCGAGAATGGGCTTCACCTTTGCCAGCTTCCTTAGGTGAAAGAAGCTGGACTTAACCACCGTGCCTATTTGTTTGTCTAGTTTAAAATCACCGTCCATCCTAAAACCCAGGTTCAAGACGGTTGGCTTTACAGACAATGCCAGTGGACCCAAATCAACAAAGGGAGGTTCACGGCAGCCATTGGGGCCAAACAAAAATTATTCAGCCAGTTTCTCCCATTTCTGTTGGCATGTGTCCACTGCAATTCTGGAACTATAGTATTTTGCAATAAACTGATTTTTGTGGCGTTGGAAAAACTGTCCCATCACATAACTGAATTCAAAGCTTAAATATTACAGCTGGCACAGCTAAATAAATCTTAACAGTTGTGAGTTATATTTTGTCTGCAGGAAATTCTGGCATTAAATCATTGTTCATGATTCATTGAATGTTTACGTCAGCATGACTCGATTGCAGGTCTTACCAATGCCATACAGCAAGAAAACAGGCCCACCTTGTCCAAGTTGCCATATCGGCTATAGCCCACTAAACCCTTCATATCATATATCTTTTTTTTTATCTTCACAAAGTATAAATGCTTTTGAAAATCCTAATTAGATCATGAGGCCCATCAAGTCTACTCCACCATTCAATCATGGCTGATCTATTTCTCCCTCCTAACCCCATTCTTCTGTCTTTTCCCCATAACCTCTGACACTTGTACTAATCAAAAATCTATCTTTACCTTTAAAATATCCTCTGCAGCATTCTGTGGCAAAGAATTCCACAGATTCACCACCCTCTGACTAAAGACATTTCTCCTCATCTCCTTCCTAAAAGAACGTCCTTTAATTCTGAGACTATGACCTCCAGTCTTTTAAGTTCCTGGGAACCATCATCTCCAAGGACCGTAAGTGGGGGGCTACCATGGACTCCACAGTCAAAAAGGCACAACAGATGATGTACTTCTTGCGGCAGCTGAGGAAGCACAATCTGCCACAGGCAATGATGGTCCAATTCTATACGGCCATCGTAGAGTCTGTCCTCACCTTCTCCATTATGGTCTGGTTTGGCTCAGCCACCAAGCACGACACCCGGAGGCTGCAGCGAATCGTCCGATCAGCTGAGAAGGTTATTGGCTGCAACCTTCCCTCCATTGACGAACTGTACACTGCAAGGGCCAGGAAGCGAGCAGGGAAGATCATCTCTGACCCCTCTCACTCTGGCCACAAACTCTTTGAATCACTTCCCTCTGGAAGGCGACTCCGGACTGTCAAAGCTGCCACAGCCAGACATAAAAACAGCTTTTTTCCACAAGTAGTAGCTCTACTCAATAACCCAAAATATGTAGCCTCCTTTTGCTCTGGTATTTTATTTAATTCACATATTTAATCAATAATGTTTTATTATTAATGTTTATGTATCATTCTTAACTGTCACTATGTCATGTTGTCACTTGTGGGCGGAGCACCAAGGCAAATTCCTTGTATGTGAATACTTGGCCAATAAACTTATTCATTCATTCATTCATAGTCCTAGACTCTCCCACGAGTGGAAACATCACATCCACTTTATCCAAGCCTTTCACTATTCTGTATATTTCAATGAGATCCCCCCTCATTCTTCTAAACCAGTGAGTACTGGCCCAGTGCTGACAAATGCTCATCATAGGTTAGCCTACTCATTCGTGGGTTTATTCTTGTAAACCTCCTCTGGAACCTCCCCTGAGCCAGCACATCCTTCCTCAGATATGGTGCCCAAAATTGCTCACAATATTCCAAATGTGGCCTTACCAGCGCCTTATAGAGCCTCAGCATTACATCGCTGTTTTTGTATACAAGCCCTCTTGAAATAAATGCTAGCATTGAGTTTGCCTTCTACTTGTATCTACTTCCATAGCTTTCTCTGTGAGCCGGAGAGAGAGGGAATGCAACGGTCACTTGAAATTAAGAGAAATCAATATTCATATCACTGGGTTATAATGAATATTAATTTCTCTAATTTCAAGTAACCCTTGCATACCCCCTCTCTCTGTGTCCATCCCACATCCTAGTCGTCTTGCCTGTTTCACTGTTTGTATCCCTTCATTATCACCTCTTCCACAGCCAACAATGGACCATTGTGGGCACCGCCTTTCTTGAGTCATTGGTGCCGGCTGAGATTTGTTTTGTACCTTTTCATATCTCTAGTTTACCTCTCCCCTGACTCTCAGTCTGAAAAAGGGTATCGACCCAATACGGCACCTATTCCTTTTCTCCAGATGCTACCTGACCCACTGAGTTACTCCAGCATTTTGTCTATCTTTGGTGGAAACCAGCATCTGCCGTTCCTTCCTACACACATGCTTGTACACACATACACGCACACGCACACCTTGTTTTTCATATTACTTCACATTAACTCAATCAAATGAATGTTAAATGTTACTGGTTTTCATCAACCTGTGTTTCAAAAATGATCTTCAAACATGTTCCCTGGTCTTCATTGGAGTGAACTCAAATTTCATTAAGTGACAGATAAAATTAACTTAAACATTTTCTTGTAATAGATATTTATTAAGTACATAAACTCCATGACCTGCGTAAAGGCGACATTCCATAAACCCTTACATATGTCAGATTTTTCGCAAGTTGGAATCTCAATATTAGGTAGACTAAAATTAGGTATCCTGTTGGTGGCAGCAGCCTAATGGGCCTGTCCCACTTAGGCGACTACAGGAGACTATGCAGTCGCCACATGGTCGTCACATGTTCGCGGGTGGTTGCCAGAGAGTCGTCTTCATGGTCCCGCATTCTGGGAACTAGTCCCGGCCTCATTATGGTCGCCGCAAATTTTTCAACATGTTGAAAAATTAGCGGCGACCAGAATAAAGCCGCCATGGAGAGTAGCGAGAATTCTCGTGCCATAGGTGGGTCGCCAGGCGGTCCTAGTGGGTTGCCAGGAGGTCGAAGGTTCTCGTAGGTTGTAGCCAGTGCTGACTGGTGAATTTCATTGGGGGGGGAAAAATCGTAAGCAGCAGTTTTCAGAACCAAGGATAACCGGTAAAGTTAAAAGTCCTCCGAGCTTCACAGCCGTGTATCTCTGGCTTCTTAAAAGTTGTCTCCACTCCTTCTCCCCATTCTCCCCCCTCTCTCCCCCCCCTCTTTTAAGGGACTTACTGTACACTAGCCGTCTTAATTACAGCGCCAACCTTCCTGTTCATCGCGGTGTGTGTCTGCATCACCTTGGCTTTGCACCGTGAATTTCACTCAGACAGCGCACCCCCCCGCTTGCCCTGTCCCCCGCCTACATAACTGGCTGGTGAAGGAAGCTGTGTGTGTGTGTCACTCTGACAGTTGCCAGTTGTGGGACAGGCCCATGAAGAAAGCACTGTCAGTCAGGGGGTTACAATGTGAGCTGCAACAACAGCCACGTCAACTGGACGGTGGTAAAAAAGGGCTTGTTGGGTCACCTTGTGGAAGATGTTGGCGACTTAGCCGGGAGTTGCTCTCCACTGCATCCCTTGTTCTCGCTCGCCTTCCCAATATTGCACCAACAGTGGCCACAACTGGAAGAGTGGCGTGCCCGGGCAACGCTTTTATATCTATGAAGCGGACGGGAACCCCTTGCCATCTTCCCGTTGCAATTACATAAGTCACTTAGCAAATGGGACGACCTGTTGTGAATTGTTTACTTAAGTGCGAGGTTATATAACTACTATTACATGTCAGGGAGTGCCAGTCAGTATATGCAAACCTAGTTTTCTTCTGCCTACTACTTCATTTTGCTTTCCTTTCAACTTCTACACACTGCCTACCCGCTCTCCAATAACCATACCATAATTTAGCCAATTAATTTTCACTGATCTGCTTAAATTGTTCAACTTCCTGAAAAACAATCCGTAATTCTAAATTTCAAGGAGAACTGAAAACCGTTCCTCGTGATAAAAACATCTCTTTATATTTATGGAATCCTCGTTGGAATATTCTGTAAGTTTAGCCCACTGACCACTCCTGACTTCCAATACTGAGACATTAAATGATGCATGAACCAGTTTGTCTTCGTTCTCCATCTGTGTCTCCCTCTTATCACTTATCAGCAGATGGACCAATTGAGGCATTGTTTTAATATAAATAGTAATTTGAATATACAGTGGCTTGCAAAAGTTTTCATACCCCTTGAACTTTTCCACATTTTGTCACATTACAACCACAAACGTAAATGTATTTTATTGGGATTTAATGTGATAGACCAACACAAAGTGGTGCATAATTGTGAAGTGGAAGGAAAATGATACATGGTTTGCAAATCTTTTAACAAATAAAAAACGGAAAAGTGTGGCATGCAAAAGTATTCAGCACCCCTGAGTCAATACTTTGTAGGATCACCTTTCGCTGCAAATACAGCTGCAAGTCTTTTGGGGTATGTCTCTACCAGCTTTGCACATCTAGAGACTGAAATGTTTGCCCATTCTTCTTTGCAAAATAGCTCAAGCTCAGTCAGATTGGATGGAGAGCGTCTGTGAACAGCAATTTTCAAGTCTTGCCAGAGATTCTCAATTGGATTTAGGTTTGGACTTTGACTGGGCCATTCTAACACATGAATATGCTTTGATCTAAACCATTCCATTGTAGCTCTGGCTGTATGTTTAGGGTCGTTGTCCTGCTGGAAGGTGAATCTCCGCCCCAGTCTCAAGTCTTTTGCAGACTCTAACAGGTTTTCTTCCAAGATTGCCCTGTATTTGGCTTCATCCATCTTCCCATCAACTCTGACCAGCTTCCCTGTCCCTGCTGAAGAAAAGCATCCCCACAGCATGATGCTGCCACCACCATGTTTCACAGTGGGGATGGTGTGTTCACGGTGATGTGCAGTGTTAGTTTTCCGCCACACATAGCGTTTTGCATTTAGGCCAAAAACTTCAATTTTGGTCTCATCTGACCAGAGCACCTTCCTCCACATGTTTGCTGTGTCCCCCACATGGCTTGCGGCAAACTGCAAACGGGACTTCTTATGGGGTTTTTTCAACAATGGCTTTCTTCTTGCCACTCTTCCATAAAGGCCCGATTTGTGGAGTGCACGACTAATAGTTGTCCTGTGGACAGATTCTCCCACCTGAGCTGTGGATCTCTGCAGCTCCTCCAGAGTTACCATGGGCCTCTTGGCTGCTTCTCTGATCAATGCTCTCCTTGCCCGGCCTGTCAGTTTAGGTGGACGGCCATGTCTTGGCAGGTTTGCAGTTGTGCCATACTCTTTCCATTTTCGGATGATGGATTGAACAGTGCGCCGTGAGATGTTCAAAGCTTGGGATATTTTTTTATAACCTAACCCTGCTTTAAACTTCTCCACAACTTTATCCCTGACCTGTCTGGTGTGTTCCTTGGGCTTCATGATGCTGTTTGTTCACTAATGTTCACTAACAAACCTCTGAGGCCTTCACAGAACAGCTGTATTTATACTGAGATTAGATTACACACAAGTGGGCTCTATTTACTAATTAGGTGACTTCTGAAGGCGATTGGTTGCACTGGATTTTATTTAGGGGTATCAGAGTAAAGGGGGCTGAATACCTTTGCACACCACACTTTTCAGTTTTTTATTTGTAAAAAAATGTGAAAACCATGTATCATTTTCCTTCCACTTCACAATTATGCACCACTTTGTGTTGGTCTATCACATAAAATCCCAATAAAATACATTTGCGTTTGTGGTTGTAACGTGACAAAATGTGGAAAAGTTCAAGGGGTATGAAAACTTTTGCAAGCCACTGTAAATCTAACGATTATAGTTTTTACCCTTTATCCTTAAATAATGCAATAGGAAAGTTATGTAATGTAATCTATTTTTCTATTTTCTTTGGAAAATAATAGGTCAAGTCAATGAAATGGGAATTCCAAGCACTCCTCAAAAAATGTCGACTCAAGCTACTTGTGGGAGGCCTTCTCCTGCACCAGCTGTGCAGACGGTCCCCTCTGGCCCTGGGGCATCATTGCCACAGCAATCTGTTGTCCAGCCACCGCCAACTATCCAACTTCATCAGAAACAAAACCGTATAACGCCCATCCAAAAGCCACAGGGGTTGGATCCTGTTGAGATTCTTCAAGAACGAGAATATAGGTGAGTTGAAATGTTACTATAAAAATCTGTAATTTGTCTTTAGATGTCCGTTATTCCGTTTTGGAATAATTAATAGTAATCTCTTTTAAGGTGGTATGGTATAAATAAAGTTTAGCATTCTGTAAGTCTCCAAGTTTTAGAACATAGAACAAGCCTTCCATCCCACAATGCTGAACACGATGCTAATTAAACAATTACCATCTGTCTGCATGTGATCTGTATCCCTCTAGTCCCAGCATATTTTCACATGGCTATCTAAGAGCTGCTTATATGTGACTATCATATCTGCTTCCACCATCACTCATGACAACGTGTTCCAGGCACCTATCACTCCTGTGGTTTTGTTAAAAACTTGCTTGGCACATAAACTTTATTCTTATGACTTTAACTCTATGCCCTCTACTATTTGATATTTGCATTCTGGCAAAATGATTCTGACTGTATTCTATCTATGCCTCTTATCTATATACTTTTAAAACTGTGTGTGGGTGTATGTCATATTTTTGGCCTTTGATTTGTTACTCCGCCAAAACCAGACGCAAAAACGCGGAGATTTTTACCATTTCGCTAGCCATTTCACTTTTACATTCGCTCATCCACTCATTAAATTTAGTCATTTTTCAGTACTCATTTTTAATAAAATCCTTCCCCCACCCCCCCCCCCCTCACTCATTTTTTCGCCTCACGCTGGCCACCTTCTCATCGCGTGCCCCGCGCGACCATAACGGCTGCTGCGGCCCGGCTCTCCTCCACTCCCACCCCCGCCCCGGGTCTGTCACGCTGTCGGAAGCCAAAGATCAGCTCTTCCCCCGCTGCTTTTCGTCGTCCTCGCTGGCGGCCCGCACGCTTGCACTGTCCGAAAATCCCGCGCGTCAACGGCCTGTCGGCCCGCAGGCGCATCGACGTCGTACGCAGGGTCTTGACGCCATACGCCTAGCGCGTGGCGTTGCGCGATGATGTCAGGCCGCCCCCTCCCCTCACAACCGCGCGTTGCGGGAACAGACCCAATGGGTCTGCACTTGGTCTAGTATGTTAAAACTCCTCTCAGGTTTCCACTTGGCCTTTGCTCCAGAAAAGATAATCCATAATTGTCCAACCTTTTCTTGTTGCTAATATAATCTAATCCATGCAGCATACTGGTAAACCTCTTTTGCACCCTTTCCATAGCCTCCACGCCCCTCCTTTAATGGAACAACCAGAACTGCTCTATCTACCCTGTGTTGCTTCTTTCAAGGAGATACAGACTTGGCCCCCAAGATCCCTCTGTATATCAGAAGGTAGTTAGCCTGATAACTTTATAATTTATATTAGCAAGAGTGGTATTACTAGTGAGCAAATACCTTAAAATAGACAATAGGTGCAGGAGTAGGCCATTCGGCCCTTCGAGCCAGCACCGCCATTCAATGTGATCATGGCTGATCATCCCCAATCAGTACCTGCCTTCTCCCCATATCCCCTGACTCCACTATTTTTAAGAGCCCTATCTAGCTCTCTCTTGAAAGCATCCAGAGAACCTGCCTCCACAGACTCACCACTCTCTGTGAGAAAAAGTGTTTCCTCGTCTCCGTTCTAAATGGCTTACTCCTTATTCTTAAACTGTGACCCCTGGTTCTGGACTCCCCAACATCGGGAACATATTTCCTGCTTCTAGCGTGTCCAAGCCCTTAACAATCTTATATGTTTCAATGAGATATCCTCTCATCCTTCTAAACTCCAGAGTGTACAAGCCCAGTTGCTCCATTCTCTCAGCATATGACAGTCCCGCCATCCCGGGAATTAACCTTGTAAACCTACGCTGCACTCGCTCAATAGCAAGAATAAAGGTTGAGTTCTAATTTTTTTTTAATTGTTGAAAGGCGTTTATATACTTTTTTTTTTCAAATACCACCTGAGTTTACTGCTTTAAGAACATATTAGTTTAATTTACACATTAGAAATAATCAAGTGCTAAAATATCTTGGGTTTTCTAATTATTTTACTCTATTTTCTTAAATTAGTTTCTCTTAAAATGACATTTGCCAATCAAGGTTTAACATATTTCAAAAAGCAAAATTCACTTTTTTTCCAAGTGTTTTGCCTGTGTGAAAGAATTGGTTATGGCAGATTCATGCTAAGATAAACCTTTAGATATGTGGTGCCACAGCTGAAATCTTTAAACAAGTGAGTTTGTGCAGTTTGGAGCCTTTTGTTTTTGGGAAAGGGAACTATGAGATGACTGGAGGGATTTTCACATTTATGAATTGAGCAAGGTTGTTGTGGAGAGAATGGTTCAAAGTCCGAAACTAGGAACAACTAATAAAAAGTTGTTACTAATAAATCTCATTATTGGATGTTGATTATAATATGCTCACTGTTATAGAAAATGATTGAAGCAATTTACTTGGTGCTTTCAAAATCAAACAAGATGAGTGTGTGAGGGGACTAGAATATAAGATATGCTGGAAAATTGCTAAGGAGGTAGATCCAATAGGAAATGGCTTACTCGGAGCACTAGCTCAGACTGATTACCTAGTGTTTATGCTTATGTGTCAAGAGTAAGTGTGTTTAATTGTCATATGCACTGAAAATTGAACAGTGACAGCATAACAGGTCTGTAAAGATAGCACAATAAACTAGAAAAAAATAATATTGGTGCAAAATAAAAGAAGTTCTTAGTGCAAACAAGATAATTTGTAGTTTAGTTGGTATTTACTTTTCAAGAGCCTGATAGTTTTTGGAAATGAGCTGATCCTGAGGTCACAGTTTGCAGACTCTTATACCTTCTAATCATTCTATATAATTGAACCAGGTCAACATAAACTTCGGTAATATACCTTTTCAAAACATTTTTAGATTTTGAACATACAAAAACGAGCCGTTGCTCCCACATTACAAGCTGTTAACATTAATTTTAATTTTCTTGTCTCAAAGACTTCAAGCTCGAATTGCTCATCGTATTCAAGAGCTTGAAAACTTACCTGGTTCTTTGCCACCAGATTTGCGCAGTAAAGCTACTGTCGAATTAAAAGCACTTCGCCTGCTCAATTTCCAAAGACAGGTTAGTATTCATTTAAATTGTATAATGATGCAACATGAAAGGACATTATTCCGCTGATGAGATCTGTACTAGTTCTTTAAAATAACTGTGCTATTAATCCCACAACCCTCATGTGCTGATTTTGTTTTCCTTCAGATAAATTAAAAGTTGACTGCTCTTAATGGATACCATATAGCTACCATGAAATTTCAATGTTCTGAATATTCTTCAAAGGAGATCTGTCATACTCGCTCAAAATACGTGGCCATATTTACACCAATATTGTTGATTCTAAACTGAGTCCTTGGTTTGTGGTAGTTTAGGTGTGAACAGTAATCTGGGACACCTCTCTCCTCTTTCTCAATCTATCTTTCATCTATTACAAGCCTACTGACTACCACAGTTATCTGGACTACGCCTCCCATCCTGCCTCTTGCAAAGATGCTATTCCCTGCTCTCAACTCCCCAGTCTCTGCTGCATCTGCTTCCAGGATGAGGTGTTCCATACGAGAACATGTGGGATGTCCTCATTCTGCAGGGAACGTGGGTTCTCTGGAGATTGAATTCTCTAATTTTAAGTAACTTCTACCTACCCCATGCCCCCTTCCTCTCCCCCAGTTGTTTAACCAGTTCCTCAGCTCTCCACATTGTATCCCTCTTGAGTTCACACCTTCCCCAGCCAACAATGGACTATCTCTCCCTGTCATGTACTGCCGCTGTGAGGGTTTTTGATTAATCTGAATCATGTTGAAATAATTTATTTGTGAACTTCAGTTTTATGTATGACTAGACCAAGTGGGACCCGTTGGGTCCCGTCCCCTCCACGCGCATTTGCGGGGGGGGTGGGGGGGGACGGCCTGCGGCATCACACACACACACATACGTTAACCACCCCCCGTGATATTATATTAATATTATTAATTCGCTCCTTTTACCCCATCCCCCTCCCTATCCACTCATGCATAGCCCCCAACTCCCTGGAGCGGCTAGAGAGGGACACAGAGGCACAGAGAGGGACACAGAGGCACAGAGAGGGACACAGAGGCACGGCCCTGAGCCGATAACTGGACCCGAGGCGCGAACGGGCGAGCGTCGACCAAAGGACCGCGAGTTGGGCCGCCGCAGTCTTCAGCTATGATCATTGGTCTTCAGTCGACGGCCCGACTTCATCTCCGGCTACATCTTTTGAATAACGGGTGGGGGGGGTCACGTCACTCGCAGCGCGTGGAAGAACGGCACGCAGACCCTTGTGACATCAGCGAAAGACAGTTGTTTTTAAATTCAGGAAGTTTTGTCAGAATTTGAACATTTTCAGTAATAAATCGAGAAATAAAGCATGCAATTTTCAGATAAGTAGGTTTTGGACTCCATGTGGAAAATGTTTACCGGAATATGTAAACATTTTACTGTTACCGCGTCGTTTTTTCGCGAAGATGTGATTATACACAAACAAACAAATACACACACAAACAAATACATCCATATACAAGATAAGACTTTTAATAGTTACATAGATATGATGTCACTCTTTTTGTACTCAGTATTGTAAAAACACACTAAAGCTAAGGATCCCATATTTCCTTGAGAGATCTTTACATTTGAAGCGCAGTGACAACACAGCTATTGCAAGAATTGTGTAGGAAGGAACTGCAGATGCTGGTTCAAACCAAAGATAGACATAAAATGCTGGAATAACTCAGCGGGACAGGCAGCATCTCTGGAGAGAAGGAATGGGTGACATTTCGGGTCGAGACCCTTCAGACTGAAGAAGGGTCTCGATCCGAAACGTCATCCATTCTTTCTCTCCAGAGATGCTGCCTACCCGTTACTCCATCATTTTGTGTCTATCGCAAGAATTATCATGGGAGCAAAAGTGGCAGTAAAATGAATTACCAATCCAGATCAGAAATATCATAAACCTCATCTTAATGACAAATCTGTAGGTTTGGCTTTGTATTTGTATTTAAGTTTTAAGAAAGTAGGACATTTCTAACTTTCTGCATACTTGTTCAATAATAATGTCAAAATGTAAACCATTTTGTATTTTTCTACTGATTAAAGCTTGTGGTGTAGAAGGTAAAATTAGACTTTAGTAATTTTGTCATGAAAACATTTTGAACTTTATAATATTTTTCTTTTCAAAATGTAGCTAAGACAAGAAGTAGTTGCCTGCATGCGCCGTGATACAACTCTGGAGACAGCATTGAATGTGAAAGCCTATAAACGAAGTAAAAGGCAATCACTAAGAGAGGCTCGTATCACAGAGAAACTGGAGAAGCAACAAAAGATTGAACAAGAGCGTAAGCGCAGGCAAAAACATCAGGTATACAAAGTTTTTGAACTTGCTTTTGAATTACATAGAGAAAAACAATTGCTCCAATCAGATAACATTTTGTAAAATAAAAAGTTGTTGAATGACTTTCCAGTGTGATCAGATTTGCATTAAAATAAAGCAAATTTATGAAGATCTTCATAAATCTATAAAGTAAATTTGTTTTGTTGATTTTATACGTAACAGATCTGTCACTGATCTATAAAACTAGTGTTCAGTCAACACTGCAATACCATTTAATGTGTCTGCTGTGTAATCTGTATATTGGGTGTTTGTCGGATGTAAAGTAATTGGTATTGTTACATAATGTATATAAGGTGTATCAAAGGACAATATAAATCTATTTGACACAGCTCACTACCTGAAAGGTTGCATAATTAAATTAAGTAAATATACTGTAATAGATCCGAGGTTTTAGCATTGAAGTATATATATATTGAAAAAAGCATGTTATATTTTTTGCTATCTTCCTGTGCATGATATTTGTTATGAATATTCTATTTAAATAATTCGGTATAGAATGTGGTATATTAATTGAATATCCAGGATACCAAATCCTATAAATTGTAAACACACAGCAAAATTTCTGAGGCCAATGTAGAAATCTCAAGCTCTTCTGCAGATGGGTCAGATGTCTGTTGGGGCAGTCGGTAGATAGTTTTTCTGCCATATATGCAAGATTTCTATGTGGTTGATATGCATGGATTTGAGTTTCTCAATACCTTCCTGAATGCCCCTTATCCAGTGTTGGTGGGAATGGTCTTTTTTTAAAATTTAGCCTAAAATTTTGGTTTTAGTATTTTACAAAAGTGGGGAGTATATTCTTCAGTTGTGCAGAGCACTGATGGAAATATAATCTAGAGTACTGTGCAAGATTGGTCTCCTTATTTCAGGAAGAAATTACATTCTTTGGAAGTAGTTAAGCCAAGATTACTAGACTGATACCTGGAAAGTGGGTTGAATTATGAAGGATCTGCTGAATGTTGCATCTGCTAAATGTAGACGAGTGAGAAGTGATGATTACGAACCTTGGCAGTCATGACGTGATGGAAATAGAATTAATGTTTCCTTTTGTAGGAGAATTTGGAGTGTTTTTTTTTAATTAATAAAGGTTCAGTCATTTAAGACCGATGAGGCAAAATCTTTTATCTCCATAAGGTCACATTTAGGGGCGCCACAGTGGCGCAGCGGTCGAGTTGCTGCCTTTCAGTGCCAGAGACCTGGGTTCGATCCTGACTGCGGATGATGTCTGTACGGAGTTTGTAAATTTTCCCTATGACCATATGGGTTTTCTCCAGGTGCTCCAGTTCCCTCCCGCTCCCCAAAGACAAACAGGTTTGTAGGTTTATTGGCTTCTGTTAATTACCCCCAGTGCTAGTGTACGGAGTGATCGCTGGTCGGTGTGGTCTCGGTCAGCCGAAGGGCCTGTTTTCACGCTGTATCTCGAAAGTTACTAAAGTTAAAGTCCTAGATTCTTTGATACTCATCAGAGTACCGAGATATAGTGGGGGAAAAAACTCTTGCATACTATCCAGGTAAGCCAAACCATACATGAGTATAATCAAATCATGTGTGAGTAACACAGGTAGTCAAAAAGAGAGGGAACAGAGTGCAGATTATAATATTACAGTTAGAGAGAAAGTGTCTTTATTTTTTAAAGTACAAGGGCCAGAACAAGGTAGATTGAGAGATCAGGACTACAACCTTTAGCTTATGAGAGGTCCATTCAAGAGCCTAACTTTGCTGTTTTTAAATCTGGTGGTACATACTTTCAAACTTTATCTCCTGCCTGACGGGACAAGGGAGAAGAGGGAATCACTGGGGTGTGAGTGGTCCTTGACTATATTGGCTGCTTTCCTGAGACAGTGAAATGTAATTAGAGTCCATCGAGGCAAAGCTGGTTTGCATCATAGATTGAGAAGTGACTGAAGTAGTGTCTTTGATTATTTTTAAAGCAAAGGTGGAAAGATTCCTGATAAACAAGGGGGCACAGGTTTACACAGTTAGGTGGGAATGCAGAGGAATTAGTCAACTGTGACATTAAATGGCGGAGCACTTGAGTATTATGTTTGTGGTTCTAGCAATCCTTCTAGTGTTCTGGCGCTGCTTTTATTCCCCCAGTTTTTACATTGAAAAGCGGATTTTGCAATCTTCTTATGCCTCAATCTTCTGACATTTTTGTTATGCATATTTTAGGAATATCTCAACAGCATATTGCAGCATGCAAAAGACTTCAAGGAATATCATCGTTCAGTTACTGGGAAAATTCAGAAGCTTTCCAGAGCCATTGGTACTTGGCATGCGAACACAGAACGTGAACAAAAGAAGGAAACTGAGAGGATTGAAAAAGAGAGAATGAGGAGGCTAATGGTAATTTAGAATAGATTGTTCCTATTGTTTTATTTTACTGTAGAAAGTTATTTATTAATAAAAATCTCTTATGTTCCCTTAATATGTATGTGGGAAGTTAACCAGATTGAAAGTACCAAAACAAAGCAATACTTTGTGTGATGGGATGACTGGCAGCAATTCTGAATCTATCATTGTTTTTGTTCTTTTAAATGTGCTTTTATCAGTATCTTTTTTTTTTTTAAGTAGATAATGGAGCATTTGATTAGAAGGTGTGTCTACAGGACATATTGCAAATCTAGATGCTGAGAATTTAGTACCTGTGAGCACCTGGTAGAGCTGCTGCTCATGTTTAATCCTGATCTCGGGTCATGTCTGTGTGGAGTTTGCACGATATCCCTATGACCACGTGGGTTTTCTCTGGTTTCCTCCCAAAGATATGTAGATTTGTAGAACAATTGGCTTCTGTAAATTGCCCCTAGTGTGTAAGGTGTGGATGTGAAAGTGGGATAACATAGAACTAGTATGAAAGGATAATCAATGGTCGGCATGGACTCGGTGAGCCAAAGGGCCTGTTTCCATGCTGTATCTCTAAAACTAACATTTGGTTTTACACTGCCTAATTAAGGATGCATGAATCCAGTTTCCTTGGAATTGATCAAATTAGAAACATAAAATGTTTACAATTTTGCAGAATGAGTATGCTCATCTTCAAATTTGTTTTCAATTGTAATATTTAGGTGTCACATTTTATTAAGAAGAATAAGGGTGCTACATGCTCCTTTGAAAATGTTTATTAAATGGGTTATAGAAGCTGAGGGATCTGAGGATGAGACCAGTCACTTAAAGTAATGGCATGGAATTATAAAACCATATGATGTAAACAAAGAAATTCAACTCTTTTTCTAGAGGAATAGATTATTTTAAAATTGCAGTCATCTTGGTGTATTGGTAAACTAAAGGGCCTGTCCCACTTGGCGATTTTTTTCGGCGACTGCTGGCATCATTAACTGACATATCAGGTCACCGAAAAATTTGCGGCGTAATGACGTATGACGTGCAGTGTCGCAACATTTTTTTGTCGCCGCTGGATTTTGAAATGTTCAAAATCTTTTGGCGACACTGATATGACGCCGGCAGTTGCCTAAAAAATCGCCAAGTGGGACAGGCCCTTAACACTCCGTTAATCCAACATGCTCATGACATTGGTGCAATGCTAGTATATTTTCTTGACTATATTCTCGAATATATTCTGTTAATACTTCAACATGCTTTTAGTTCATGTTTTTAAGATGTTACGCAAATTAAAGTTTCCAGTGAACCCAGTAGGTTTCAAGGGATTATAGCTAACAGAACCAGCCGAGGTTAAAGGCTATGCAGAAACTGGGCCCCCAGTGCATGGAATAGAACTGGGAACCTGGTGAGCAGATGCTGAACCGTCAGAATTTCTGAATGGGCAGATTGTGGATTATTGGAATTTTACTGCAAATGGGGTATTGATGCAATTTGTGGTTATAAGTAAGATGCACTTATATGCAACTTACCATGCAACCAATGGCACATTCATGAATAATAGAGACTGGTTAAATTGTAGATCCTCCCCACAAAGTATGGTTAAGGCAACTAGTGTTATTGTACTTGAAGGAAGATATGGATTAAACACAGAAATAATGGAAAACGTGGATTATTGATGGGGTTCAATGAAGTTTGGGAACTGAAGATGGTGTATAAATACCATGTGGACATTTGGTTAGACAGTGAAGGGCCTGTCCCACTTTGGCGATTTTTCAGCGGACTGCCAACGACTGTCTTGTCGGCACTCGCCTGAAAAACCAGGAATTGGAACGCCGACTGTCAGAGTGGAACACACACACACACACACACACACACACACACACACTGCCAAGGCGGGGGCCAGGGCAAGCGGGGGGAGCGCTGTGAAATTCACACGGTGCAAAGTCGCATTCCGCGATGAACAGGAAGGTTAAGACGACTAGCACGGTGTACGGTAAATCCTTTAAAAGAGGGGGGAGAAGGGGTGGAGATAATTTTAAGAAGCCATTGTTAACTAAAATTAATTATTATTTTGACTTTATGAAAACAGGCAGAAGATGAAGAAGGTTATCGTAAGCTAATTGATCAGAAAAAGGATAAACGTTTGGCATATCTGCTTCAACAAACAGATGAGTATGTAGCAAGCCTTACTAAACTGGTCTATGAACATAAAGCTGCTCAAGCTGCTAAGGAAAAGAAGAAGAAAAAGAAAAAGAAGGTTTGTGAGTTGCTTACTACTTATAACGTGTATGTATTCAGAATCCAGTAGAATTTTGATTTTTTGGGGGGCTAATTGTACATGGTACTCTTAAGAGTTAATTTAATAATAATAATAATAATGGATTGGATTTATATAGCGCCTTTCTAATACTCAAGGCGCTTTACATCGCATTATTCATTCACTCCTCAGTCACACTCGGTGGTGGTGAGCTACTTCTGTAGCCACAGCTGCCCTGGGGCAGACTGACGGAAGCGTGGCTGCTAATCTGCGCCTACGGCCCCTCCGACCACCACCAATCACTCACACACATTCACACACATTCACACGCAGGCAAAGGTGGGTGAAGTGTCTTGCCCAAGGACACAACGACAGTATGCACTCCGAGCGGGATTCGAACCGGCTACCTTCCAGTTGCCAGCCGAACACTGAGCCCATTGCGCCATCTGTCGTTTAAGATAGTCTTTATTTTCCTGTCTTGCTTTGGGTTTGAACAGCTAAGAAATGGTCGCTCAGGTTTCTGCGGCATGTAATTTGAAATTTGATTGATGAACAATTTTTCCCCTTTGATTTACATTTCCCTCTTCCCATCTTTGGTTCTTAAATGTTTCATCTTCTAGTCTGTATCTCTCTTCACTTCCTGTTTTTCCAAAGTCATTCAATTGAAATGGCTTCATCTGGATAGAATGAATAGTATTTTGGTGTCTTTGCTTAAATTGGTATTGTAGATCAATAGGTAATGTGTATTGGCAGCCCATTCCATGGTGTAAAAGACAAATGTACTATCACAGCTGAACCCTTTTAATATTTTATAGGGTAGATGCTTTATTCTAGTGTCAAACTGCTGCCAATTTTGACGTTAAGTATTCTTGCTTTATTGGATTGAATTTACTAGTTTCAAGCCCTTTTCCACTGATTTCCGCACAATCTGAACTGCTTTTGATTGAGGCATTTAATTAAAGGTATATTTACGTTCTCTTGTATGAAATAACACTATCTGAGGATATGCTGTTCTAGGTATCTTCTCTTGTCTTTCCTCCTAAATTTCAGGTAAATGTCATTGTTCATAGTTAAACAGTTTATCTTAAGGGCAACTATAATATTTCAATCCTTTTTAAAACCAACAGAAAACTGAGGAACCCGCCGAAGGAACAAGTACTAGCCTTGCTCCTGATAGTGAAGTGAGTTATTTTGTCATTGCTTTGCAATTTTGTTTAGAATTTTTGTGCCCATCGATATAAGTATGGCTATGAAGTGATAGTTAATTTAGATGCACATTGCTTTAAATAAAAAATTGTAGCAAGGAAGATGAATGGAAATGATTACCTTAGTAATTAAGTTGGTGCCTACTTAATGTCAGCGTGGGATTTGGGGGGTCATGGTTGGCAACCACAAAATAACTTTCCTGCTTAAAACTGAGCATTTGAAATTGATACTCGTAGAACTGTACAGCATCAAAACAGCCCTATTAGCCCACATTGTCCATGCCGACCAAGTTCGCATACTGGGCTGTAGAAACAAAGAACTGCCGATGCTGGTTTATACCCAAAGATAGACACAAAGGGTGCTGCCTGACCCTGCTGAGTTACTTTTGTGTCTATCTTTAACAAACTGGGCTATTCTGTTTTGCCTGCATTCAGCCCATAACCCTCTAAACCCTTCCTATCCATATCTATCTAAATGTCTTTTAAAAGTCGTAATTGTATCCACTTCTATAGCTTTCTCTGGCAGCTCATTCCAGATATGGACCCTTTGACCGAAAATATTACCCATAATGTCCCTTTTAAATCTCTCCCTTTTCATCTTAAGCCCATGTACCCCACTTTTAGAATCTTCCACCTTGGAGGAAAAGGACAAATCTTGTACCCATCGGCCCCCTATGTTTCGAAGAAATAAGTCCTAACCTCTCCTTATAACATAAGCCCAGCATCATCTTGTGAATCTTTTGCACCCTTTCTAACTTGATGAAATCCTTCCTATAGCTGGACAACCAGAACTACACACAATATTCCAAATGTGATTTTCAGAATTTTACAGTCTTGGTTTCTTTAAGGTTTCATGTTTATTTATATTGAATATTTTTTGGGGGGATGCTTAATCCATATCCATTAACTTTCCTTGGACTCCTAACAAAAATATAAACTTACTTGATTACTTATTTTGAGGGTGTCAACTTGATGTGTGTGATCTTGCTTCTCTAAGTTATGAATTCTATATTTGTTAAAGCTCTTGGATGAAAGCAGCCAGATGAGTGATTTACCAGTCAAAGTTGTCCATGTTGAAACTGGCAAAGTTCTGCAAGGGCCTGAGGCTCCAAAAGCTGTCCAGTTGGATGCTTGGTTGGAAATGAATCCTGGGTAAGTATATTATGTTTACATTTGGCGTATTAAAGATGCAGGGGTGCTCCTTTCTGTTCTATCATCCTAACATTAATGTAATATACTCTTATTCACTGCAGCAACTCTCTTGGTTCTTCAGATCTATCTTTAAAATATTGCATAATGCTTCCTGTTTGTTGCTGCCACTGTTTCCAAAACATGCTGTGATGCTTCCCGATAAAATGCTTTCTACGGTGCAACTGTGGAAGTTTGTGAGGTTTGTTGGGGATATGCTGAACTTCCTAAGGCTTCACGCATTGGTGTGCTTTCTTGGCCATTGCTTCGATATGGGTGGTGATATTTATTCCTAAGAACATGAAGTTTCCAATCATCTCTAATTCGGCGCCATCAATGTATACCAGGGTATGTGTGCTGCAACGATTCCTGAAGTCGATCACATCTCCTTTGTCTTGCTGATATTGAGGGAGAGGTGGTTGTCTTGGCACCAGGTTACGAGGTTCACAATCTCCTTTCTGTACTCCATCTCGTCATTATTTGATATCCGGCCCACTACCGTGGTGTCGTCTACGAATTTGTAAATTGAGTTGGATTGGTATTTGGCTGCACAGTCATGAGTGTATAAGGAGTATAGAAGTGGGCTGAGAATACATCCCTGTAGGGGACCAATGTTGAGGTTTATCGTAGAATATGATTTGTCACCTATCTTCGCTGATTGTGGTCTGTTAGTCAGAAAGTTGAGGAGGTGAGTGCTGTCTCCAAGTTCCACGAGTTTGGAGATTAGGAGTTTGGAGATTAGCTTGGATGGGATTGCTATTGAAAGCAGAGCTGTAATCTATGAATAGGAGTCTGACGTAGATGTCATACAATTGCTGTGAAATTAACCTGTCTTTAACTTTCGTTACAGTCGCCTGGATTTGGTAATTTCAGATAAATTCCCCACAGGGGAATTTATATTCTTTCAAAAATATTCTTTGGAAAGAATGGGCCAACAGTTATTTCTGTGCACAAATCAAAAATTACAAGGAAGATCTAGATCATAAATTGCTGCATTTACTGTGGAGAAAGAAACAGTTAACAATTTTGGACTTTTCTATGATTTGAAATGTTAACTGATTCGCTCTCCATTGATGGTGCACGTTTGACCCGTTAATTTCTGGCATTTTCTGTTTTTATATTTGAATTGTGTACCTAGTGTTGTGAAGTAGAATACTGACAAATATTGCATCTCTTTTAACAGACAATAGAAGTAGGTGAGTGCACAGCTTTTGTTGACAAGGTTCCTTTATTAGGATCTATTCTGGGGAAAAATTAGATTATTTAACTATGCTTGTTTAGTTTCTTATTATTGCCACAGGGTACAGATAAAGGTTATAAAATTTAAGGCAAGATAAAGTCCAATTAAAGATGGTTCAAAAGTCTCCATTGAGGTAGATGGGAGGTCAGGATCACACTCTAGCTGGTGAGAGGATGGTTCAGTTGCCTGGTAACAGTTGGGAAGAAACTGTCCCTAGATCTGGAGGTATGCGTTTTCAAACGTCAGTACCTCTTGCCTGATAGGAGAGGGGAGAACAGGGAATGACCGGTAAGACATGGCCTTGCTGAAGCAGCGTGAAATGTATATGGAGTTAATGGAAGGGAGGCTGATTTGTATGATGGTCGGGGCTAGGTCCACAACTCTACTCTTTTTGCGGTCTTAGATGGAGCTGTTCCCAAACCATGTTGTGATGCATCCCGATAAAATGCTTTCAACGACACATCTGTAGAGGTTGGTGAGGGTTGTTGGGGACATGCCGAACCTCCTAAGCCTTCCAAGGAAGAGGAGATGTTAGTGTGTTTTCTTGGCCATAGCTTCAATGTGGCTGGTCCAGGACAAATTGCTGCTGATTTTTTTTCCTTAAAAACTTGAAGCTTTCGACCATCTCTACTTCGACGCCATCAATGTATGTGTTTACTGCTTCGCTTCCTGAAGTTTCATTTATAAGTTTTTTTAAATAGTCTTTTGTTTGCACTTAACAGTTAAAAACAAAATGTTTGGGTAATACACAATTAATTTTCATTAAATTATTTGAGATGATTTTATAATATATCCTTACAGTATTTTTTGTCTTTCAATCATCATCATGTTAATTTACTGGGGGGGGGGGTTTGCCACCATTTTAGGTATGAAGTGGCCCCACGATCAGACAGTGAAGAGAGTGGATCAGATTATGAAGAGGAGGTTTGTGAAATTTTTTTTGTGGCATGTTTGAGCTTTTTTTAATTTCACAATTCTTATTTTTCTCTATTGGGTATATTTTCTTTATTGGGCTATTACTACTTTGCATTCTGTCAAATAATTGTTTTTCTCTTGTGAATCCAGTGCCATGTGCTTACAAGAACAGAAATAGAGGCTAGAATAAATGAATGTGTTGGAATTGTGGGAGAGAGGTCTTTAAATTTCTGAGAGCATTTCTGGAGCAGCTGAGACCTGTATAGATAGGTTATACGTCAACAGAACTAGTAGCAATATCCTTCTAGGAGGGTGTAAGAACGAACTGCAGATGCTGGTTTAAACCGAAGATAGACACAAAAAGCTGGAGTACCTAAACAGAAGCCAGGCAGCAGTTCTGGAGAGAAGGAATGGGTGACGTTTTGGGTTGAGACCCTTCTTTAGACTGATGTCAGGGGAGAGGGTGGTACAGAGATGAAATGCAGTCGGAGACAGTAAGACTCGTAGGAGAACTGGGAAGGGGACGGGATGGAGAGGGAAAGCAAGGGCTACTTGAAGTTAGAGAAGTCAATGTTCATACCGCTGGGATGCAAGCTACCCAAGCAAAATATGAGGTGCTGTTCCTCCAATTTGCACTGGGCCTCACTCTGACAATGGAAGAGTGAGGCCCAGTGCAAATTTAGCAGCCGGGAGATCAGGTAGGTTTAGGCGGACCGAGTGGAGGTATTCAGCCTGCACTTGGCCTCGCCGATATACAGGAGTCCACACCCGGAACAGCGGATACAGTGAATTATGTTGGAGGAGGTGTGTCAACCTCTGACTCATGTGAAAAGGCTGTCGGGGTCCTTGGACAGAGTCGGGGTGGTGGTATAGGGACAGGTGTTGCATTTCTTGCGGTTGCAGGGGAAAGTTCCTGGGGAGGGGGTGGGAAGGGACGAGTTGACCAGGGAGTTGCGGAAGGAACGGTCTCTGCGGAAAGCAGAAAGGGGTGGAAATGGGAAGACGTGGCTAGTAGTGGGATCCCGTTGGAGGTGGCGAGGATTATATGCTGTTTGCGACGGCTGATGGGGTGGAAGGTGAGGACAAGGGGGACTCTGTTACGAATGGGGGGAGGGGGAGCAAGAGCGGATATCGAAGAGACCCTAGTGAGAGCCTCATCTATAATGGAAGAGCTGAACCCCCATTCCCTAAAGAATGAGGACATCTCTGATAACCTGGTATGGAACACCTCATCCTGGGCGCAGATGCGGTGTAGACAGAGGAATTGGAAGTAGGGGGATGCACTTTGATACTGCAAGAAGGGAATGGTCATAAATAGATATGACCTATTGGTTTTATAGAAACATGGTTGTACAGTGATGAAAACTCTTTTAACTGAATATTCCAAGATATTTGAAATATAGGAAGGACAGAAAAAATGAAAGGAGATTGAGGAGCATGGATGATAAACATAGAAACATAGAAAATAGGTGCAGGAGTAGGCCATTCGGCCCTTATAGCCTGCACCGCCATTCAATATGATCATGGCTGATCATCCAACTCAGTATCCTGTCCCTGCTTTCTCTCCATACCCCCTGATCCCTTTAGCCACAAGGGCCACATCTAACTCCCTCTTAAATATAGCCAATGAACTGGCCTCAACTACATTCTGTGGCAGAGAATTCCAGAGATTCACCACTCTCTGTGTAAAATATGTTTTTCTCATCTCAGTCCTAAAAGATTTGCCCTTTATCCTTAAACTGTGACCCCTTGTTCTGGACTTCCCCAACATCGGGAACAATCTTCCTGCATCTAGCCTGTCCAACCCCTTAAGAATATTGTAAGTTTCTATAAGATCCCCCCTCAATCTTCTAAATTCCAGCGAGTACAAGCCGAGTCTATCCAGTCTTTCCTCATATAAAAGTCCTGACATCCCAGGAATCAGTCTGGTGAACCTTCTCTGTACTCCCTCTATGGCAAGAATGTCCTTCCTCAGATTAGGAGACCAAAACTGTACGCAATACTCCAGGTGTGGTCTCACCAAGACCCTGTACAACTGCAGTAGAACCTCCCTGCTCCTATACTCAAATAAAGATCTTATCCTGGAATTTGAATCATTTTGATTGCAGCTAAGAAGCAGCAGGGGACAGAATGTATTAGTAGGAAGTTATGTTTTGTAGGCTTCTCAAAAGTGGTCATTTATTTATTTGCCTCTGTACTCCACAATTTGAGATTTGTAATAGAAAAAATGACATGTGGTTCAAGTGCATATTGTCAGATTTTAATAAAGGCCATTTTTATACATTTTGGTTTCACCATGTAGAAATGACAGCAGTTTTTATACATACTCCCCCCATTTCAGGGCACCATAATGTTTGGGACACAGCAATGTCATGTAAATGAAAGTAGTCATGTTTAGTATTTTGTTGCATATCCTTTGCATGCAATGACTGCGTGAAGTCTGTGATTCATGGACATCGCCAGTTGCTGGGTGTCTTCTCTGGTGATGCTCCACCATGCCTGTATTGCAGCCATCTTTAGCGTATGCTTATTTTGGGGGCTAGTCCCCTTTAGTTTTCTCTTCAGCATATAAAAGGCATGTTCAATTCGGTTCAGATCGGGTCATTGACTTAGCCACTCAAGAATTGACCATTTTTTAGCTTTGAAAAACTCCTATGTTGCTTTATCAGTATGTTTGGGATCATTGTCTTGCTGTCTTCCAGTTTAAATTCCATTTGGAATATTTTGGAGGACCAAGAAACCAAGAACCAAGTAGAATGAACCGCCGGCCAATGAGTTTTGAGGCATTTGTTTGAACTTGAGCAGATAGGCTGTGTCTATACACTTCAAGCTTGCGATTCATGATGGAAGTCAGCAAGGTCAGCCAATAGCGGGGGGGGGGGCGGCACGCGGGAGGCCGTGGTCGGAGGGAACACAATGACGCTCGGCGGCGCTGTGTGAGATGTGACAGTGCCCATTTGTCGGAGGGAACCGAAGCGCAAGCGGGTGAGACGCGGGGCCACGAACGGGAGCGCGGGCTCGGGGTGACGGGGACGCCCGGACAGCTGAGACGGGTGATGGCTGCGGGGCGTTGATCCCCTCCCCCTCCTCTCTTGTGGGGAAAATAAATAAATTAACACAACAGCGTTTTGTGTTTCCCATATGGAGCTGCGACTGGAAAGGGAATGGTACCGACGATGATAGTGGGCGTTAGAGAGATGCGGGGCCCTACATCCCGGGCAGCAGCTACCCCTTCCCCTTTCTTGTGATTTTTTGTTTATATTGGGAATTATTGTTTTCGTTGTTATTGGCAGAGGTTTTTAGTTTTCTACCTTCTTAGTGTTGTAGATGTGACTTCAGTGTATTGATAGTTAACTGTGCCTTGCAGTATTGTGCATAATTATGCCTTGAGATGTACCTTTCTAATGTGATGTGTAGGTTTTACTTTTGTGTTCTTTTGGCATCTCCACAAATAGCTAATTTAGAAATTCAGGTAACATTTTTTGTAAAGATTTTTTTAGCTGTATGATGTCAATTATTTCATGAAATATTTATCATTTGGGGGTTATTTTACTGGTTATGTGTTAGGAAAATTCTAAGATTCTGTTATGTAACCTACCAGCAGAAAGCTTAGGAATTACTTTCAATTTATTGAAAATGCAGGAGCCCCCTGAACCCCCATTGGGACGCTGCCCCTGGACCCCGCCGGGGGCCTAACTGGCCTCTAGGACCCCCGTCCAATACTTCCTACTTATTTTCTGGAGGTGAATATCATGCCTGCAAATGTAACCTAGCCATCGTATTTTTGCGGCTAACCAGTGGTTTGCATCTTGCAGTGTAGCCTCTGTATTTCTGTTCATGAAGTCTTCTGCGGACCGTGGTCATTGACAAATCCACACCTGAAGAGTGTTTCTGATCTGTCGGACAGGTGTTTGGGGATTTTTCTTTATTATAGAGAGAATTCTTCTGTCATCAGTTGTGGAGGTCTTCCTTGGCGTGCCAGTCCCTTTGCGATTAGTAAGCTCACCAGTGCTCTCTTTCTTCTTAAAGATGTTCCAAACAGCTGATTTTGGTAAGCCTAATGTTTGGCTGATGTCTCTAACAGTTTTATTCGTGTTTCTCAGTCTCATAATGGCTTCTTTGACTTTCATTGGCACAACTTTGGTCCTCATGTTGATAAACAGCAATAAAAGTTTCCAAAGGTGATGGAAAGACTGGAGGAAAGACTAGATGCTGATAGCTCTCTTATACCTGCATTAAGGAGGAATTTAAACATACCTAAGAAATTACAAACGCTTGTGAAGCCATGTGTCCCACACATTATGGTGCCCTGAAATGGGGGGGACTATGTATAAACACAGCTGTAATTTCTGCACGGGGAAACCAAAATGTATAAAAATATCCTTTAATAAAATCTGACAATGTGCACTTTAACCACATGTGATTTGCTTTCTATTACAAATCTCATATTGTGGAGTACAGAAACAAACAAATAAATGATGGGTCTTTGTCCCAAACATTATGGAGGGCACTGTAAGTATGATTGCACCTATGTATAGTACCTATGTATAGTATTTTTACTGAACTGTATGCAAAAAGAAAAGGGAATTTCATTGTGCCCAGGTACCTATGACAATAAAAGTACCATTGAAGGGATCAGGTTTAGGTTGATGATGATATGGATGCCCAGGAATTTTGATGCTGTTGACAGTTTCTGCAGTAGCCCCTTTGATAAGGACAGGATTGTGTTCATCTTAGGCTCTCTTCTCCCGCCCGCTCCTTGGGTCAACATCCAGTTATTTTCTCGTGCTGACATTAAGAGCTAGCTTGTTGTTCTGATACCATGATACCAAATTCCCAATTTCTTCCCTGAACTCCATCTCATCATTGTTGATCCAGCTGACTATGGTGGTATCATCGGCAAACTTAAAGTTGGTGGTATTCTTGGGCACCCAGTCACGGGTGTACAGGGGGTGGAGCTGGGGACTCAGGACACAACATTTCTCTTTGCTCAATAGTTTAACAAAATACAGAAAGCTGGCTGAACTATAGCTATGAGAAATGTTACCATTGAAAAAGTACTGAAGATACTAACATGTATGAAGGTAGACAAATCTCCAGGGCCTGATCAGATATATCCAAAGACATTGCGGGAAACTTGAGAGGAAATTGCAGGAGCCCTGGTTGAAATTTATGTGTCATCCTTAAATACAGAAGAGGTGCCGGAAGACTGGAGGGTGGCAAATGTTGTGCCTCTTTTCAAGAAGGGCTGCAAGGAAAATGCTGGGAACTATAGGCCGGTGACCTTAACATGTGTAGTTGGAAAGTTACTAGAGAGTATTCTGAGGGATAGGTTAATCAGGCATTTGGATGGGCAAGGGCTGATTAGGGATACGGATACATGGTTTTGTACGTGAGAGGTCGTATCTCACAAATCTGTTTTTTTTTTTTTTTAAGAGACGTGACCAAAAAGGTCGATGAGGACAAAGCTGTAGATATTGTGTACATAGATTTCAGTAAGGCATTCGACAAGGTTCCACATGGTAGGCTGCTCTGGAAGGTTAGATCGCATGGGATCCAAGGAGAGATAGCTGAATGGATAGCAAATTGGCTTCATGGAAGGAAGCAAAGGGTGATTGTGGAAGGTTGCTTCTCGGACTGGAGGCCTGTGACTAGTGGTGTGCCTCAGGGTTCGATGCTGGGCTTGTTACTGTTTGTCAACTACATCAATGATTTGGATGAGAACATACATGGCAAGGTTAGCACCTTTGCCGATGATACAAAAGTGGGTATTTTTGCAGATAGTGAAGATGGTTGTGAAAGATCGCAGCAGGATCTGGATCGATTGGCCAGGTGGGCGGAGGAATGGTTGATGGAATTTAAAACAGAAGTGTGAGGTGTTGCATTTTGGGACGTCTAACAACGGCAGGACCTACACAGTAAATGGTAGTCCTCTGGCAGGTGTTGTAGAGCAGAGGGATCTAGGAGTACAGGTGCATGGTTCCTTGAAGGTCGAGTCGCAGGTAGATAAGGTGGTCAAAAAGGTTTTGGCTCATTGGCCTTTATCAGTCAGAGTATTGAGTATAGAAGTTGGGAGGTCATGTTGCAGTTGTACAAGAAGTTGGTGAGACCGCATTTAGAATATTGTGTTCATTTCTTGGCACCATGTTATAGGATAGATATTATCAAGCTTGAAAGGGTTCAGAAAATATTTACGAGGATGTTGCCAGGACTAGAGGGTGTGAGCTATAGGGAGAGGTTAGTAGACAGTGTCTCTATTCCTTGGAGTGCAGGAGGATGAGGGGTGATCTTATAGAGGTGTACAAAATCATGAGAGGAATAGATCGGGTAGATGCACAGTCTTTTACCCTGAGTAGGGGAATCGAGGACCAGAGGACATAGGTTCAAGGTGAAATGGAAAAGATTTAATAGGAATACGAGGGGTAACTTTTTCACACAAAGGGTCGTGGGTGTATGGAACAAGCTGCCAGAGGAAGTAGTTGAGGCCGGGGCTAACCAACCCATCGTTTAAGAAACAGTTAGACAGGTGCATGAATAGGACAGGTTTGGAGGGATATGGACCAAGCGCTGGCAGGTGGGACTAGTGTAGCTGGGACATGTTGGCCGGTGTGGGCAATTTGGGCCAAAATGTCTGTTTCCACACTGTATCACTCTATATGTCACTATGACTAAGTGATTCTTTGTCCTTTTAATTTGAGTCATGCTGGTATTTGTTTCATGGTTCACCTCATTTCACAAGTTCTAGGCGGTATAATATGTCTGCAATGTTTAAGCTAAATATAAAATTCATTTTGATTTAGGACGAAGATGAAGAAACACCAGGTGCACCTGATACTAAAGAAAAGAAGATTCAAGTTCCTAACATTGAAGATGTATCTGAATTTTTTGCCAAGCAGATAATTGAGTATGTATTCAAATCATTCTTGTTTACTATAGAAATCTTTAAGAAATTGCAGCGAAGCATCTTATGCCATGCTGTCCAGTTAGCTGAGTGCACATTTTATTGACTTCTAAAAGTACCGTATTTCCCGGCAATGAAGACGCACCTGCGTCGAGGACGCACCACCATTTAGAGTTGCTGAATTTTGAAAAATGGCTGGCGGGACAGGATCAAGGGTTTGGTTTAGTCCAGGAGTCGGCAACCTTTTTTGCGTAGGAACCAGGACCCATGTTTGTGATAATACATACCAATAATATATAATACATAGTATTCACGTGTTTTTCAATTAGTTTTCTGCAATTTCCAGATCGCCTGCATTCCCCGGGAGTTGCTGCAGTTCCCAGATCCCTCGCGTCCCCGAGACTTGCTGCAGTTCCCAGATCCCTCACGTCCCCGGGACTAGCTGTAGTTCCCAGGTTGCCTGTGAGCCCCGGGACTGGCTCTAGCGCCCAGGTCGCCTGCCCCGGGACTGGCTGTAGTGCCCAGGTTGCCTGCGAGCCCCGGGACTGGCTGCAGTTCCCAAGTCGCCTGATAGCCCAGGGACTAGCTGCAGTTCCCAAGTCGCCTGCGAGTCCCGGGTCCAGCTGCAGTTCCGCTGTCCGGACCCGGGGACCGCTCACAGCCACCTGAGCTACTGAGTGAGTTGCTGGCATGATCATCAACCCCCTCCTTCTCAATGCTCCTGCCCTCCCTGCAACTTTACCCCTGCTGACCTGGGTCAGACTCCCCACACGCTGTGGAAGGAACTCTTTCCCCCCCCCCCAGCGGTGCTGTCCTTTTACAGCCGCTGTACTGAGGGATAGCCAAGTCTATCTTTCTTGGCCAACAATCTAATCTTCGGCCTCCAAGACGCAGGTAAATTTTCAGGCCCTATTTTAGGGTAAAAAATGGCGTCTTCATTGCTGGGAAATACGGTATACGAATTGCAATTTGTATATATTTTAGAAATTAAGACACAGTATTTTTTGTCACACTTGCTCTAGATTTACTGAAATTTGATACCTATAAGCAGAAAATGTTTTAATTTGCACGCAGATTTTAAAAACAAAAAACTACCAACAGATTAGAAATGTGATACAAACATCCGTCAATGAAAATAAATTTAACTTAACCTCCCTTAAATATTTTTGATCTTTTTATTTACCTTCTTAATATGTTGATAGTAAACCATGGAACTTGAATAACATCTGGTGGTGGGCCTGTGAAGCATCCTTGTTGCAACAGAAAGAACATTTGCCTTCACTAATTTATATTAAGCAAGTTCATCAACGTTTGAAAAGATGTTAATAATTTAGGCTGAGACATTTTTGGCTCAAAAATAACTCAGTTATTTCAGTCTTATCGAAACAGAACTGGAGTAGCCATCTACAGTGTGGCTGCAAGAGCAGAGCTGATGATAAGAACCCTGTGGCGAATAATTCACCAATCCTGTCCTTTATCTACCAAGTTTTAGTCAGGAGCGATGGAATGCTCTTCACTTGCCCAGATGAATGCAGCTTCAACAACACTCCAAGCTTGACACCATAACAGCCTACTTGAGAGGCATCCCATCTTTAGTCAGAGGGCAGTGAATCTGTGGAATTCTTTGCCACAGAAGGCTGTGGAGGCAAAGCCAGTGGATATATTTCAGGCAGAGATGGATAGATTCTTGATTAGTACAGGTGTCAGAGGTTATGGGGAGAAGGCAGGAGAATGAGGTTAGGAGGGAGACATAGATCAGCCACGATTGAACGGCGGAGTAGACTTGATGGGCCAAATGGCTTATTTCTACTATAACATGATCTGTTACTATGCACTCATTCCACTGCCAAAGCACAGTGGAGGCAGATTTGTACCTTCTCCAGGGTATACTACAACTCACCAAGGCTAATGAGACAGCCTTGTGTATGCCCATGACCTCGACCAGCTAGAAGGAGAAGGGCAACACCACATGGAGAGTTGCCTCCAAGCCCCACCTTGTACAGATTTGGAAATGTATTCCTTCACCATTGCTTCATTAATATGGCAGGCAGTGGCGAGTGGAGTGCCGCAAGGCACGATGTTGGCGCCGCAACTGTTTACCATATATATTAATGATTTGGAAGAGGGAATTAAGAGCAACACTAGCAAGTTTGCGGATGACACAAAGCTGGGTGACAGTGTGAACTGTGAAGAGGATGTTCGGAGGTTGCAGGGTGACTTGGACAGGTTGAGTGAGTGGGCAGATGTGTGGCAGATGCAGTATAATATAGATAAATGTGAGGTTATCCACTTTGGTGGCAAAAACAAGGGGGCAAATTATTATCTCAATGGGGTTAGGTTAGGTAAGGGGGAGGTACAGCGAGTCCTGGGTGTCCTTGTACACCAGTCACTGAAAGTTGGCGTGCAGGTACAGCAGGCAGTGAAGAAAGCAAATGGAATGTTGGCCTTCATAACAAGAGGATTTCAGTATAGGAGTAAAGAGGTTCTTCTGCAGTTGTATAGGGCTCTGGTAAGACCACATCTGGAGTATTGTGTACAGTTTTGGTCTCCTAATTTGAGGATGGACATCCTTGTGATTGGGGCAGTGCAGCGTAGGTTCACGAGATTGATCCCAGGGATGGCGGGACTGTCATATGAGGAAAGATTGAAAAGACTAGGCTTGTATTCACTGGAGTTTAGAAGGATGAGGGGGGGATCTTATAGAAACATATAAAATTATAAAAGGACTGGACCAGCTAGATGCAGGAAAAATGTTTCCAATGTTGGGCGGGTCCAGAACCAGGGTCCACAGTCTTAGAATAAAGGGGAGGCCATTTAAGACTGAGGTGAGAAAAAACGTTTTCACCCAGAGAGTTGTGAATTTGTGGAATTCCCTACCACAGAGGGCAGTGGTGGCCAAATCACTGGATGGATTTAATATAGAGCTCTAGGGGCTAGTGGAATCAAGGGATATGGGGAGAAGGCAGGCACGGATTATTGATTGGGGACGATCAGCCATGATCACAATGAATGGCGGTGCTGGCTCGAAGAGACGAATGGCCTCCTGCACCTATGTTTTATGTTTCTAATATCCTGGAACTTCCTTTATCTCTCTGCCTCACCCCCAACAGCAAAGTGGATATGCCCAAACCTCAAGAAGAACAGCAGTTCAATAAGTCAGCTCACTCACTTTTTCAATGGCAATTAGGGATGACCAATTAAACACTGGTTCAGCTATGAAGCACACGTCCCTTGAATGAATATATATTTTAAAACTATTCTCCTTTCTGAGACCCAGGCAAAACTATTTGTTTTTGGTGGTTATCTTTATTATTGCTAATATATTGGGTCTTGGTTTGATCATTCATAGAACAAGAACACATAGCATTCCACTCAGCTGATACGACTGTGTCATAGCCAACATTTTTCTCGCTTTTTGTCAATGCAATAAGATATATCTCATCCACCACGAGCTTCCTGCTGCAGTAGAGTTAATCTACTGGACAAATTGCTTCATTAGTGTGATATTATCAATGGATCTTTGTGATTTTAGGTGTGCTAAACAAGATGTTGATGATGAATATAGTATGCGAGCGGGAATGAAAGGTTCACAGTCATATTACGCAGTGGCCCATGCAGTCACAGAGAGGGTGGAGAAACAATCTACTCTCCTAATCAATGGATCACTTAAGCAATATCAGGTAATAATATATGCATATTTTGGTTCCCACATGTAATTATGCAGGAATATTTTAGTTTTTTTTTACTTCCCATACACTTTCTTTGAAAATGAGGCCTGATAAATAAAAAAAGGAGAGCTACATATATTGGCGAAAAGGGTAATGTGCTCATTTTTTGAATAAACTGTCAGCATCATTTACTATATAGGTCAATGTGCAACCATCAATATTTGAGCAGCAGTCACAAAACTATGATGCAACAAAAATCAGTGTCTTCGGGGTCTGAAATTTAAGGGAACCAGGGCCAGCAGTTTGGCAGTTTTCATTGCCATGTATTTTTGTCTCTCTACTTGCCAATATTATAATCAAGAACCAAATACTCCAGTTCTAGAAATTTGAAAAGCCCCCAGTAAATGTTGGCATTACTGGAGAGAAATAAAAGTTAATATTTCAGGTAGGCTTTTTATGTCTACCTTTGACCAGAGCCATTGATTTGAAGTTTTTTCTGTCTTCCTAACTTACTTATTATTTCCAGTATTTTTATTTTTGAATATTAGAACGTTAGTTTGTGAACTTGATTGAAATCTACCATAATTTTCTGGATTGCATATATTTGTAAAATATGTTGCAAAGTAATATAATTTTTTACATCTTAACTGTTTCTAATGTAATAGGGTGTTATATAACCCATGTTCTTTCATGAGGTTCGTCAGTTGTAGAAGGTGATTGGAAAAAGTTGACAAACTGGTGTAATAGCCCTGTCCCACGGTGCGAGTTCATTCCAAGAGCTCTCCCGAGTTTAAAAAAAATCAAACTCGTGGTAAGCACAGAGAATAAACGTAGTGGGTACGTCGGAGCTCGGGGACGTCTCTTAGCGCTAACGGCAGGTACTCGGGAAGACTCGTTAACGGCAGGTAAGCACGGGGAGACACATGAAGATTTTTCAACATGATGAAACATGTCCACGATAGCCCTGAGTACGAGTGGCCATTACCGTAAATCTCCGAGTTCGAATCAGGGCAAACTCGGGAGAACTCTTGGAATGAACTCGCACTGTGGGACAGGGGTTTAACCAGGAGACAAAAGTTACTCTTTCACCTCAATTTCAATCTTTTTTTAAAGTTGATTTAATTGCAATTTTATAAATTTGTTTCGGACTTGAGGCCTATGTTTAAAAAAATATTCAGTTAACTCTGATGAGAGTTTCATGTACTTTAGATTACAATCCAGTTTTTCATTATCGCTATAGATGCATGAAAATCCAAGTGTATCTGAATAAAATTGAAATTTGAACCTATATATTTTTCAAAAACAAGTTTCAACTGGTTACCTAATACCACATAATATTTTCTTCTGTAATCTTCAGGTTATGGGGCTTGAATGGATGGTTTCTCTTTACAATAACAATTTGAATGGAATTTTGGCTGATGAAATGGGACTTGGAAAGACAATCCAGACTATTGGGCTCATTACATACCTAATGGAGCACAAGAGACTTAACGGACCTTATCTCATTATTGTTCCTCTTTCGTAAGTTTGCTAATATTGCTATGTTCTATTTTGTGTACCACTATGAACTGCTTCGTATTTTATTTAGTTTATCGGGAATTGTAATTCCGTATTCGCTACCATGGAAGATAGTGGAGGTTAAACATATTTAAGGAGGAATCAGGTGTAGTTTTGGCTAAGGAGAGAAAAGAATATGGGGAAAAAGTAGGGACGGGGTAAGAATTTGAATGTTCATACTGAATGGCATATTCCTGCTCATTATTTATTTGTTTCTATTCTGAGGAAATATTGCAATTATTTTCACTCTTCACGTTGAAATTGCAGGCTTCTCTCTGACTGGGACAAATGGGCCTCCAAAACTGACTGACATACCCATCATGTTGTACCAAATCTTAATTTTCTTTTTATTAGTTTACTCTTAAGATTCAAGATTCAAGAGAGTTTATTGTCATGTGTCCCTGATAGGACAATGAAATTCTTGCTTTGCTTCAGCACAACAGAACATAGTAGGCATGCCTACAGAACAGATCAGTGTGTCCACACACCATTATATAAATATATGCACACATGAATAAATAAACTGATAAAGTGCAAATAAACAGATAATGGGATATTAATGTTCAGAGTTTTGTCCGAGCCAAGTTTAATAGCCTGATGGCTGTGCGGAAGTAGCTATTCCTGAACCTGGTCTTTGCAGTCTTCAGGCTCCTGTACCTTCTACCTGGAGATAGCGGGGAGATGAGTGTGTGGCCGGGATGGTGTGGGTCTTTGATGATATTGCAGCCTTTTTGAGGCAGCGACTGCGATAGATCCCCTCGATGGAAGGGAGGTCAGAGCCGATGATGGACTGGGCAGTGTTTACTACTTTTTGTAGTCTTTTCCGCTCCAGGGCGCTCAAGTTGCCGAACCAAGCCACGATGCAACCGGTCAGCATGCTCTCTACTGTGCACCTGTAGAAGTTAGAGAGAGTCCTCCTTGACAAACTGACTCCGTAATCTTCTCAGGAAGTAGAGGCGCTGATGTGCTTTCTTAATAATTGCATCAGTGTTCTCGGACCAGGAAAGATCTTCAGAGATGTACACATCCAGGAATTTGAAGCTCTTGACCCTTTCAACCATCGACCCGTTGATATAAACGGGACTGTGGGTCCCCATTCTACTTCTTCCAAAGTCCACAATCAGTTCCTTGGTTTTGCTGGTGTTGAGGGCCAGGTTATTGTGCTGGCACCATATGGACAGTCGCTCGATCTCTCTTCCATACTCTGACTCATCCCCATCAGTGATACGTCCCACAACAGTGGTGTTGTCAGCGAACTTGATGATGGAGTTCGCACTATGACCGGCTACGCAATCATGAGTATAGAGTGAGTACAGCAGGGGGCTGAGCACGCAGCCTTGAGGTGCTCCCGTGCTGATTGTTATCGAGGCTGACACATTTCCACCAATACGAACAGACTGGTCTGTGAATGAGGAAGTCGAGGATCCAATTGCAGAGGGAAGCGCAAAGACCCAGTTCTGTGAGTTTGGTAACCAGCTTGGAGAGATGATTGTATTAAATGCCGAGCTGTAATCAATGAATAACAGCCTGACATATGAGTTTTTGTTGTCCAAGTGGTCCAGAGCGGAGTGGAGAGCCAGCGAGATCGCATTCACCGTTGATCTGTTGTGGCGGTAAGCGAACTGCAGTGGGTCCAGGTTTTTGCCGAGGTAGGAGTTGATTTGCGCCATGATCAACCTCTCAAAGCACTTCATCACCACAGACATTAGTGCCACTGGTCGATAGTCATTGAGGCATGACGCCTTGCTCTTCTTGGGCACTGGTATAATTGATGCCCTTTTAAAGCAGGTTGGGAACCTCAGACCTCAGAATTGAGAGGTTGAAAATGTCCGTAAAAACTCCAGCCAATTGGTCTGCACAGGTTTTTAGAACACGACCGGGTATACCATCAGGTCCAGGCGCTTTTCGAGGGTTCATCCCTCTGAAGGCTTTCCTGACGTCGGCCTCTGTGACTGTGACTGAAATACCATCACAGCGAATGGGGGCTCGGGAAGGCACATCAGTATTCTCCCTATCAAAGCATGCGTAAAACGCATTGTGCTCGTCAGGGAGTGATGTTTCGCCGACATTCGAGCTGCCTCCTGATTTCGCCTTGTAGGAGGTGTTGCATTTAGGCCCCGCCACAGCTGCCGAACATCTGTCTCATCCTCCAGTTTGGAGCAGAAGTCCCTTTTGGCCTTTTTGATGGCCTTACCAAGGTCGTATCTGAACTTCTTGTAGACCACTGTATCATCAGACATGAATGCCTGGTCTTCAGAAGAGTGCGGATCTCAAAGTTCATCCAAGGTTTCTGATTGGGAAACACTCGGAAGGTTTTTGTGGGGATGCAGTCCTCCCCTCCACACATTTCTTTATGAAGTCTGTAACGACTGTGGGGTATTCGTTCAAGTCCGTTGCCGGGTCCTTGAACATGGCCCAGTCTACAGACTCCAAACAGTCCTGGAGTTGTTCCTCTGTCCCTCCCGACCTGCTCTGTACTGTCCTCACCTCTGGGGGTGCGCTCTTTAATTGCTGCCTGTAGGCAGGAAGAAGCAGCACCGCGGTATAGTCGGATTTACCGAAGTGTGGGCGAGGGATAGAGCGATAGGCATTCTTGATGGTGGTGTAGAAGTGGTCGAGGGTGTTTGGTCCTCTGGTGCAGCAGGAGACATGTTGGTTTTAGTTAGGGAGCGATTTCTTGAGGTTTGCCTTATTGAAGTCCCCAGCAATGGTGGTAAATGCCTCGGGGTAAGACGTCTGGTGTTTGTTGACCACGGCATGCAGCTCCTCCAGTGCCAGACGGACGTCCGCCTGTGGTGGGATGTAGACCGCGGTCAGGATGATGGAGGTGAATTCCCTTGGGAGGTAGAAGGGACGGCACTTCACCGCCAGATGTTCGAGGTGTGGAGAGCAGGAGTTGGACAGGACTGCCACGTCTGAACACCACGCAGAGTTGCCATGAGGCAGATTCCCCCTCCTCTCCCTTTCCCAGATGCCAGTGTACGGTCCATACGGTGGATGGAGAACCCTTCAGGCTGGACCGCTGTGTTTGGGGAGCTGGGGGTGAGCCATGTCTCTGTGAAACAGAACACAGAGCATTCCCTCAGCTCCCTTTGATAAAGCAGCCTTGCCCTTAAGTCCTCCACTTTATTTTCAAGGGACTGTACATTGGCCAGTAGGATAGTAGGGAGAGGTGTTAAAACAACACAAGATTTGTTTAGGTCTCTTTATCTTTATTGTCTGTATTTACATTTTCTTGGGATTATGTATTGAATTCCTTTGCTTTCTCTGTTTAAGAAGGAACTGCAGATGCTGGAAAATCGAAGTTAGACAAAAATGCTGGAGAAACTCAGCGGGTGAGGCAGCATCTATGGAGTGAAGGAAATAGGCAACATTTCGGGTCGAAACCTGAGTCTGAAGAAGGGTTTCGACCCGAAACGTTGCCTATTTCCTTCGCTCCATAGATGCTGCCTCACCCGCTGAGTTTCTCCAACATTTTTGTCTACCTTTGCTTTCTCTGTTCATCCAAGTTATTGGTATGTTTCCAATGAATGGTCTAGAACACAGTACAGCACAGGAACAGACCCTTCGGCCCACGTGTTTGTGCAAAACATGATGCCAAGTTAAACTGATATTATCTACCTGTACATGATCCATATCCCTCTATTTCTAGCACTTCCACGAGCCTGTATAAAAGCCTCTTATACACCACTATCATCTGCCGCCACCACTCTGTGCAATGCATTCCAGGTCACCACCATATGTGTGTAAAAACAAAAAGATGCCCGCACATCTCCATTGAACTTTCTCCCTATCACCTTACAGCTATGCCCTCCACTGTTGGACATTTCCACCCTGGCAAAAGGGTTATGACCGTGTACCCTATAAATGTCTCTCTGTTAAAGTGTGTGCGTGTCCATCCAAAGTCTTTTGTTTATCATCACATTTTCTCTGTCTGAGACATCGTAATGTGTATATCTTGAACTTGGTTATGACCTCAGACATGTATCATTGCACTTCATGTATGCAACAACCTTTAAACCTACTCCCTTATATCTTGTCCATAAGTTAATTTATCCACGGTGTTATGTTTCCCTTCTTAACAATGTTCCATCTCTTTCCACCAGACATTTCCCCTCTCCACCACCCACCATCCCTCCTCCTGGTTCTACATTTCACTCCCCTCATTTCTTTCTTATCAGATCCCACCATTTGCACCCTTTGTCTTCCCCACTTTTTACCTCCAACCTTGGTTCCTATTTCTCCCTTTTTCATCCTGACTCATTGTACCAATCAAGCCTTACACATGGATCAACCTATCACTTGCTACTTCTTGTCCCACTCCTCACATTTTCTTACCGGCTATGGCCCATCTACTCCGTCATTCTGAAAAGAATAGTGTAGGAAGGTACTGCAGATGCTGGTTTACACCGAAGATAAACTTAAAATGCTGAAGTAACTCAGCAGGACAGGCAGCATCTCTGGAGAGACGGAATGGGTAATGTTTTGGGTCGAGACCCTTCTGAAGAATAGTCCAAACCCAAAATTTTGTCTGTCCCTTTTCCTTCTTAGATACTGCCTGACCTGTCGAGTTCTTCCAGCAGTCTTTTTTGCTAAATAATAATTCTGTATGGCTCACAATGCAGCTCATAGGCTGAACTCCAAACTTTGAGGTCTTTGCAACAGTGCTGCACTATCTTTCAGATGAACCATTAAACTGTACTGCTCTCTCAGAGAAACAAAGATTTCATGACTTTATTTAGAATGATGGTGAGAAAGCTACCCCAGAATTCTGACATAACTCATCATTCAAATAAATCGGCACTACCATTATTCAGTAATTGTGCAAAGTGAGTCTTCAGTTTTTAAGTGAGTCTGCACTATAAATGCTTTGTTGGATGTAAAGCACTTTGGTTATCCTGAGATCCGAATCTTCAGCTATTTTACATTTAGAATGCCTGCAAATGTTAGACTGATACTTTCCATAGTTTGTCCTCATCTCACTGGCAATCATCTTCATTTTCCATGATACTGTTGGTTACCGTTTTCCAGTAACAATGAAAAAACATAAAGGGAATAAAATAAAAAAGCACATTCCCATTCCCAGAGCAAAGATTTGTTTCCACATTCGCAAACGCGTACTTTTGCAAATAAATGCCCAATGAACGTCTCCAGAATGAGTATACACTGCCCTTCTGGAGTCCTGAATATTACCCCACATACTATCATGTATCCCTAGTAGACATGCAACACTAACAGAGGCCCACCCTCAGATGTGAGTGCCTACTGAGCAAATATACACATACCCTGTCATTCCGACTGGTGAGTGACCACAACTGGTGACCCTGTCACGCCAAGCTACCTGGCCGCTTGCATGCACATGCACATGTACATACAATCACACTTTACATCTGCTTTGTTCTTTGATTTCATGTGATCTCGCGATCATTGGCCTAAACAGTTCTAATCATAGGGTGCCAGCTTTAAATATTCATTCACTTAGACTACTGTGGTTACTGGCCACATAATGGGTCGTGAGCAGATCCTGGATGAACCCCCAAATGTTGTGTTTTAAAAAAAAATAAACCTGTAGATGGAAAAGGTCCTTATTTAGCATAACAAACATCTCATGGAGAATTCCCAAGAACATTGAGGTTTTGTACCCTTCAGGGACAAAAATAACAAGGGGTATCAAATATAGTTTCAATTTCAATTTTTTGGGGTTGGGCAAACCATGGAATTACCTGTTTATAATGGGGACACTTCTCAACTGACCAGAATGCCTCTGCATATTAAAACCTTTGTTGGGAATTGAGACATCAAAACATTCTCCTTTTACCAATGTGCTGGGAGATGACTCTCCGCAGATGATGTGTATTCATGCATATCCTGGTTCTCGTTCATTTTTATCTGTTTTTTGTTTGTTTTTAACTGTTTTTTACCCCCTTCCCTTGACTGCTGAAGGATGTCCTATGTTTAATAATCCCAAATGACGGTTGACATTTTGTTCCACAAAAGTGTACATGTTATTATCATCTTAAGCAAAGTATAGCCCAGACATCTTCCGCATACCTTCTGTCTATTACCAATTCTCCCCTGGATGTCACCTGGATGGCATGATAAAGAAGATTTATGGCATGGCTCCTTTCATCGGTTGGAAAGCTACCTATAAAAGTCTGGAAGTTATGTTGCAGCTGTATAAAACTTTGGTTTGGCCACATTTAGAATATTGTGTGCAGTTCCAGTCACTACATTACAGGATCTGGAGGCTGTGGTGAGGGTGCAGGCGGGGTTCATCGGGATGTTGCCTGGATTAAAGAGCATTAGCTATGGAGAGAGTTTGTCAAATGTTGAGTGTTTACTCTGGGTCATTATATGGGCAGTTAGAGTGGAGGCACAAGACTTGATTCTGATGCAGGATTTCCACCGAAACATCAAACATTCCTTAGAACCTATGGATGCTGCTTGATGTGTTGAGTTCCTCCAGCAGATTGCTTCTAGTTAGTCGGGGTCGTATTCCCAGGGTGGAAATGTCAAATTCTAGAGGACATAGCTTTAAAGTGAGAGGGAGGAAAGTTTTTAAAGGCTTTTATGCGGCAATTTTCTTTTGCACAGGGAGTGGTAGGTGCCTGGAACGTTTTGCCAGGGGAAATGGTGAAAGCAGATACAACAGCACCACAGACACGTGAACAGGCAGGGAACTAAGAGATACGACCATATGCAGATTGATAATGCAGTTTTAAAATGGCATCATGGCTAGCATAGACATCGAATCTGACTTGCTGTTTAGTGTGATTCAGTATTTTGGTGATTTGTAATTTGTAATTTGTAAATCAATAATTTGGTAATTTATTAATTACATTGGGAGCGAAAGATGTTCCCAATTATTATATTGTAGTCTACATGTAGGTTGACAACACCTACTTATTTGAAATGCTGGAAAAGTAATATATTTGTTTTTGAATTGATTGATGAATGAAACCTATCTAATTTATATCTTTTTGTAATATTTAAACATTTGAATTGGTCGTCAATGCGTAACTTTTTTTGTATTTCCCTTTAGAACTTTGTCGAACTGGGTATATGAGTTTGATAAATGGGCCCCATCTGTTGTGAAAATTTCTTATAAGGTTAGTTCTTTGGCCTCAAGTGTAGAAAATGTGCAGAATTCCTAATTTCGTGTAGCTTTTGAAACGGGTTTTATAGTAATCACATTCTTCTAATTTAATTCCATAGTGTATGCTTTGCGTTTCAGATGAACAATAAATGCTCCTTGCCAGATCAAAATTAAAATTAGGTCATTGGAGGGGAGGAAGTAAAAAGAGTAGCATACTAATGTGCAATTAGTTTTGAATGTAAATGGTGTAAATTATTAACACCAGTTTTCTAATTTAACAAATTAATCTGCAATATAATAAGAATAACATATCATTGTGGGCAACAGAGAATGATTGATCCTTGCTCAAAATTGATTTGGCAGGACATACAATGTAATATTTAGATTGAACCTGTGAATGTTAGGATAAATATTTTTATGTAGTTCACTTGTTAATGTGCATCTATAACTAATTTTGCATAATTATATTTGACATTTTTGGTTCCTCATTAAAAATAGGGAAAATATCCGTGTTTAATAGACGGCAAGCTTTGAAATAGAAGTTGGTAGTATTAAGAATGGAAATATCGCTGCACCGATCTTTTTTCACAAGGTTGTACTATAATTTGGCTAGTTTATCATTATGGATCATTTTCTTTTGCCCTTTTCTCTCTCAAATTCCCTGGCATTATACTGACTAACCCGGCAAGATGTGCTTTATTTAATTTTATTTAAAACATGGAAAGCTGGTGGGCTGCACTACAATGAGTAAACATAATGGAACATTTAAACTGGAGCATTCAATCTACAGAATCTTTGAAAATCGTTGTATGGTTTGTTAAATAAGACATAACTGTTAGTACAAGGTAATGTAATTTTAATGCAGGTCCAAATGTAGTTATGCACAGTATTAATTAAGTTTGATGAAATACTAGTAAATATCTGTTGGTTTGCTATTCTGATGTAATGTTCATTTGTACCTCAGGGTACTCCTGCGCTTCGTCGGTCCTTTATTCCACAGATGCGCAGTGGAAAATTCAATGTTCTTTTAACCACGTATGAGTATATCATTAAGGACAAACATGTGCTTGCTAAGGTAAGACAAATTTACCCATCTGATAAACTTTATTTACTAAATTTAATTGTAGTTGTTGCTGGTAAGATTTCTTGCTCATTTGGGGTTGATGTAGCAGCAACTGTCAGATTAATCGAAATTAACCTACTAAATGTATAGGAATTGTTTGGTATTGGTCTATTGTCATGTGTACTAAGATACAGTGAAAAACGTTGTTTTGCCTCTAGTGGGAAGAAGCAGTTATAGCTTCATAAAACGTTGGTGAGGCTATTGTGTGCATTTCTGATTACAGTTACAGGAAGGATTTACCTTGGAGAGGGTGCAGAAAATGTACACCGATATGTTTCCTGGATTAGAGAGTATTAGCTCTGAGATGTTTGAAAAAGTTTGCATGTTTTCTCTGGAGTGTTGGATGATGAGGGGAGAACTTTCAGAAGATATACAAATATGAGCGATAGGGTAAACAGAACCTTTTTCCCCAAGGTTGGAATGTCAAATACTAAAGTGCATAGCTCTGTGGGGCAAGTGCTAGGTACCTGGAATGTGCTGCCAGCAGTGGGGGTGGATGCAGACACAATAGTTGCATTTAAGAGGCTTAGGTGGGTAACAGAAACATGTAGGGAACCTGTCTGAAACTTGCGCCGTTCTGTGGTGACATTTTGCAGCAAAACTGCAAAGGATCAAATATAACAATTCTGAACTTATTTGGTTAAAAGAAACAGCACAAATCAATGATTTTACTTGCAAGCTGTTAGTCCATTTAAATGGATTAGTTATTGCGATCTCCCGATGGCCATGGAGCTGCCGATTGTAAGGGATTTACCAATGGCAGGAGATTGCCCAACCGCAGCGGGTTGCAGGTGTTGTGGTTGTCAATACTCAAATTAATTCAGATCACGCGGAGAATTCTTCAAGAAGTTTAAACTTTTATTTGCAAACAAAAGCTTGAGTTCTCCACATCATCAAAACACATGGAGCCCTCTTCTGCAAACAATCATCACTCTTTATACTATTTTCACATTCGCATCTCCCACCCGTTATCTCCATATCCAATCATTTGCCAGCATTCCCTTATTTCCAGCCAATCACTCGCTTCCTCTTACGCCCCTCTTACCAGTACTTTTCCACAATAACCACAGTCATAAGTCACATGACTCCCCTTTATAGCCCCTTGCTAGCCTCGTGGCTTCTTCTTTTGTTCTGAAATGCTTTATTTTAACCACGTGAAATCCAAGAAAAAGTGGTCTCAATTCACAAAGATTGCTCCTCAAAATAAGCTACATGTGATTCAGTGGTTGCCCAATTTATAATTTATATATATAAGACCTTGTTCCCATTAAACCTATAAACTTGGGAAAGAATGTAACTTCTTAAACTACAGATCCAAACACAAAGATCTAATGTAAAATAAAAATACAATATTTCCCTAATTAAAATACACTATATTTCCCAGATGACCTTCTTTATACATCATCTTTAAACTAGCATTATCTTACGTTACACACTTTAAAATAGAAATTTACTCTGTCTTTACAAACTCACTTGCTTATTTTGCCAGCACGCAAAGGTCATATACGTGCCACCTTGGCCATCTCACACTCCCTCCCCCTTTCTTGTTATCTCTAGGGGGATGGCATTCCAATCCCATCCTTGGGCCTCTTTACAACTTTGCTATCATACTGACAACATTATCTAAGGATTGTCACATTTCCAGCCACACTATTCTTTCTTAACATCTTAGTCCCCTCAGTTCGTATAAACAACATAAATCCAACATACAAAAGGTCACATACCCCTCACCCAACATGTGCCTTGCTAGAGATGCCGTGCTATCTAAATGTAAACAATTGCCAGTCGTAAATGCTAAGCCCTTTGTATTGCAGAATGTCTCCTGAGAAAAAGCATGTGGTCTGTGACTGACCAAATGGCCTGTAACCTGAGAACGGCCACACTTCTTTACTTTTAAACACAGATTATATAAGATACATTTAATACAGAAAATAATATCTACTATACAGGTAGAGCAAATGTAGAGCTGGGGAAGCCTCCTTTGTGTCTGGAAACGTGGCCGACCACCACGTAAGACTGAAGTGCAGGGGACAACGACCTCCCTCTCCCTTCACTCCCCCTACTATTCTACTAGCCAATGTGCTGTCCCTAGAGCATAAAGTTGAGAACTTAAATGCAAGGCTGCTTTATCAAAGAGAGATGAGGGAATGCTGTGTGCTGTTTCATGGAGACATAGCTCAACCCGCTCCCCAGACTAGGCCCTCCAGCCCAAAGGTTTCTCCACCCATCGCATGGAATGAGTGGAGGCATCAGGGAAAGTGAGAAACTTCCAAACTACCACCAGTATGTGCCCTGCTGCGCCAGAGGATCAAACAAGCTTGACCACTGCTAATCTACCATCAAAGATACGTATCACCTCATCTCTCGTCCTCACTTTGGGAAATCTGACCACCTGGATTTGCTCCTTCCTGCATTTAAGTAGAGACTGAAGAGCATAGCCCCAGCAGTGAGTACCGCACAGAGCTTGTCAGGGAAGGCAGAGCAACATCTCTGGGAGTTGGTAGAGGGGGAGATGTTCAAGGACTCGGCAACAATATGCCAACTTGATAAGGAAACTAGACTAAGTGGTATCCGTTGGGTCCCTCTCACACGGGAGGCCTGGTCCCCCAACGCAATATTCAACCACTGAGCCATAGCCCCCAACTGCGTATGATCGGCTGACGGGCCCGCACTAACGGCAGAATTTAAGTTAAAGTTAATAAGTTTGCATTTAATATTTTCATTACCTCGCCATCCCACTTCTATCCTCCTCCATTCCCCCTCCTCCCCCAGCACTCCCTCCCCCTCGTCTTCAGCTTCCTCTTCTTTCCCCTGTCCTCCTCCACTCCCTCACCTCTCCCTTCCTCTCCTTTCCCCTACCCTCAGTCACTCCCCCCCCCCTCCATAATCCCTCTCCCCTCCCCACCCCCCTCCTCTCCCTCTAATCCCTCCTCCTCCCCCACTCTCCCTCCTCACCTCCCCCACTTACCCTCATGGCTACAGTTCGTAGCCCTATATATAACTCCCAACGGGTCATTTTTACCCTTGTAGTTTCCTAACTCTACCCACATTGATTCTATACCTTCTGATCCAATGTCACTCCTTGCCAAGGATTGAATTTCATTCCTTACCAGCAGAGCCATCTCACCCCATCTGCCCGGGTAATGGAGGAGGGGATGGGGAAGAGAGGAGGGGAGGGAGGGGGTGAGGGGAGGAAGCAGAGGAGGGTTGGTGGAGGGTGGGGAGAGTGAGAATAATGGAGGAGATGCGTTCACATTGATCTTATTTTTTAACAAGTTTTTGCCACGTCAGCGCAGTTGGGGGCTATGGGTGAGTGGTGCAATATTGCTTTGGGGGACCAGGCCTCCCGTGTGACAGGGAGACCCAACGCGTCCCGCTTGGTCTGGGCCTGAGCCCGCGCAAGAGGCATCCTTGCTGCCCCCCCCCCCCCCCCGGAACGCTGATCCCGATACAACACGGATCACGAATCAGTGGAGAGAGGTGGGCACACGGGCAGCACAGAGGAAGGCCCCGGTCGCCCCACGGGGACGGGCATATCCATCCACTTGCACCCCCCTTGGTCTCCTGGTTGCACGGGTAGATCACTCACAGTCGCCCGGCAGAAAGTCTCCGCTGCCCTGTCGATACCGGCAAATCCATCCCATTGCAAACCACCACCTCTCGCTGACGCCCGGGTTCATACCCGCAGCTGGCCGGCAGAATGCCAACGGTGCCCCGCTGGCAACGTCTAATCATGTCCGTTGCACTCCCCCGATCTCCCGATCGCACGTGAATATCATGCGCAGCCGCCCGGCAGGCGACAGGAAACCCATCCCCATTGCCCACCTCATCGGTACCGACACATCGACCCACGCTAACAATTTCCCCCGCAAGTTGTGCACCTCAAACAGTGGTACTTTTAAATATGCTCCCTTACGCTTGTATATCGTGATCCAAATCGACAGACATCATGAACCAGTACACCGACCCACACCAACTCACTCCGCTCCTTCAGCTTTCCCTTTCACGTTGGAATATTCTCCTTGCTGCGGGCCGCGTCCTCTGGCGGCTGCGGCTGCCATGCCCTCCGGCAACTGTGACCATCCCCTCCGGCCGCTGCTGACCGACTGAGGCGCCAGACAATGCCAGACGAGGCGGGAGCCGCTGGTGACAGACAGCGGACGCGGCCAATCAGTGCGGCGATGGTGCAGGAAGGGGCATCGCCCCCCCCCCCCCCCCGGCCGTGGCGGTGAGTGACAGGAGAGGAGACCAAACTGCATGGCGGTGACTGGCAGGAGAGGAGACCAGTCTGAGCATGGGCGTTTTTTAAGATTTTTAAATCTTAACAACTTTTTTAATATACCATAGATCGGAACAAAACTTGTTGCACTTACAGCACAGAAGAATGGTGACGAAAAATCATAGCGCTATCGTGTACCCTTTTTGCGGAAATAGAAAAACCACGCAAACCGAAAGATAACAAGATGAGAGTTTTAGTTATATAATAAAAATAAAAATAAAAATAAAATAATAATATATAATATAATATAAGATGAATGAAGGAGTGTGTTCCAACTAAAAATATCCGGGTGTTCATTAAACAGAAGCTTTGGATGAACCAAATGGTTTGCAATCTCGGATCTCGGGTATTCAAGATCCTCGCCACACAAGTTCATGTTAGAAATCCAGAAATGACCTTGATAAGCTAATCATAAGGCTATGGTAGGGCTTGCACACTATCATTTCCTACAATACAAAATCAAGTGACGGGTCAAACGAGCGAGGCATCACTTCTGGGTGAGTTCAATGTTTTCTATGCACGCTTCGATAGGGAGAATGTGCTCAATCTCAGCTACCAAAGAAGATCGTTTGGAAAGCATCTTGACCTTATAGTGTACCTAGTTGCATTCCCAAAATCTGAGCGGACCAGCTTTGACTCATTACTGTGGGCTGAGGTTCCCACCTGCTTTAAAAGAGCATATATAATATTGGTGCCCAATAAGAGCAAGGTGACGTGCCTCAATGACTGCCACCGACGATACTAATGTCTGGTGATGAAGTGCTTTGAGAGGTTGATTATGGTGTTTACCAACTCCTACCTCAACTAGAACCTGGGCTCACTACAATTTATCTACCACAAACGATTAACAGGAGATGTGATCTCGCTGGCTCTCCATTCTGCATCGGTCCTCTTGCACAATAAAAACGCATACGTCAGGTTGTTGTTCATAAGCAACAGCTAGGCGTTTAATACCATCATCCCCTCCAAACTTGTAACCAAGCTTGGCGAACTGGATCTCTGCTAATCCCTTTGTAACTGGATCAATAGAACACAATCGGTACAAATTGGTAGCAACATCTTCTCTGTAACCATTAACACAGTCACAACTCACTCCTCTGCTCTACCCATGAATATGTAGCTGGACACGGTTCCAACTCCACTTTTAAATTCACTGATGACACAACAGTTGTTGGACAAGGTACAGGTATTGATGAGTAAGAGTATAGGAGGGAGATCGATTGAGCAACAATCTTGCTCTCAAGGTCAGTAAAACCAAGGAACTTTTTGTTGACATTAGAAGAGGAAGGCTGAGGATCCACAAACATGTCTTCAACTGATTGGTGGTGGAGAGTCACCAAATTCAGTTTTTCTGGGTGTGCACCTTTCTGAAGATCTGTGCTGGACCCAGCACATTGTTGCAATCATAAAGAAAGTCTATCAACATCTCTACTTCCTTAGAAGATTGAGGAGATTTGAAATGTCGACAAATTCTCTCTTGAAGGTCTACAGGTGTATGGTAGAGAGCATACTGACTGGTTTGATCACAGCCTGGTTCAACAACTCGAACACCCAGGAAGGCGATTACAAAAACTGGTGAAAACTGCCTGGTCCATCACAGATACTGACCTCCCCAGTATCAAAGAGATCTGTAGGAAATAGGATCTCAAAAAGCAGCAAGCATTATCGAATACCTGATGCTGTCATTTCACTCCTGCCATCGGGAAAATTGTGTGTTTGTTTTACTTAATGATTTTTTAATTTATATTATCTATGTACTGTGTTTACAAACCTGTTGTGCTGCTGCAAGTAGGAATTTAATTGTTCTGTTTTGGTACACAATAAAATACTCTTGACTCTTAAGTTATTAAGGAATAGTTTAATTGAGATCCTGTTCATCATAAGTATAGTGGGCCGAAGTACACGTTTCTGTGCTGTACTGTTGTATGTTCTATCAATTGATATCAATTTTAATGTTTTGCATTTAATGTATGCCATGACCCTGACTCAGTTTTGAAATGCTAGTGTGAAAAATTTGAAATGGTAGAAAATTCAGAATGAACAATTAAAATTCCAAGTTATAATTTTTAATAATTCATGATTTGGCTGTAAGAGGGGAAATAGAAATAAATAGATGACTAGACTTCTGGTGTTTTCTTAAGTAGTTTTCCATACCTTCTCAGTAGAATAATTCATTTGATTGTAAGGTTCTGGGATAGGTGCTTTGACTCACCAAATATTCCTTTTGTTTCGTAGTTTCGATGGAAATACATGATCGTAGATGAAGGTCATCGTATGAAAAATCACCATTGTAAGCTGACCCAGGTGCTGAATACTCATTACGTTGCACCTCGTCGGGTCCTCTTGACTGGAACACCCCTGCAAAACAAACTTCCTGAACTCTGGGCTCTTCTGAATTTTCTTTTGCCTACTATCTTCAAAAGCTGCAGCACCTTTGAACAATGGTTTAATGCTCCATTTGCCATGACTGGAGAACGGGTAAAGATCATGCCATTATTGTTTTGCATTTCTCTTTAAAGTTATGTTGTTATAAATTTAGGCAACCAAAACATCCAAAACATTGAATTATACTACATACACATTCATTATATGAACACAGTCATTAAATATATATTGCTGAGAGGATTTTGGATGATGGGGAATTAAACGGTTATGGGAATTCCCTTCTTACTAACCTTACCCAGCCTCAGTTAGAACCCCCCTCTTCCCCCCCCCCCCTCCCCTCGTTCTTCTAAACTCTAGTCAATCTAATCTCTCCTCAAATGGCAGTCCTGCTGCCCCAAAAATCCATCTAATGAGCCATTGTTGTACTATTTTAAGGGAAGTATATCTTTTCTTGGGGACAACCACCAAAGCTGTACACAATACTCCAAAGTGTGAAATTGCCGTTCCCCTATAACTGTAGCAATGCCCTTGCCTTTAGACATTCCTGTACCCTTGCCCTTGTACATTCCTGTACTCTTACTTTGAAGGCCAATGTATCATTAATTGTGTACCATTCCTGCATATTTGCTTTCAGTGGATGAGCACAAGAACATTTAAGTCTCTTTGTGCATTAATACCCCAATCTAACACAAACATAATACATTGTTTTTCTGTTCTTCCGACCAAAATGGATAATTCTGTCTTTGGCACCTTGAAGCCTCTGTGCTCAAGACTATTTGATAAATGGTGGGAAGGTTGGCATGTGGAAAAATGATATATCTTTATTCCAATTTCCAGACCAGGACAATCAACAGAAAAAGCAAACTTTATACATGGCTTCTCTTTTTGCATCCAAGTATCTGGGACCAAAGAGCAAACTAATGGGCCTGTCCCACTTAGGCGATTTTTCAGCGGACTGCCGGCGACTGTCAAGTTGCCGGCAGTCGCCTGAAAAACCGGCAACTGGAACGGCGACTGTCAGAGTGGAACACACACAAACACATCGCTTCCTTCACCAGCCCGTTATGCAGGCCGGAGGCAGGGCAAGCGGGGGGAGCGCTGTCTAAAAAAATTCACACGGTGCAAAGTCAAGGTGGAATAGACGCACACTGTGATGAACAGGAAGGTTGGTGCTGTAAAAAGACAGCTAAAGCACAATGTACGGTAAGACCTTTCAAAGAGGGGGGAGAAGGAGTGGAGACAACTTTTAAGAAGCCAGAGATACACGGCTGTGAAGGTCGGCGGACATTTAACATTACCGGTCGGTTATCCTTTGTGGAAGGTGCGACCTGTACAAAATGGATGGGTTGCACTTGAACCTGAGGGGGACCGATATCCTGGCGGGGAGATCTGCAAAGGCTACTGGGGAGACTTTAAACTAGAATGGTTGGGGGGAGGGACTCAAATAGAGAATGCTATTAGACCGTGTGTGAGGCAGGAGGCAGAGAAGGAAAGCACTCAGACCCAACATGTAGGGGGGAAAGAAGAAAACAATAATAAACAGAGAATAAGAGGTGGTGGTGTTCTTAAATGGGTGAGCAGAGAAACAGAGGGGTGTAAAATGCGGGCGGAAGCAATAGGTAGCAAGGTGAAAAGTAAAAGAGGCAGGCAGACAAATCCAGGGCAAAAATCAAAAAGGGCCACTTTTCAACATAATTGTATAAGGGGTAAGAGCGTTGTAAAAACAAGCCTGAAGGCTTTGTGTCTCAATGCAAGGAGCATTCGTAATAAGGTGGATGAGTTGAACGTGCAGATAGCAATTAATGATTATGATATAGTTGGGATCACGGAGACATGGCTCCAGGGTGACCAAGGCTGGGAGCTGAACATCCAGGGATATTCAATATTCAGGAGGGATAGAGAGAAAGGAAAAGGTGGTGGGGTAGCGTTGCTGGTTAGAGAGGAGATTAACGCAGTGGAAAGGAAGGACATTTCTTTCCACTGGAAGGACATTGCACTACCTTCCCAGAATAAATCAGGGAAGGTAGTGCATCCGTGGATAACAAGGGAAATCAGGGATAGTATCAAAGCAAAAGATGATGCGTACAAATTAGCCAGAAAAAGCAGCATACCAGAGGACTGGGAGAAATTCAGAGACCAGCAGAGGAGGACAAAGGGCTTAATGAGGAAAGGGAAAATAGATTATGAAAGAAAACTGGCAGGGAACATAAAAACTGACTGCAAAAGTTTTTATAGATATGTGAAGAGAAAGAGATTAGTTAAAACAAATGTAGCACGGTATTGGGGGTTCAGTATTGATGTGGATAGAGAACTGGCTGGCAAACAGGAAGCAAAGAGTAGGAGTAAACGGGTCCTTTTCACAATGGCAGGCAGTGACTAGTGGGGTACCGCAAGCTCAGTGCTGGGACCCCAGCTATTTACAATTTATATTAATGAACTGGATGAGGGAATTGAAGGCAACATCTCCAAGTTTGCGGATGACACTAAGCTGGGGGGCAGTGTTGGCTGTGAGGAGGATGCTAGGAGACTGCAAGGTGACTTGGATAGGCTGGGTGAGTGGGCAAATGTTTGGCAGATGCAGTATAATGTGGATAAATGTGAGGTTATCCACTTTGGTGGCAAAAACAGGAAAGCAGACTATTATCTATATGGTGGCCGATTAGGAAATGGGGAGATGCAGCGAGACCTGGGTGTCATGGTACACCAGTCATTGAAAGTAGGCATGCAGGTGCAGCAGGCAGTGAAGAAAGCGAATGGTATGTTAGCTTTCATAGCAAAAGGATTTGAGTATAGGAGCAGGGAGGTTCTACTGCAGTTGTACAAGGTCTTGGTGAGACCACACCTGGAGTATTGCGTACAGTTTTGGTCTCCAAATCTGAGGAAGGACATTATAGCCATAGAGGGAGTGCAGAGAAGGTTCACCAGACTGATTCCTGGGATGTCAGGACTTTCATATGAAGAAAGACTGGATAGACTTGGCTTATACTCGCTAGAATTTAGGAGATTGAGAGGGGATCTTATAGAAACGTACAAAATTCTTATGGGGTTGGACAGGCTAGATGCAGGAAGATTGTTCCCGATGTTGGGGAAGTCCAGGACAAGGGGTCACAGCTTAAGGATAAGGGGGAAATCCTTTAAGACCGAGATGAGGAAAAACTTTTTCACACAGAGAGTGGTGAATCTCTGGAACTCTCTGCCACAGAGGGTAGTTGAGGCCAGTTCATTGGCTATATTTAAGAGGGAGTTAGATGTGGCTCTTGTGGCTAAAGGGATCAGGGGGTATGGAGAGAAGGCAGGTACGGGATACTGAGTTGGATGATCAGCCATGATCATATTGAATGGCGGTGCAGGCTCGAAGGGCCAAATGGCCTACTCTTGCACCTATTTTCTATGTATCTATCCTTGGTTCTGAAAACTACTGCTTACCTTTTTTTCCACAATGAGCCAATGAAATTCACTGGTCCAGATACGTGCACTCCTGCCATCACCCAGCGACCAGTCACTCAGGCTGTCCACAGCCGGAGTTAAAAAGGCCTTTGCCAGCATCAATCCACGCAAAGCTGCAGGGCCGGATAACATCCCTGGATGCGTTTTAAGGGACTGCGCTGATCAACTAAAAGATGTCTTCACAGACATTTTTAACATCTCACTCAGCCAGGCAGTAGTGCCCAACTGTCTTAAAAGTGCCACCATCGTTCCTGTCCCGAAGAAACCAAACCCAGCCTGTCACAATGACTTCCGCCCAGTGGCTCTTACGCCCATACTAATGAAGTGTTTTAAGCGGCTGTTTATGCAGCATATTAAAAATTGTCTCCCTGCCGACCTAGATCCACTGCAGTTCGCCTACAGAGCCAACCGATCCACAGAGGACGCAGTCTCCACTACACTGAACCTCGCACTGTCACACCTCGACCGGAAAAATACTTATGCCAGGATCCTCTTTGTAGACTTCAGCTCTGCTTTTAATACAATCATTCCACAGCAGTTGGTGGAGAAGCTGAGGCTGTTGGGGGTGGATACTGGCACTTGTAACTGGGTCCTTAATTTCTTATCACAACGGCAGCAGACAGTCAGGGTGGGCAGTCGGACATCAAAAACCATCGCCGTGAGCACTGGCTCACCCCAAGGCTGTGTCCTAAGCCCCCTGCTGTTTAGTCGGCTTACACATGATTGTACTGCTAGACTCAATAACAACTATATCAACAAGTTCGCTGATGACACAACAGTGGTGGGTCTCATCAGCGACAATAATGAGTCGGCGTACAGGATGGAGGTGGAGCTGCTCACAGGATGGTGCAGATCCCACAACCTCACTCTTAATGTGGGAAAAACTAAGGAGATGGTGGTCGACTTCAGGAGGGCGGGAAAACAACACCATACACCGCTGTATATTGATGGAATTGCTGTGGAGAGGGTCAGCAGTGTGAAGTTCCTAGGACTCCACCTGTCGGATGACCTGACCTCTATGACCAACACCACAGCAGTGGTCAAAAGAGCCCAACAGCGACTCCACCCTCTCCGGAGACTTCGGAAAGCAGGTCTCCCCACTGCCCAACTAAGAACCTTCTATAGGGGCACAATTGAGAGCATAATAACCTACGGCATCACTTCCTGGTTCGGGAGCTGCAAGGCTTACGAACAATATCAACTAAACAGGATAGTGAAGACCGCTAGCAGGATTATCGGTGCCCCACTCCCTTTCCTGCTGGAGATATACAAGAAGAGGAGCATCAGTAGAGCCATCTCCATCATCCAGGACCCCTACCACCCATCACATCACATCCTTTCCATTCTGCCATCTGGGAAGAGGTACAGGAGCATCAGCTGCAAAACCAGCAGGATGCTCCTCAGCTTCTTCCCACAGGCAATAAGACTGATTAACGGACTTTGTCCCCTCCCAAAACATCGCTCATCCACACATCCACCGCGCCCATACTTTGACAGTTAGGCACCTGTCAAAGTAAAGCCACTGTGAAGCCACTGTCAATCAGAATGACTGTTTTTATTATATTGTTCATTTTTAGGCCTACTTTCTTTTTAAGAATGGTAATTTTAATTTGTTTTTAAAGTTCTATGTATTATCCTTTTGTTTTTTACACTGAATGGAAACCGATTGAGCAACGTTTTTTCGTTTCCTCTGTGTATGCAAGTACTCAGTGAAATGATATTAAAGAAATACTGAATACTGATACTGGTCAGCACCAGCTAAAACCTACGAGAACCTTCGACCTCCTGGCAACCCATTAGGACCTCCTGGCGACCCACCTACGGCTCGAGAAGTCTCGCTATTCTCCATGGCGGCTTCATTCTAGTCGCCGCTAATTTTTCAACATGTTGTAAAATTCACAGCGACCATAATGAGGCCGCGGCCAGTTCCCAGAATGCAGGAACTCCTCATGACCATGAAGGCGACACCCCGGCAACCACCCGCGAACATGTGGCGACCATGTGGTGACTGCATAGTCTCCTGCAGTCGCCTAAGTGGGACAGGCCCATTAGAATCTTGCAATGTTCCTTAGATTTAGGATGAAATATTGAATTTTGATTAATTAACAATTTTGTTTGTATGAGGCAGTATTCAATCAATAACAAAAAAACTAAAAGTTTGTTTACAAATTTACATAGAAAAGGGCTGAATGGTAAAGAGCAGAAATAACCAAGCCTAGCATTTGTTTACATTTTGTGATGCTAAATGGTTATTTCTTCTCTTTACCATCCAATCCCTTTGCTATATCATTATTATGCAACAGAATAATCATCATAATCATAACATGAGGGATTTGATTTGCCATACCAATAAAAAGCAACAAAACACACAAAATACATTTTAACATAAACATCCACCACAGTGACTCCTCCACATTCCTCACTGTGATGGAAGGTGAAAAAAAAATTCAATCCCTTCCCTTCTTTCTCCTCGGGGGGGGGGGGGCCTCAAACCTTCCGTTGTCGGGACGATCTTGGCTCTCGTAGCTGGCGGTCGGGCCCTCCGCATCGGGGCGATCCAGCTCCCTAATTGGGGGGGGTTCTCGGCTCCCTCACCGGGCGATCGGACCCCGGATCGAGGCTAGTCGAATCTCTTGCGACTTTGGAGCTTCCCGTCATCAGTCTCTACCCGAGACTGCGAGCTCCTCAATGGTGAAGTCCGCAGGCCGCTGTTGGAGAGTCGATCCCAGTCAAGGGATCACAAGCTCCGATGGTAAGTCCACGGCCCCGCGGTGGGGCTCAAAGTTAGTCTCGAGCACGGCCGCCAGCTCCATGATGTTAGGCCGCAGAGCGACCGGAGATACGATCCGGAAAATAATCGCATCTCCTGCAAGGTAAGAGAATGAACAAAGTTTCCCCTGACCCCCTGCCCACCCCCCACATAAAACAAACCAGAGAACATTAACACATACTTTTTAAAACACTAAAAATAACAAAAAGACGAAAGACAGACAGACCGTTGGCGAGGCTGACATCGTTGACGGCGCCACCCGGTGATATCATTCAGATGGTGTCTGTGTCTACATTTTCTCCAGATGGGAAAAGCTGTGTTATGACCCAAAACATCACCTATTCCTTTTCTCCAGAGATGCTGCCTGAGCCGTTGAGTTACTCCGGTTGTTTGTGTCTATCTTCGGTGTAAACTAGCATCTGCAGCTCCTTCCTAAACCGAATCCCTGTTTTTTTTGTTTTTTTAAACAGGTTGATCTAAATGAGGAGGAAACTATCCTGATCATTCGCCGTCTTCACAAAGTGCTGCGTCCTTTCCTTCTGAGGAGATTGAAAAAAGAAGTGGAATCTCAGTTGCCAGAAAAGGTTCTAACATTTTCTTTAGTGGCTTGGGGAAACAGAAAATTGGTCATTTATAACATTTCCACAACAATTTATTAGAAAAGTGTTTCAGATTTCCACTACTCTTGTGTACTTAAGCTGTAATCGAAAGGCAAAAAAAACTGCCAGATCAACATTTATCACCATCTCTAAATGTCCCTGAAAAGATGATGGTGAACCAACTTCTTTAGCCTCTGTAGTCCTTCTGATGATGATACTCCCACAGTGCTGTTGAGTAAAATCCCACGAGTTACATCCAATGAATGAGTAATTGTAGTGCTTTTGTAGAAGGGTAAACAATGAATGGCAGTGAGTGAGGGAAGGAATGTTTGGGGTGGTGGATGTGAGACTAATCAGGCTAATCATGAGGGTTTTTTTAAGTGATTGAAGCCACTCATTGAGACAAGAGGAAAGTGCATTATAGTACCCCTGCTCTATCACTGATGGTGTATTGGTTTTGATGTGGCTTGGTATGAAATGATTTTTACAGGAAATCCTGCTTTTGTAGGTCTGTTATTTATGTGACCAGTCCAGTTGAGTTTATGGTCAGTGATGATTACTTCGAGGTTGATCTTAGATGGCTCACCAATTGTGATCCTATTGAATTACAAAGATAGATAGTTAATATCTCTTCTAAGAGATGGTCAAATACTGCCTCTGTGTTGACAATTGCTTTCACCTCACTTCTGTAATTCAACTGTTTGGTCCATGCTTGGCTCGTGCTGTGATAAGGTCTGGAGCGCAGCATAACTCCCTGAAAGTGCTAAAACAAGTTGATAAAAAGGGTATGCTTGAATATAAGACCCAGGAAATCATGATGCAGCTTTGTAGGACTTTGGTTAGATTACATTTGGAGTGTTGCTTTCAGTTCTGGATCGCCCAAATTCAGAAGGATGTGGCGGCTCTGGAAAGGACACAGAACTTTACTAGAATGATGCCTGGATTAGGGATTTAGTTTAGTTTAGAGATATTGTGGAAACAGACCCATCAGCCCACCAAATCTGAGCTGACCATCGATCACCAGCTCTATTCAACACACTAGGGACACTTCTATCACTAGCTCTATTCTACACACTAGGGACAATTTCCAGAAGCCAATTAACTTGTAAACCTGCACATCTTTGGAATGTGGGAGGAACCTGGAGCACCCGAGTCACAGAGAGCGTACAAACTCCGTACAGACAGCACCCATAGTCAGGCACCAATGCTACCGCTGCGCCACTGTGCTGTCCTTATTAGTTAATCGGATTATTATCTACAAAGAGAGGATAGACAGACTTAGACTCTTTCATCTGGAATGCCGGAAGTTGAGGAGAGACCTGATAGAAGTATATACAATCATGAGAAGCATAGAGGGAATAGACAGTCAGAACCCTTTTCCCCAGGATGGAAATATTAAATACTAGAGGGCATGGCTTTAAGATGAGAATGACAATATTTAATAATAATAATAATGAATTTTATTTATGGGCACCTTATACCGAGGTCTCAAGGACACCTTACAGAGGTTTATGGTTAACATATAATCAGAATTAAAAAAATAAGTTATAAAGGCCAATACACAAATCAGGGACAGAATTCCTTCCAAAAACACAAAAAAGAAAATCAGAAACACAATTTGAGGAGAGAGCAGCGGCAGCGAAACCGCGCCAGCGTCCACTCTCCCCTCCGACTGCCATCTTGAACACAGACTAACAAATACAATTACAAACAATTACAAACAAAAATCATCCCCCCACAATGATTTCCACTGTGGGGGAAGGCACAATGTCCAGTCCCCAGCCCCAAACCCCAGTCCCCAGCCCCTCAACCAAAAAGTCAGGCCAAATGAGGCCCCCGCTATTGCCTCTGGAGATGTGCACGACAGGTTTTTTAAACAAGGTGGTGATCGTTGATCAACGCAAACTCGTTGGGCCGAAGAGCCTGTTTCCATGTTGTATCTCTAAACTAAAATAAACTAGGCTAAACCTAGGGAGCATGATGCAATGCTTTCCACTTACCACAATGAAGTATAACACTTGTCAATCACCTTGCAGCATGTTATCTCTAGAATAAGGTAGGTCATTTGATTGGTACTTCATCAAAATCAAGTGATTCCCTCATCACCATTGCACAGTATGTACCATTTATGAAATGCACTGCGCTTACTTCCCCGGGCTACTTCACAAGTACGTTACAGACCTACAATGTCTGCCTCCAAGAATGATAAAGGCAGCAGGTGCATAGGAATACCACCGGAAGATTACTGTCAAAATTGCACACCATCCTGACTTGTAAAAATATTGCCAGTCCTTAGTTGTCACTTGGTCTAAAACCTAGAACCATTTTGCCAACAGGAAGAAGCTCTCGACTAAGTTCAGGGGAAGATTGGGGCAAGGGCAATAAATGCTGGCCTTGCTAGCGATGCCCACATCCAAAAAATGAACTATAAGATATTAGGATTTCATTCTGAAATGTGGTCCATGTAGAATCAAGCCAAATTTGCTATTTAAAATTTTTTTTGCAATAGAGATGTCATTAATTTTTTAATGTAACAAATTAAATTTAATTTATAGGTTGAGTATGTCATCAAATGTGACATGTCCTCTCTGCAAAAGGTTCTGTATCGTCACATGCAAGCTAAAGGAATTCTTCTAACTGATGGCTCTGAGAAAGATAAAAAGGTACGAACAGGTATTGTTCCAGATAGTAAGTCATACGCCTGCATGCTAACGTGTCTATGCTTTGCGCTTGCTCGTTAAGTGAGGAATAATTATAATGCAGTTCTGTTAAATTATTAAACAGAACAGATTTTACTTGAAGGCATATGCAGTGGAGCTTGAGTGGGAACTTGATAGGACCGATTTGTGTTGTAATTGCAGGTGCATCCAAATTAAACACCACCCAATTGTTATCACTTGTAATGTTTGCTGCACAGAGGAGAACAATTTTAATTTTGATAATGACAGAAAATCTGAAAAGGCTTTAATATGATAGACATAAACTTCCAAAATATCATTCGCAAGTGGTCAAAGGGATGTAATCATAGAGGATTGCAATAATAGTGTACATATTTAGTCTGAAGTTTAGAAAGCGGCAAATTTGCAGTGAAAGCTGATTCTGAGAAATGGATGGAAAGAATTGAGTGCTGTGTGCTACAGATTGACGGTTCAATTTACACATACCAAATTTTGGGGGAGATTTGAAAATTGACTGACAAAAAATAAAAAACAAAAACAAAATACTGTAAATTTGAAATAAGAACAGAAAATGCTGTTAATCTCGTTGAATGTTTCCAGCAATTTGTTTTTAAATAAATTATTTAAGTGGCATACAAAGAAGTATTGAATTGCTACTGCACCTTCAGCAATAGCAAAGGAATGAACATTGTATTCTTGGATGTTTTATAGGCAGCAAAAGGAGTAAGGAAATAAAAAGAATTGATAAGAAAATTAGGAAAGCCATGGAGGGAGCAGTTTAAAATCTCTTCATAATCCATTATTTTGATTGTTTTTATGGGGTAGTCTGAAGGAACAATTGTTAAAATAAGGAAGGGATTTGCCAAAGTTAGGCTTGTTGCTGTATGTTGTGCTTCCAGAACTGGCACTGAAAGGCCAGAGCAAAAGGAGAGAGACAAATGAAAGGATGTAAGTTTATAGGAGAAGGTAAAATAAGGGTAGGGTGAGGCCATGAATAGATTTGATTAATTTTTAAGATGAATGGAAATCTGTATAAGATGCAAGATGTGCATGTGTGTTATGATTGTAGCATGTTTGCTGTCATGGTAAGAGTCATACAGCACAGGATAAGGCCAAACATGTTTATGCCAATCAGCATGTACCTATCTATACCTACCGTCACAAAATTGCAGCGAATTGTGGACGCAGCCCAGACCATGACACAAACCAACCTCCCTTCCATTGACCCCATTTATACCCCTGGGCTGCCCTGGCAAGGCCAGCAGCGTAATCAAGGTTGAGTTACATCCTGGCCACTCCCTCTTCTCCCATCAGGGAAAAGATATAGAAGTGTGAAAACGCACACCTCCAGATTCGGGGACCGTTTCTTCCCAGCTGTTATCAGGCAGCTGAACCATCCTACCACAACCAGAGAGCAGTGCTGAACTACTATCTACTATGTCCCTCGGACTATCTTTGATCGGACTTTACTAGCTTTATCTTACACTAAACGTTATTCCCACATCATGTATCTGTACGCTGTGAATGGCTCGATTTTAATCATGTATCGTCTTTCTCCTAACTGGTTAGCACGCTACAAATAGCAATGTTACAACATTTTGAGATTTTAAAAATCAAGTCTGCAATTTATCCCATCAGATAAAGCATAAAAAGAAGTTTAATTTGACACCTAATTAACTTTCATATCTTCAGTATTAAAAAGGTTATGGCCATTTTCATACTCGGAAATTAGCATCTTGTTCCCTATTGCTTTTACATTGACAACACAAAAGCTGTGATCGAGGACAGTCAAAAGCCCATAACTTTCTTAAAAATTAAGAGATTCAGTTATTATAGATTGAAGCATTCTGAAACAAATATGAAACAATCTTACTTGGATGACCTGAAATTAAAGCATATAATTAGTTAGTTATCCAATTGTAGCTAATTACAAAATTCAATTACTAGATCTAAACATCTATCCACTTCTTAAGAAAAAGTTAATATTTTTAAATAGCCTAAGTGTCCAAATAACATTCACACAAGAATTCACAATATAACATGATTTTTAAATCTCATTGTCATGAATTTATAGGCCAAATGGAAGGAATTTAGTGTTTAATTCCTGTAAATTAATGGCCATTTAAATCATCTTGCGAGTGAGATTTTGTGGAACGGGATCGTTTGGAACGTTGCGGTTGCGGTGAATTTAAACCCCATGTCGGCAGGAAAAATACTGCCGGTTAGTAAGTCACCTTTTCGCAATGTAAAATTTGGATTAAGGTAATCCTAAGAAGCACGTTTATATGTAAAATAAACGGCTTTCCTTTAGCTGTCCCGTACCTGAAATCCGTCCCGGTTATCGCCGTTCACGGCATTATAAGCGGATTTTTATTTTACTCCAGCGCTGAAATTGTCTAGCGATTTAAAAAAAAAAAAAAAAAAAAAAATCACAGAACAGCCATCGGAAAAATTCTTCAGCATTAGCGAGCACCCCGAGAAAATATATCCAGGACAGGCAGGAGAAAAACTGCATTTTAACCACGCCCCCCCCCCCCCCCCACTCAAAGGCGCCAAAGTCGCGCATACGGCCAGTGACAGAACTGCAGCGCCGCTGAAGGTAAGTTTTGTAACATACCTACTACAAAAGCTTTTCACTGTACCTCGGTACACATGACAATAAACTAAACCAAACTGAACTGCTTAACCATTATGCACCCACCCTGTGGGTGAAAAACATTCTTCCAGTGATTCCCTCTCAACCTTATTCCCCATCTTCAATCTCTGCTTTTTGGTCTTGCATATTCTCTCCCATGAGGCAAATGTTCTTACTGTCTACTATGTCCATGCCCCTCATAACTGAATATCTCCCAACAGAATCCATCTCCTCTGCACCTCTCTCAAAAGTGTAGTAGTCAATCAGTTTCTTTAGTATGGCAACCAGAACTGCACATCACTGCAGTTCAAGTTGGTTTAATTAATATTTCTGACTGTTTAATTCAGTTTTTTATTGTCAGATATATATGTGTAATGCCAAAAAATATTTACAGGGGTATGTAGTTTTTTGGACAGAACCTGAGAGAAAGATGGACTTAATGTTTCAATCTCCTTATTTCTATTTGTTTTAACAGACCTATTGCAGACAATTATTTTATAATTCTACAATTTAATTCTTACTTTCTGTTTCTAGATGGATAAAGTGACAAACGGCTGCATATTTGTTGGGATCCTTTACATATACCTCTATTGTGTTATCAAAACAGAATTCACAATAAATGTTACTAACCTGGCTTGCCCAACAATAAAAGTTGGCTTGCTCTTTATCAAACTTGAACCTAAGTGAAATTAATGTTGTACTTGTCAAATAATATCTATTATTATGCTTGCAGGTTCAAAATTTACCGGAGCAGTAGCAATTTATTTTTGATTTACTTTAATTGCTTCTGTTTCCCTACAGGGTAAAGGTGGTGCTAAAACTCTCATGAATACCATAATGCAGCTCAGGAAAATATGCAATCATCCCTTCATGTTTCAACATATAGAGGTAAGTTCATGATGCCACTGATTTTTTTCTTCTTGGGCATTCCTTCAGGTTGAAGAATGACTTGCTTCCCCTCCAGTTCTGGATAACTGATTAATCCATTGTGGGATCCGTAGTTTCTTTAATGAAGGGGAAGTGGCAGTTATTGAAAGAGCTGGATGGTATTCCACTCCTTCAGTCACTTATGTGAGGTGTCTCTGTCGCAACATGAGGCATCTTGGTCCTCAATGCCATCCCAAATGGTCCTTTTCCAATTTGAACAGTCAAAGATCAAAGGATGCCAAAAGTTAATAGGGATGTTGCATTTCAAGAAAGCCTTGAGCACATCCTTTAACATTTTTCTCTCTCCCCAGAATAGCATGTATTTCTCGGGCATTTGGTGTGCCACATGCAATTGGCATGGCCTGCTCAATTTAGCCAGCTGAGTAACTTGGACTTCATTGCTGGGGTGTTGTGCGAATAGTGATACTTGATGAGTGATGGCTTATCCTTCAAAAGAATTAGAAGAATTTTGTGAAGACAGTGATAATATTTTTCATTGCTTTGCTTGTTGTGGGTATTTCTTATGGAAGAACAGGGGTCACTGTTACCTGGTAAACCATGAGCTTTGTCAGATCTGAGATCTTGTTCTCCAAATACTCTTCTTTAAATGCCGGCTTAGACTTTGTTTGTTTTGAAAGCAGTTTGGGGGGGGGGGGGGAGCTCTTAGATACTATAATTCAAATCAAATAAGTATAGAAGTTGGAGGTCATGTTACAGTTGCACAAGACATTGGTGAAGCCACATTTAGGGTATTGTGTTCAATTGTGGTCACCCTGTTATAGGAAAGATATAGTGAACGTGGAAAGGGTGCAGAGAGATGTACGAGGATGTTGCCAGGACTCTCTGGCCTGAGCTATAGGGGGATATTGAGCAGGCTCTATTCCTTGGAGCGCAGGAGGATGTAGGACGATCTTACAGAGGTGTACAAGATCATGAGGGGGATAAGGTATATGCATAGAGTATTTTACCCACAGTAGGGGAATCAAGAACCAGAGGATATATGTTTAAAGGGGGTGAGGGGAGGGAAGAGATTTAATATGAACCTGAGGGACAACTTTTTTTACACAAAGGGTGATTGGTATGTGCAATGAGCTGCTGGAGGAGGTAGTTGATGCAGATACTATCACAAAGTTTAAGAAACACTTAGACAGGTACGTGGGACTAGTGTAGATGGGGGGCATGGGCAAGTTGGGCCAAAGGGCCTGTTTTTCACACTGTAGAATTCTAAATACAGAGATGGAGATTTCTATTTGTGAATGATGGGTACTGCAGATCAGAATGATTGGTACTACAGATCAGAAAATAATTAAGAATATAGCAAAATTATAATATTTTTATTTCTTCGGCTTATGAAAGATCACTCCCAGATCCCCCTCCCCAACTCTTACAGTAAATGCTGAATATGCCAGAAGTATAGTTTTTCTTTATCCAGTGCAGTGACTAGTTTTGTCTTGCTGTTGCAGGAATCTTTTGCTGAACACCTAGGATATAATGGAGGACTCATTACTGGGTGAGTAGTAAAACATACTGGACAAGTTTTGAAAATATTAATGGAACTTTAAAATTTTGCAAATTACATTTAAGATGGCAAACTTGCTTCAATGCCTTTTAATTGAGCCTGTTTTGATTTGTTTGTATCACATGTCTAGGGTTAACTGATGTTTTTAAATGAGCTCATATGTGGGGGGGGGGGGGGGACAGTTCCATCTGTCCCTGATAAATTGCAGTTTAAATATTTCACTAGCATTTCTTGAAATAATTAAGGAGGCAATGAGTTTCAATATTTGTCAACTTATTGGCTTACAGTAATTAACTAATTTCTCCTGGTGTAACATTCAACATGCCTTTTATTTTGATTAAATGTTTTATAAATCAGTTTATTTATTCATGTGTGTATATATTTATATAATGGTATATGGACACACTGATCTGTTTTGTAGTCAATGCCTACTATGTTCTGTTGCGCTGAAGCAAAGCAAGAATTTCATTGTCCTATCAGGGACACATGACAATAAACTCACTTGAACTTGAAATGTTTTAATATTCAAGGCATGCTGCTTACCTAACTGCAATATATGCTGATTTTTGTCCATTACTTTCCATCTAGTCCTGACCTATATCGAGCTTCAGGAAAATTTGAATTATTGGACCGCATTTTGCCAAAACTGCTAGTTACTAATCACAGGGTACTGCTGTTCTGCCAGATGACCTCATTGATGACCATAATGGAGGACTACTTTGCATACAGAAGTTTTTTGTATTTGCGACTCGATGGTATGTTAACGTTATAGAACTTGAACCCAATAACCAAAATAGCATCGTGCCATTCTGATTATAGCCCTTGAAAAACAATTTAAATGCACGGACCAAATTCAGTTGAAACTGGTAAACAATAACTTTAATGCTTGTGTGGAATTCCATATAACTTCATCAACTGTTAATAGAATTGTATTTATAAATTGGCATCATTAAGTTTTATAAATACAAAATTATTCCAGTGGAACAATATTTTGCCTATAATAAGATTCCACGTGGTGGGCTGCTCTGGAAGGTTCGATAGCATGGGATCCAGAGAGAGCTAGTTAATTGAGTGCAGAATTGGCTTCATGGAAGGAAGCAGAGGGTGGTGGTGAAAGGTTGTTTTTCTGACTGGAGACCTGTGACAAATGGTGTGCCTTGGGGATTGGCACTGGGTCCATTGCTTTTGTGGTTTATATCAATGATTTGGATGAAAATATACAAGGTAGTAAGTTTTACGGATGACACTAAAGTAGGTGGTATTATAGACTGTGAAGATGGTTATCAAAAATGAGGAATGGCTAATGGAGTTTAATGCAGATAAGTGCGAGGTTTTGTATTTGGGGAAGTCAAACTGGGGCAGGAGCTTCATAGTGAACAGTAGGGCCTTGAGGGAGTACTATTGAGTAGAGGGATCTATGAGTACAGGTACATAGTTTCCTGAAAGTGGCATCATTGGTAAATAAGATGGTAAAGAAGGCTTTTCATCAGTCAGGGTATTGAGTATAGAAGTAGGGACGTTGTGCTACAGTTGTACAAGGCAAAGGTGAGGTCACATTTGGGATACTGTATTCAGTTTTGGTCACCCTGCTATGGGAAGGATGTCATTAACCTGGATAGAGTGCAGAAATGATTTACAAGGTCATGGCAGAGCTCTAGGGCTTGAGGTATAGAGAAAGGTTCAGCAGACTAGGATTTTATTCCTTGGATGATCTTATAGAGGTGAATAAAATAATGAGGGGCAAACATGGGTTGAATGCACAGTTTTTTACCCAAGATAGAGGAATCAACCACCAGAGGACATTGGTTTAAGGTGAGAGGGGAACAATTAATAGGGATCTGAGAGGCAACTTTTTCACTCCATAGGTGGCAGTTATATGAAACAAGCTGCTAGAGGAAATAGTTGAAACAGTTACTATAACAGCACATAACAGACTTGGATTGGTATGTGGATAGGAAAGGTTTAGAGAAATATGGGCCAAAGGCGATTAAATTGAACTAATTTGGATCCCAGTCAGTATGGTCCAGTTGGGTCGAAAGGCCTGTTTCCTTGCTGTATGTTCTATGACTCTAATATTCAGTTATGAATACTGGGTTTTAATCTGTTATTTTTCTAAGATGTCCTGTCAAAACAAATTATTTGACTTTTTTCAATATATGATGAAAACATTTACCATCTATTAAGAACTGGATAACACTCTTGCAAAGTGGGTTATTTTGTTTCTTTTAAAGCAGGATTATTTATTGAAAATCAGAACTTGAAGGCTTTAGTTATATACTTTTCATTTTCTTTCTTGGAAGATAAATTCATGTGACAGGAAGGATTTAACATAAGAAGTGTTTACTTTGTGTTCATACATACACTTGTAAAATGCCTGTGATCCTGATTTACTTTGAAATTATCTTTTATGGAACTGAAGATGTGTGCATTTTGCTCTTGAATTCTCCATGTTTTATCTGTAAACAGGATCAACTAAAGCAGAGGATCGTGGTGCTTTATTGAAAATGTTCAACGAAGAAAACTCCAAGTACTTCATATTCTTGCTGAGTACCCGCGCCGGTGGGCTTGGTCTGAATCTTCAAGCAGCTGATACTGTTGTCATTTTTGACAGTGATTGGAATCCACATCAGGTATGAGAATTATTTTGATGCAAAGATCCTAAGCCACCTACAGCTTGAATCATACCTATTTCTTTATCAACGTGGAAATAGGCCCTTTGGCCCAACTTTTTCATTCCAACCATGTTAGCGTGTTGGCTAGTCTTTGAGAAACTATTTCCCATGCACAAAACCATGCTGACTATTTCTAATCAGTTCTTAGCTATCCAAATGCTGATAGATCCTGTTCTTCTGAATCCCCTCCAACAACTTTCCCACAGGCATTATCGGTCTGTAGGTATCTGTCTTTGCTGCCCTTCTTAAATAACAGTACAACAATAGCCCTCCAGTACTCTGAAACTTTACTTATGACTTAAGATGATGTAAATATCTGCAAGGACCACTGTAATATCTTCCCTAGCTTCCCACAAGGTCCAACAATGTTCTTGGTTAAGGGATTTATTCACCTTAAAGTGCATTAAAACCACCAATACCTCCTCTTTGGTAATTTGTATATGGTCTGAGATGTTGCAGCTTGTTGCATTTCCCACTTGCCATCCCAATTGCACAGTTGCATCCCGCAGTGCTGCTCCTGCTCCCCTCCAGTCGCAACAGGGACAGAGTCCCCCAAGTCCTCATCTATCGCCCCATCAACCGTCACATACAGCACATAGTCCTCCAAAAAAATTTCCACCTCCAGCGGGATCCTGCCACATCTTCCCATCTCCACCCCTTTCCGCTTAACGCAGAGACCGTTCCCTCCGCAACTCCCTGGTTAACGCCCCTTCCCAACCAAACCACCCCCTCCTGCGGTACCTTTCCTACAATCTTCAAGTCATGAACGCCGAGCTTTCCTGCAAGCTTTCTTGGAGCATGAGGAACAGAATGAGGTATGTATAGCCTTTTACTATAATTGCTTGAGATTTATTTACCGTGGTATCTGTACATCCTTTGCAATTTGTGTTAAGAAATATTTAAAAAAATTAAATTCATATCATTCGTCATAGAATGATACAGTGTGGAAACAGGCCCTTCAGCCCAACTCGCCCACACCGGCCAACAATGTTCCAGCTACACTAGTCCCACTTGCCTGGGATTGGTCCATATCCCTCCAAACCTGTCCTATCCATGTATCTGTCTAATTGTTTCTTAAACGATGGGAGAGGAGATGCAACACCTGTCCCTATACCTCCTCCTTTGACTCCATCCAAAGACCCTGACAGTCCTTTCAGGTGAGGCAGAGGTTCACTTGGGTTCTCCAAATAGGTGACTCCATTGTACCTTCACTTATTTGCTGCTATGCCTTTTAATGAGCCAAACAAACAACAGTGCTCTTTGAAACTTTCCTGCTGCTCTGCTCTGCCACCTGGCTCGAAACACAGTAGAAAAACACCTTTGTCATTTTCTGGGCTTCTGCAGCAATGAGCAGAAATAAAGATCTCCTGTAAAGCAAATAACTACAGCAACAAGGAACATGCTTTTAAACTTTGAATGCACTTGAACTCTTATGACTGCCTGGCAGACCTGACCCCTGAAATGCGGGCATGATTTGAGTGGCCTCCATTGTGCTAGAAAGCATGATCGCCAGTGAGGCCTTCAGGTAAGACTGAGGCATTGGGTCATGCGACCTCTCTCCCTTCCAAAGCATCCTTCTGGTCAATGTACAGTCTACTGTTTAACCTAGACAGTCTGATCATAGACTAGACCACAGCATAAGGAAAAGGCAGCAGTGTCTGCTAGTTGTGGCACAAATCACTCCTGTCTGAGAAATGAGCTGAATCCACTGCAGTTTGCCTATCATCCTAACAGGTCAATGGCAGGTGATATTTACTTGGCTCTTCATCCTCTTGTGGGTCGATCTAGATAACAGAAAGGCATACATCATTGATCATACATCGAACGCATGTTCATTGACTTGGGCTCAGCATTCAACTGAATTATCTCCTCCAAATTTATCACCAAGCACTTCTGTGCCTCCCTTCACAATTGGATCCTTAACTTCCATATCAGCAGACCCCAATCAGTGCAAATCACTAACATTTCCTCCTTACTGACCATCAGCACGGGTACACCTCAGGGCTTCATGCTTTGCCCTTATTCGACTCTTAACACTCGTGACTCTGTGGCTAAGCATAGCTCCAATGCCATATACAAATTCCCTGACGGCACTGCTGTTGTCATGGGTGGAGATTAGTCTGTGCAGAGGAGAAAGATAGAACACCGAGTTGAGTGGTACCACAACAAAAGCCTCTCGGTCAATGTCAACAAAACGAAGGAAACTAATTGTTGACTTCAGAAAGGGGAAATTGGCAGATGGGTCGACAGTGGAAGAGTTTCAAATTCCTGGACATTACTACCTCGGATGACCAGTCCTCAGCCCAAACAGCCCATAATGGATGCAATTATGAAAAAGGCACAATAGTGCCTCTACTTTCTTAAACATTTTAATAGATTTGGCATGTCATTGAATAATATAACAGACTTCCACATATGCATTGTAGAATGTATATGCTAATTGGTTACATCGTGGTCTGGATAAGCAAATTCAATGCACTGGGACGCAAGAGGCTGCAGAAAATGATGAACACGGCCAGGTCCATCTCATCCATTCATTTTGAGGTAGATTGCTGCAAAGTTTGAAAAATTACAAAAACAAGTCTAGCACTGGTCCATTTAAATACGTTGCAAATTATTTGTAGATTTTCTGTTAAAATATTTTCATGCAATTTTCACTGAGACTTTAAAAAAATCTATTCTTGTGCATCTGCAAGGATTTGCAAGCCCAAGATAGAGCTCATCGTATTGGACAGACGAATGAAGTTCGCGTCTTACGCCTCTGCACAGTCAACAGTGTGGAAGAAAAGATTCTTGCTGCTGCTAAATACAAGCTTAATGTGGACCAAAAAGTTATCCAGGCTGGTATGTTTGATCAAAAATCTTCAAGTCATGAACGCCGAGCTTTCCTGCAAGCTTTGTTGGAGCATGAGGAACAGAATGAGGTATGTATAGCCTTTTACTATAATTGAAGCTTGAGATTTATTTACCATGGTATCTGTACATCCTTTGCAATTTGTGTTAAATATTAAAAAAAAATTAAATTCATATAATTTAAGTCATAGAATGATACAGTGTGGAAACAGGCCCTTCGGCCCAACTCGCCCACACCGGCCAACAATGTCCCAGCTACACTAGTCCCACTTGCCTGGGCTTGGTCCATATCCCTCCAAACTTGTCCTATCCATGTACCTGTCTAATTGTTTCTTAAACGATGGGATAGTCCCAGCATCAAACTAACTCCTCTGGCAACTTGTTCCATACACCAACCATCCTTTGTGTGAAAAAGTTACCCCTCGGATTCCTATTAAATCTTTTCCCCTTCACCTTGAACCTATGTCCTCTGGTCCTCGATTCCACTACTCTGGGCAAAAGACTCTGCATCTACCCGATCTATTCCTCTCATGATTTTGTATACCTGTATAAGATCTCCCGTCATCGACCTGCGCTCCATGGAATAGAGACCCAGCCTACTCAATGCTCCCAATAGCTCACACGCACTAGTCCTGGCAACATCATTGTAAATCTTTTCTGAACACTTTCAAGCTTGACAATATCTTTCCTATAACATGGTGCCCAGAACTGAACACAATATTCTAAATGCGGTCTCACCATGGTCTTTTACAACTGCAACATGACCTCCGTACTTCTATACTCAATACTTTGACTGATGAAGGCCAGTGCCAAAAGCCTTTTTGACCCTTATCTACCTGCGACTCGACCGTCAAGGAACCATACTCCTAGATCCCTCTGCTCTACAACACTACCCAGAGGCCTACCATTCACTGTAGGTCCTGCCCTTGTTCCCAAAATGCAACATCTCTCACTTTTCTGTATTAAATTCCATCAACCATTCCTCCGCCCACCTGGCCAATCGATCCAGATCCTGCTGCAATATTTCATAACCATCTTCACTATCTGCAAAACCATTAACTTTTGTATCATCAGCAAACTTGCTAATCTTGCCCTGTATGTTCTCATCCAAGTCAATGGTGTCGATGACAAACATTAACAGACCCAGCACCGAACCTGAGGCACACCACTAGTCACAGGCCTCCAGTCTGAGAAACAACCTTCCACCATCACCCTCTGCTTCCTTCCATGGAGCCAATTTGCTATCCATTAAGGGTACATGAATTAAGATTTATAAAACCTGGTATATGTATACATGGCACATGGAAACACAATTCTTAACTGGAATATTACAGTATTATAACCAGGCAGCACAAACACTTATATTTATGTCATTTTTAACATTCACTGCATGATTCAGTTGTAGGTGCAATTGAAGTTTGGTGGAAAATTTGAACAATTAAGAATTTCTGATCACCCTTTGTAAAGAGTGGTAGTGAAAAGAATGTTTTTTTTGGAAGTATACTTCTAACAATGTTTTGTGTTATTGTTGGTAGACTTATCTCCTAAAGTGACACATTCTCATTGTTTCATGAAGAGATTAGTTATTTTTCATTCCAATAGATTAAAGTGTATGCAGTAGATTTTCATAAAAGACATCCTCTATGTACACACCCCCTAAAGCTTACATGTGTTTCTACCATATACTCAGATATCTTTGTTGGTCATTTAGCTAGAGTCTACATAGGCATTGCAAACATTGAACAATTGTGCAGTAACATGTAGGTTTTATAGACTAAGATAGCATGTATCTACGAACCAATGCTACGAAACTTGGTATTTTTCCTCATTGTTCAATTGATTTAATTCAAAATTATCTAAAGAAATAACCACCAAGAGCAGCTAGATTCTTGATATTCATCTCTTTATAATAAATTTAAATTAAAAATATTTCTAATTACAAGTGCAGACTTTTAGTCTTTATAGTACATAAATTACACTACCAATTCGATCAGTGATCTTAGGAACTTAGTTGTAATTCGTTTCCTTGACATCAAACCTAACAATCTGTTTGTCTCAAAAACAAAATACATAAAACCTATTCAAATATCTAGCTTTTTGCATATTTGTAGATTGACTTTATCATGAATTTTGAGGTATACACTTAAATGAATTACTGACAGAAACATGAATTATAGCACCTGCAGTTAATTACATCTTTAACCTCCAATCTTACGTAGAGTATGGTCCACAGATTTTGAATCTTCATAAATTAAAGTAGTTCTAGAGGGATGATAAATTCCAATCTAAAAAACTTGTTATAAGGAACCATTTTGCATTCATTATTAATTTTGTTGCCCTAGAGCAAGTTTCAAATTTATTTTAATTAGTATTCACATTAGCTGCAAAGACGAGTATTGTGCAGCTAATACCAATGAAGAAAAAGAGTTTTCAGTGCTTTGAATAATTTGTATATTTTGGAGCAAGAGTCCCAATTTGTAAAAACAATATTTCAATTGAATTGATTTGTTATGACAAGGGGATGGAACCCATAAGTGAAGTGCTGTCTTTGGGTGTTATGGCAATATTTTTTTGGTAATACAGAAAATGCATTTTCAATAAACTAATTCCTCGTGTGCTAAAAATCTACCAGGGCAGAAAGTCAAAAAATACATATGGTCTATTTAGTAGGCTGTCTATAATACAATACATTTACAAGATCTATAGAAATTGTACAATGTAACATTAGTCATCTTTTGTCAGAGTTGTGATAGTTAATAAGTGTTTCAGTTATGCCAAGGCAAAACATTGACCAAGTTTAATTAACTTGCATTGCATTCATATTTTTTTAAGACTAATTATAACTGCGAATATGTAATGGCCAGAGGAACAATTGTGCTAAAGTGTGCCTGGAGATTGTATTAATCTATAAACATTAGAATGTTGTTCAAATAAATGAGTGACATTTTCATTGGAATTCTTTCCTGAAATACAAAGGATCAGTTAATCAGATATTTTAGTCACAACTTATTTTAACTTGAATGCGGAGTGACCAGTCCCATTATCCAACATTTGTTGCTTGAATTCTCAAAACAGAGCCAATGATTTCCCCTTTAAAATGACAAATTTCCGTTTTCTCGCAAATATGCGATCCTCAAGTGTTCTGAACCATCTTCTGCTGTATTGTTGGAGAAATCAATGTTGTAATATTGCATTTTTTCACCACCAGGGGGACACCAATGCTTCTCCTTCCTGCAGTATTGCCTGGGTAGGAAAACATCACTGGCCGGCTTGTGACCTATAGCTGTGCTCAATAACTATAAAATGAATATATGCTACAAATAGTGTGTTATTTCTATGCTGTATTTTATACTTAATCGGCTGGTTTATTATTAATAGACAACAATAACAGGGTTAGAGATTTTCAGAACATTGATATTTTGTCAATGTTATAATGTATCCAAAATTTGCTAGTAATTAAATATCTGATTAAACAATCTGAAAGACTCGCAACTCTCAATAATAGATGGCTGTGCACAAAATAAATAATGTTAATCCTATGGTTATTTTAACTAGTTAGTATGTTATTGTAAAATTCTTATTTCACTAGTTTAGCTTTTATTCCATGTTTTTTGGAAACCTTTAACTATTCTTTACGATATTTGGCAATGTGATTGGTCAACAACAATATACAGTTACAAACTATTGATTATGGATACCAGATAATTTTTTGGGAGGATGGTAGGATCTAATGGCTTTGGATGTAATGCCTAGTGGCTGCTCTCTCCTAGCCAATGTTAGTTGATGAGAATAGAATTCATAGAAATTCGGGGAATTGTGCAGCGTATGACGGACTGAAAACTTCAGATGTAAGAGTGAGAAATTTACAGTGAGGATATTAGTGAAATGTTATTATAATAGAGAAAAAGTTTTAACGTCAGTATATGAAAAAGATTGGTAAAATGTTAATTAAACTGATTTTTTATTTACTTAAAATTTCCACAAAATATTTATTTCTTCCTGGAAAGAATGTTGAGGTCTTTTAGTTTTAAAAAAAAACATGCAAGCATGTAATCATTTGAATTGTACTTTTTAAAATCTTTTTTGTTGTAATTTATAGCTGAAAAGTTAAATCTAAACTGGCAAATTCTGATACATCACATTTCATTAATTTGGCAAGAGTCTTAATGCTTCCCAGTAATGTCTATTGAAGCTGGTTAATCATAATTAATTGGAAATGCACACATTTTAAAGATATTAATTGTCCTGAATTTATAGTCCAGTCATTTTATAGGTCACTCACACTAATGAGGTGCCACTGTGGCTAATGAAATGGACAAAAGCGACTTTGAGTCCTGAAAAGCGCTATATAAATAAAATCTATTATTATTATTATTAAGTAAATCTAAAGAGCCTCTGACACATAGCAATTGTGTTACATTCTGCGAGTCTGAAGAAGGGTTTCGGCCCGAAACGTTGCCTATTTCCTTCGCTCCATAGATGCTGCTGCACCCGCTGAGTTTCTCCAGCATTTTTGTGTACCTTTGCCCTAATTACTATGTGTTTGCATGAATGTGTGATTTGACACGTGCTTTATCCCCCTTTTATTTTTACTTTATATTTGGCCTAAAACATTTAAATGGTTTTGTTCTAAATTATAACTGTTCTCACCTGTTTTATCTGAATGTGCTGACTCTTGCTTGCATATGAATTCCATTTGCACCATCAGCCCTCTGGGTTCTCGCTGAACTGTTCACTTTTCCTATGTGAATCTGGATGTAGTCATAGATACATAGAAACTAGGTGCAAGAGTAGGCCATTCGGCCCTTCGAGCCTGCACCGCCATTCAATATGATCATGGCTGATCATCCAACTCAGTATCCCGTACCTGCCTTCTCTCCATACCCCCTGATCCCTTTAGCCACAAGGGCCACATCTAACTCCCTCTTAAATATAGCCAATGAACTGGCCTCAACTACCCTCTGTGGCAGAGAGTTCCAGAGATTCACCACTCTCTGTGTGAAAAAGTTTTTTCTCATCTCGGTCTTAAAGGATTTCCCCCTTATCCTTAAGCTGTGACCCCTTGTCCTGGACTTCCCCAACATCGGGAACAATCTTCCTGCATCTAACCTGTCCAACCCCATAAGAATTTTGTACGTTTCTATAAGATCCCCTCTCAATCTCCTAAATTCTAGCGAGTATAAGCCAAGTCTATCCAGTCTTTCTTCATATGAAAGTCCTGACATCCCAGGAATCAGTCTGGTGAACCTTCTCTGCACTCCCTCTATGGCTATAATGTCCTTCCTCAGATTTGGAGACCAAAACTGTACGCAATACTCCAGGTGTGGTCTCACCAAGACCCTGTACAACTGCAGTAGAACCTCCCTGCTCCTATACTCAAATCCTTTTGCTATGAAAGCTAACATACCATTCGCTTTCTTCACTGCCTGCTGCACCTGCATGCCTACTTTCAATGACTGGTGTACCATGACACCCAGGTCTCGCTGCATCTCCTCTTTTACTAATCGGCCACCATTTAGATAATAGTCTGCTTTCCTGTTTTTGCCACCAAAGTGGATAACCTCACATTTATCCACATTATACTGCATCTGCCAAACATTTGCCCACTCATCCAGCTTATCCAAGTCACCTTGCCATCTCCTAGCATCCTCCTCACAGTTAACACTGCCCCCCAGCTTAGTGTCATCCGCAAACTTGGAGATGTTGCCTTCAATTCCCTCATCCAGATCATTAACATCAATACTGAACCCCCAATACCGTGTGCTTTAAGTTTGTATACTAATCTCTTATGTGGGACCTTGTCGAAAGCCTTCTGAAAGTCCAGATACAACACATCCACTGGTTCTCCCCAATCCACTCTACTAGTTAAATCCTCGAAAAATTCTATAAGATTCGTCAGACATGATTTACCTTTCGTAAATCCATGCTGACTTTGTCCAATGATTTCACCACTTTCCAAATGTGCTGCTATCTCATCTTTAATAACTGACTCTAGCAGTTTCCCCACTACCGATGTTAGACTAACTGGTCTGTAATTCCCCGTTTTCTCTCTCCCTCCCTTCTTAAAAAGTGGGGTTACGTTTGCTACCCTCCAATCCTCAGGAACTACTCCAGAATCTAAAGAGTTTTGAAAAATTATCACTAATGCATCCACTATTTCTGGAGCTACTTCCTTAAGTACTCTGGGATGCAGCTTATCTGGCCCTGGTGATTTATCGGCCTTTAATCCATTCAATTTACCCAACACCACTTCCCGACTAACCTGGATTTCACTCAGTTCCTCCATCTCCTTTGACCCGCGGTCCCCTGCTATTTCCAGCAGATTATTTATGTCTTCCTTAGTGAAGACGGAACCAAAGTAGTTATTCAATTGGTCCGCCATATCCTTGTTCCCCATGATCAATTCACCTGTTTCTGACTGCAAGGGACCTACATTTGTTTTAACTAATCTCTTTCTCTTCACATATCTATAAAAGCTTTTGCAGTCATTTTTTATGTTCCCTGCCAGTTTTGTTTCATAATCTATTTTCCCTTTCCTAATTAAGCCCTTTGTCCTCCTCTGCTGGTCTCTGAATTTCTCCCAGTCCTCTGGTATGCTGCTTTTTCTGGATAATTTGTACGCATCATCTTTTGCTTTGATACTATCCCTGATTTCCCTTATTATCCACGGATGCACTACCTTCCCTGATTTATTCTTTTGCCAAACTGGGAAGAACAATTTTTGTAGTTCGTCCATGCAGTCTTTAAATGCCTTCCATTGCATATCCACCGTCAACCCTTTTAGAACTAATTGCCAGTCAATCTTGGCCAATTCACGTCTCATACCATCAAAGTTACCTTTCTTTAAGTTCAGAACCGTTGTTTCTGAATTAACAATGTCACTCTCCATCCTAATGAAGAACTCAACCATATTATGGTCACTCTTGCCCAAGGGGGCACGCACAACAAGACTGCTAACTAACCCTTCCTCATTACTCAATACCCAGTCTAGAATAGCCTGCTCTCTCGTTGGTTCCTCTACATGTTGGTTTAGATAACTATCCCACATACATTCCAAGAAATCCTCTTCCTCAGCACCCCTGCCAATTTGATTCACCCAATCTATATGTAGATTGAAGTCACCCATTATAACTGTTTTGCCTTTGTTGCACGCATTTCTAATTTCCTGTTTGATGCCATCCCCAACTTCACTACTACTGCTAGGTGGCCTGTACACAACACCCACCAGCGTTTCTGCCCCTTAGTGTTTCGCAGCTCTACCCATACCGATTCCACATCCTCCAAGCTAATGTCCTTCCTTTCCACTGCGTTAATCTCCTCTCTAACCAGCAACGCTACCCCACCACCTTTTCCTTTCTCTCTATCCCTCCTGAATATTGAATATCCCTGGATGTTCAGCTCCCAGCGTTGGTCACCCTGGAGCCATGTCTCCGTGATCCCGACTATATCATAATCATTAATAGCTATCTGCACGTTCAACTCATCCACCTTATTACGAATGCTCCTTGCATTGAGACTCAAAGCCTTCAGGCTTGTTTTTACAACGCTCTTACCCCTTATACAATTATGTTGAAAAGTGGCCCTTTTTGATTTTTGCCCTGGATTTGTCTGCCTGCCACTTTTACTTTTCACCTTGCTACCTATTGCTTCCGCCCGCATTTTACACCCCTCTGTTTCTCTGCTCACCCATTTAAGAACCCCACCACCTCTTATTCTCTGTTTATTATTGTTTTCTTCTTTCCCCCCTACATGTTGGGTCTGAGTGCTTTCCTTCTCTGCCTCCTGCCTCACACACTGTCTAATAGCTTTCTCTATTTGAGTCCCTCCCCCCCAACCATTCTAGTTTAAAGTCTCCCCAGTAGCCTTTGCAGATCTCCCCGCCAGGATATCGGTCCCCCTCAGGTTCAAGTGCAACCCATCCTTTTTGTACAGGTCGCACCTTCCACAAAAGAGGTCCCAATGATCCAGAAATTTGAATCCCTGCCCTCTGCACCAGTCCTTCAGCCACGCATTTATCCTCCACCTTGCTCCATTCCTACTCTCACTGTCGCGTGGCACAGGCAGTAATCCCGAGATTGTTACCTTTGCTGTCCTACTCTTTAACTCCCCTCCTAACTCCCTAAATTCTCCTTTCTGGACCTCTTCTCTTTTTTTACCTATGTCATTGGTACCTATATGTACCACGACCTCGGGCTCCTCTCCCTCCCCTTTCAGGATATCTTGGACACGTTGAGACACATCACAGACCCTGGCACCAGGGAGGCAAACTACCAACTAGTCGACAGGCTTTTGAATGTGCAGGCATTATTACCAAAGCACGATTATGTGTTTTTTCCTCCATGCCTTCCCATCCCTCCCCCCATCAATATTTGTAATTTCCAGCAAGATAGCACCTTGTAGTGGGAACCTTGGGTTGACTCTGCTCAGGGTAAAGCCAATTGTCGCATCATGGTTTTCTGCCTCAAGGATCAGCAGAAATCCTACTGATCTGTATGGCTACACTGCACAAAATGCTATTTAGCCTGACAGCATCCAGGGAAGTTTTAATTTCAGAATAAATCAATAGCTAAGGACAGGGAAGGGATAGTGGGAAGGTGTGGGTAATGAGTTTGTCTGTAACCATTCTGCATTGTCTCAGTCATTTCTGACTTTTGTCTGGAAGTAAAAAAGAAAATCTGCTCCTTGTGGTGGTGGTATTGTAAGTGGCATAAAATTATTGTGTGGAACAGCATCATTAGGATCAAGCTTTCTTTAAAAACAATATTTTGACTAGTACTGGTTGCTTTGAGCTCAATTAACCAGTTGAGTTGTCAGCAATGTGAACACTTGTCCAATGAAAGAAAATCTTAGTTTTTGCGTACTAGAATGTCTTCTCTTTATTATAGAGTATTTATGTGTTCCATGTTCTGATTTGTTTCATCGATGATCTGAGTCCTTTGTGGGCTTGAAAGCATATTTATTGTACTACATAGATTTGTCTACTCATTAATTCCTGACATCAGCATTGACAGTTTAAAGAAGGTTTGCTATACCATATTATAGTTCTATGTACTAGAGACAGATGAAAGTAGGATGAAGCAGGGTAAAGAGAGATGATGGAAAACAATTTAAACTGCAGATGGTGGAATCTGAAACAGTCAACATTGTGGGTCAGCAACCCTTCCTCAGAACAGAGAACCCAAAATGGTGACTGATTTCTCTTTCCACAGATGCTGCTTGATTGGTTCAGTTCTTCCAGCATTTGTTTTTGAATCGAGAGATAATTTGGACTTCACTCTTGAGTTGGTTTGAATAATACCATTGATTAGAGGAAACTATTTAATTCTGATGAATATCACGATGTGTGGTTTGTTTTGCATTTCCTCTTGAATATCCTGTTAAATCTTTGATTTTAATCAAATGCGACATACCGACATTGTGTTTGGTGTATTAATTTAGTTTTTTTGTGAAATTTGGGGCCCTTTCTGCCATGTTGCATTTTCAATTAACTCAGACATATTGACCAAATTGAACATATTATTTGGATTGTTTGAAGAATTGTGTTACCACCAGGAGTTTGTCTTCTACCGTGGGTTTTAAGTTTTGCCTCCACATTTTACAGATTGCTATCATATTGACAATTTAGTTTTTACAGTCTCACTCTCAAGCAGAATTTTTTTAATAAAAAAAGATAGAAAAAATATTCGCTGATATGAATATTTTGTTTATCAATCATGCTGGAAAACTAAGACTGCTTGGAAATCAATTAAGCTCACTCGGTACTAGAAACGTTCTTATAATGCCAAACTTGGTTCTCAAGGGTGCACAATCTTTATTTCTGGTGTGACACATTTTGAGTAAAATATCCCCAACATATAATTGATTTTTATTAAACCTAAATTTAAGTATTATGGCACACCTTGGAGCCCTAGTTCAAAACTGGAGAAGGTATGGAGGAGAAGGCACAATCTTGCATATCTCTGGACATGTCCAGCTATTTCTTCTTTTGTCACGTGCTGTATAATTGTTAATTTTACTCAGCACAATCATCTTAACCTTCCTAAGCTGTGTGCTTTATGTCCGTATGAGAACGTTTCGGGATTTCCTGCTGTGGCCTGGCAATGCATCTCATTCCCACCAATTTGATGTAAATGTGTTGAAAGATTATGATAAATTTCTGAAAATCTTATATATTTGCCAAACCAGAATTGAGAAATCATCCAGGAACTGAAACTCAACACTTAGCTTATTGATAGTAGCACATGAACCTGCCATTTTCCACAATGGATGGTCTAATATGTGTCACTATCATGTTGTGACTGTAAAGCTGCAGCTGTTTTCAAATATTGATGCTTCAAAAAGTCATGGGTGTGCCCTCAAATGTGTAATTTATCAGAATTAATCAATTGGGCCAAGTCTATAAAATATTTTTGTGTCAAGTACTATTATGCACAAGAAAACTTATTTTTGTTCATGTACTGTATTCAGTTATTTTGGTGTTGATATCCCGCTAAATTATTCAAACTTCCCAATATTCAGCTTGTTGCTGCATTTGGCTCAGATATCACATTAGATTTGATGTGCATCGCTATTTTAATCTTTTCATAATCTTTTCCATTCAAGGTGAAAGTTTTCGACAAATGGAATGATTTTTAATTTTGGTTTGCAATTGTTAAGACAATATTTAGTTGCTATCTTGATTTCTGACTTGCAGGAAGAAGATGAAGTTCCAGATGATGAGACACTGAATCAGATGATTGCTCGGCATGAAGAAGAATTTGAACTGTTCATGGTTAGTGCATAATACTACAACCAAAATTCAGAAGCTAGGTTTTTGGTTTTTAATTCCCTCGAATCAGAATGTGTTGTCACTGTAATGTTCAAAAGTATGAAGATGTTGTTGAAGAACGTAAAATTTTATTTAATTTGATCGTCGTTACATTCTTTAACACCTGACCATATTTCCAGGTTCCAGAAAGGACTATTTTTTATCAGTTGTGCTAAAAGTTGGTGTTTGTAGCAGAAATATATTTATTGCAGATGAAAAAAATAGAACTTATCTAAAAAAAATGATTAATTGCTTTGGGATGTGTATATAATAATAAATTTTATTTAAAGGCGCCTTTCAAGACACTCAAGGTCACCTTACATCACATAATATCAGTAATAAACATATAATAAGCAACAAAGCACCAGTAATTTAAAAAATCAATAATAAAACATACAATAAGCAACAAAGCATAGCACAACGAGTTAAGATTGAGATAAAATAAGATGCAGTTGTTGCAGCTAAAATGAGTAAGCTAGTTTAAAAAGATGGGTTTTAAAAACGGTTTTGAATTCTGTCATGGAGTCCAGTATGCGGATGTGAGGGGGTAGTGAATTCCAAAGTTTAGGTGCAGCGCGGGAGAAGGCCCTGGCACCCATTGTGCTGAGGTTGATGGGTGGTAGTGCCAGGAGACCTGCTGATGAAGACCGCAGGGAGCGGGAGGGGGTGTAAGTCTGAAGGAGGTCTGTGAGATTAACTGGGGAAAGGTTATGAAGCGCTTTAAATGTTAATAATACAATTTTAAAGTTAATCCTTTATGACACAGGGAGCCAGTGTAATTGAATCAGCAGGGGTGTGACATGATCAGTGGACTTTGAGCGTGTGGTAATCCGTGCTACAGAGTTCTGGATGAGTTGAAGTCGATGAATAAGTTTGTTGAGGTGCTTGCCAGGATCGCATTGCAGTAGTCAATGCGTGATGTGACCAAAGCATTGACTAGAACTTCCGTGGAGTGTTGTGTTAAAGCAGGGCGAAGTCTGGAGATGTTTCGTAGATGGAAAAAGGCAATCCGGGAGACATTGTTTATATGACTGGAGAAAGAAAGGGTACTGTCCAAGATAACACCAAGGCTCTTAACCTGTGTGGAGATTGGTATGATGGCTTCAGCGATGGGAAGTGAACAGATATTGTTTTTTGAGAGTGCAGATTTAGAGCCAATGAGGAGTAGCTCAGTTTTACTACTGTTCAGCTTTAGGTAGTTGTTTGTCATCCATATCTGTATATCATGGAGACAGGCAGTGACAGTACTGGAGGGGACAGTAGAAGTGGGCTTGGTGGACACATAAAGCTGTGTGTCATCAGCATAACAATGAAAATGAATACCATGGTGCCGAAAAATGTTGATAAGAGGGAGGAGGTGGATAATGAACAGGAGTGGCCCCAACACTGAACCCTGTGGAACTCCGTGGTGAATTATGGAACTTTCTGACCGGTAGTTCTGAATCTATATAAAATGTGTCCTATCTGCAAGGTAGGGGGGCAAACCACTGATACACAGTGCCACAGACTCCAAAGCTAGCCAGACGATCCATGAGGATCTGATGGGATATGGTATCAAAGGCTGCGGTGAGGTCAAGGAGGGTAAGGATGGAGAGTAGACAGCTGCACAGAGGAGGTCGTGGTGATCTTAACCAGGGCTGTTTCGGTGCTATGTTTAGGGCGGAAGCCACGTTGGAATTGTTCAAAGATATTACTGTTTTCAAGGTAGGTCTGGAATTGAGATGAAACTACCCTCTCAAGAATTTTGGAAATGAATGGTAAGTTGGAAATAGGCTGATAGTTGTTTTGGTCACTAGAGTCCAAACCAGGTTTTTTCAAGGTTGGTCTGATTATGGCTACTTTCAGTGAAGAGGGAACTATACCAGCGGACAGAGAGGAGTTAATAATGGAGGTTATCAGGGAAATGATAAAAGGCAGGCATGCTTTAACTAGGTGACATGTGGAGTTATTGGACTTAGTAATAAGTTCATAAATATGGTTTTCAGTTGGAAGACTGAAGTCACATAGGACAATGGATGGGGACAGTTTCATGGTGCTTATTGATGGTAATTCAGCCTGCATGATGTTGGCCGAGGTCAGCAGCTCATGGATTGTGCTAATTTTGGAGTTGAAAAACTTCAAAAAACCATCAGTATTGTCATTTATGGTCCGACACAAATCGCTCTGATTGAGAAGTGTAGGAAGGGACTGCAGACACTGGTTTAAAGATAGGTGAAGATAGACACAAAATGCTGGAATAACTCAGCAGGAGTCTCAAGAAGTGTCTTGACCCAAAATGTCACCCATTCCTTCTCTCCAGAGATGCTGCCTGTCCTGCTGAGTTACTCCAGCATTTTGTGTCCAGCCCTCATTGAGAAGGCAGTTAAGAAGCATCTATGTTGGGAGCTTTGAAATATCATATAGATAAGACTAGGTAGGGCTGGCACATTTTCTTCCCTGAAGGACACTGGTGATTTGCTGTATACGGAAAACTGCCATTAATGTTATCTCTGGTTTTCTTCAATGGGTCATTAATACTTTTGTTTCAAACATACTTCGTGTGATCCTCCTAATCCATTGTGTTGTGAGCCATCCTCGGGGGCAAATGCAGGTCTACACATTTTATCATTGCAGCTTGAAACTGTGTGGGAGGTGGGGTTATGTTTAAACCAGTTTCATGTATTGACACAAAACTCACAAATAATCAATGTCTTTCCTGCACAAAAGCAGTGTGAGATGTATTTTGGCTGCTCATATTAGTGTCTAAGAGAATTGGGCTTACCTAGTCAATGTTAATTGAAAGTCTCTTGACTAAAAGCAAATGCACCTAACTTTTTTTGCATATATTTGTTTTAAGAAATAGGAAAAAATAGGCCTTTTTTTCTTTTTCTCTTTATATTCTTACCTTCAAATTTACTGCAGATTCTAATTTCCTTTTTTTTAAGTACTTGAACCAAGTACAAAATATCAAGCATTTTTAAATTAGTACCAATTTGAAAGGATGAATAAAGTGGTAAAAATAATTGTTGTCAGTGACTCCTCCCTTTTGACAGACTGATTAAACTATGTCTCAACTACCCAAGGATTGGTTTATTTAATCTGTAAGAAATGTGTCATATAGTTACAATATTACCATCTCAACTATGCCCTCTAAGCGCATGGACCTGGAGCGGCGAAGAGAGGATGCACGGAATCCAAAACGTAAGCCAAGACTGATGGAGGAAGATGATTTGCCATCATGGATCATTAAAGATGATGCAGAAGTAGAAAGATTGACTTGTGAAGAGGAGGAGGAGAAAATGTTTGGGCGAGGTTCACGCATGCGCAGGGATGTGGACTACAGTGATGCTCTTACTGAAAAACAATGGCTAAGGGTAAGTAATGGATGCTTGACTCGGAATACGTGATTAGTTCAAAGATTTTTTGTTTTGTTTATAAACCACATGGACTTGAATTTTGTTCATTTCTAATGATAACATTTTTGAGCATGCCTTCGAATTCCTATGTATAAATTAAAACAAACGTTTTGTAACTGCAAACCTACAATGGGTTTTCTTGCCACTCCTGAACCATTATTTCTGAAGTTCTAAGAATCTATCCCCTAGTTCTCAAATCACATAGTCTCTTTGGGAAAACTTGTTAGATTCCTTGTGTAAGCTGATAATACTAATCTGAAGGCTATCTACTTTGAGTTTTCTGCGATCTTGTGCAGTAATTCACCATCCAGCACTAGATAAACAGTTATTTCCTCCAGCCAGGTTTTGGGAAACTGAAATCTACATTTCTGCCGAAAACTTCATTCCTGAGCCAATGCTTCCATCTTCCCTGTCAATAAATGACTGCAATTATACAAAGGATGTGCTTCAGAACTTGCCAATCCCTTGTCCCAGCTATACCCGTACAGCTACATCACTGACATTTTCCCAACAATGTGGAAAATTGCCCAGGTAGGACTTCTCCACAAGATGCAGGACAAATCCATCCCAGCCAATGGCCATCTCATTGGTCTACTCTCAATCATGGAAGGGATAATCAATAGTGCTATCATGTGGCACTTGCTTAGCAATGGCCTTCTCACTGGAGCTCAGTTTTGTTCTGCAACGAACACATCATTGAACAAGGATAGTTTCTCTTTCACCCCACCAGCCTCTGCATCCAACATATCATTCTCTGACATTTCCGCCACTACTACGTAATCCCATGACCAGTCTTATCTTCCCATCACCACTCCTTTCCGTCTTCTGCAGAGACCACTCCCTGTACAACTCCTTGGTTCACTCATCCCTTCCCGCCATACCACCCCCTCCCCAACTACTTTCTCCTGCAACCGAGGAGATGTAACATATGTCCCTATACCTCCTCATTTGCATTAATCCAGGACCCCAGCAGTTCTTCCAGGCGAGACAGAGGTTCACATCCACCTCCTCTAATCTCATCACTGCATCCGGTGTTCCTGATGTGGCCTCCTGTAAAACAGCGAGACCAAGCGTAGGCTAGGCGACCATTCCGCCAAACGTGCGTTTGATCTGCCCAGACCTGCTGGATCTCCTGGTTGCTAACAATTTTAACTTTCCGTCCCATACTGACCTTTCTGTCCTGGGCATCCTCCTTTGCCAGAGTGAGACAACACAGAAACTGGAGGAACAGTCTATACCGCTTGGGTAGCTTACAACCTAACGGTATGACCATTGAATTCTCCAATTTTAGATAATCAACATACAAGCACCTCTTCTCCCTCCCTGTGCCACACTTGTATTTGCACCATTTCTCCCCGTTCTCCTTTCTCCCCCCTCTCCACCTCCAAGTCCCTTCCATCCACGTTCCTTGGACTGGCTTTACAATTTGCACCTCTTATCCATGCTTCCATATTTCTCTTTTCATCTCAGGCCTTTGTCCAGCCATATGTCCATCAACTTCCCTCCCCCAACTGCATTCATCTATCATTTCAAAGGCTTTGTTCTGCCCCACCTCTCTTCCAGCTTTCTCCTCCACACCTAAATCGTTGAAGAAGGGTCCCAATGCGAAATGTCCCCTATTCATGTTCTCCAGAGATGCTACCTGACCCACTTTTACTCCAGCACTTTGTCATTCTATAAACCAGTATTTGCAGTTCTTTGCACCTTCGCATAGCTCCTGATTATGGTACAATGTTGGTCCTAACAGGACAAAAGAGCCGAACTCTAGAAGTGAATTGAGAGTAACACCTCTTGATAACAACACAGCATTTGGTTATGACATCTAGAACTGCTGGCTAGAACTGTAGTCATTGGGAATCGGAAGGGGGGAAGGGGGGCCTTCTGTTGGTAGTAATCATACCTACCGCAAAGGAAGATGGTTGAGGATCAATCACCTCAGCTGCAGAACATCTCTGTAGGAGCTCCTCAGGGTATAGTCTTCTGCCAGTGATTGTCAACTGCTTCATTGTCGACTTTAGTCGTACGGTCAGCAGTAAGGTTGTTATCTGATGATTGCACAATGTTGAGCACTATTTGCAATGACCCTGGTAATGAAGCAGTTCACATCTGAATGTAGCAAGATCTGAATAATATCCAACCCAGGGTTGAAGCACAGCAGGTAATACTCGCGACACTCAAGTGTCAGGTTAATTGGCTTCTATAAATTGCCCCTAGTGTGTAGAATGTACAAGTGGGATAACATGAAACTAATGTGCAGGTGATCAATGGTTGACATGGACTTGGTGGGCTGAAGGACCTGTTTCCATTCTGTATCTTTAAAACTAAAACCAAAAAAACTTAAAATATGAAAATACAGATCGTCTTGAGGGATCGTCTTGATATGATACGATGGTACTTGATAGTCTTGTTTAATCTGAAAATTAGGCACATAAGAGTTCTTTTTCCTGCTAATTCTAAATCTGCATTGAGCCCTTTGCATGTGTGGGATTCATACTATCTGCGAGGAAAATAATGCTTAGTGGGTCATGTTGTACAATATGTTTCATCATGGACAGTATTATCTGAAATAACCCAAAGATTGAACGTTGTATTTCTCAAATCTTGCTTAAAACCAAAAAACATGACTCCTGAGAGTTGCTGATAATTTTCAGTGATAGATTAACATTTGTTAGAAGTAAATTAATTATTTTGTGAGTTATATCTGCAATATAATTTATATCTTACGGGAATGTATCCCTGGTTCTTCTAGATCCAAGGCCATGATGTCAGTTAATTAATTGAGTTTATAATTGGGGGAATTATATCTGTTTCTCTATGCCTAGGTATTATCAAAGGATCATATATAATTTGTAGTCTCAAAAACACCATTTTATTAGATGATATTCTAAATACTTAAACCCAAAATTTTAAACTGCAAATTTAACCTATTTAGGCAATTGAGGATGGCAATTTAGAAGAAATGGAAGAAGAAATACGTCAGAAGAAAGCTAGGAAACGCAGAAGAAATGTGGATAAGGACTCATCAAAGGAGGATGGAAAAAAGAAAAAAAAGAGGGGCAGACCTCCAACAGAAAAACTGTCTCCAAATCCACCGAGGATAACCAAACAGATGAATGCAATCATTGATACTGTTATAAACTACAGAGACAGGTAAAATTAAATGGACATTTTCACCTTCACCTTCCAAATCAAGCACGGGTAGTTCTGTATTGCGCTGTTAAATACAGATCAAAAAATATTAGCGAAAACATTAGCTAGAAGATTAAGTAAATATGTTAGTAAATTAATAAATGCGGATCAAACGGGGTTTATATCCAAGAGATACTCATGCATTAATTTGAGACGTCTGTTTAATATAATGCACTCATATAAAACCGAAGAACAAGACTTATCAATTATTTCATTGGACGCAGAAAAAGCATTCAATCAAGTGGAATGGGATTACCTTATTAAAGTATTGCAAAAATTTGAAATGGGAGAGAATTTTATCTCTTGGGTAAAACTATTATATGACAGGCCTACTGCCAGAATATTAACTAATAATATGCTGTCCCCGAAATTTAAATTATCAAGGGGAAATAGACAGGGATGTTCATTATCACCTCTGCTATTTGCTCTTGTAATAGAACCTTTAGCAGAAAGTATTAGAATACATCCGAATATCCATGGTTATAATACAAAATACTCAAATAATAAAATATCATTATATGCAGATGATGTACTACTATATATTACAAAATCACAAATCAGTATACCAAATATATTAAATCTAATGGAGGAATTTGGATCCTTTTCAGGATATAGAATCAATTGGAATAAGAGTGAAATTATGATGATAAAACCTCAAGACTCAACACACCTGATAAAATTCCCTTTTAAAATTGCTTCAGAAAAATTCAAATATTTGGGAATTGAAATTACTAGAAAATATATATCTTTATTTAATGCAAACTATATGCCCTTACTCAATAAACTAAACACACTGATTAAATTTTGGAAAACTCTTCCGATGTCTCTAATAGGCCAAATAAATGCTATAAAAATGATTTTTTTTACCACAAATTTTATACCTATTCCAATCAAAAAGAATTGTTTTTAACTGGATGCCAATATCACAAATTTTATATGGGACTATAAATCCCATAGAATTCAAAGAAGACATTTGTGCAAACCTAAAGAATTTGGCGGATTAACACTCCCTAATTTTTTGTATTATTATTGGGCAGCAAATGTCAAAAATATGATTCACCTGTTGGACAACTCGGCCCAGCAGGTGGATTGGATAGTAATGGAGAGAGAGGATTGTTACCCTTTTAATATAGGAGCGATCCTTCTCTCACCAACAAAATTGAAGAATACAATATATAGTAAAAATCCAATTATTCATAGTACAATTAGAATTTGGAATTTTTTTATCATTTCACCAACTACAACTTAAATACAATTTGAGAAGTAATCAATATTTTAAATATTTTCAAATCCGTGACTATTTGAAAAAATATACACAAGAATATCAAAATTTGTCTCCAGACCTATTAGACGATGCAATGAATATAAAGGTGGAATCAACTAATTTATTATCATACTTGTATAATACCATCCTAAATATAGAGATACCATCATCTGATAGAATTAGAAGAGATTGGGAACAAGAACTAGCTATAAAAATCTCGAAAGAGAGCTGGGATGTGCATAAATGCTCGATTAATGTAAGACACATTCTGATTCAATTTAAAACTTCACATAGACTATACTACTCAAAAGCTAAAATAAGTAAATTTTACCCAAATGTCTCTTCTATCTGTGATAAATGTCTAACCCAAGAAGCAACTATAGCACATTCTTTTGTTTTTTGTACAAAAATTCAAATATTTTGGAATGAAATCTTTGAAATTTTTACGAAATTATTTAAAATAAAACTGAAACCAAATGCAGAACTGATTATTTTTGGAACAATCCAAGCCAGTTTTGAGCTGACTCCGTTTCAAAAGAGCTTTCTTAATTACGGCTTGATAATGGCAAAATAACATACTGAAATTCTGGAAAAACGCTCCCACACCAACGATAAAAATGTGGATTTCTAATATGTCCGAACTGTTACACCTAGAAGATATGAGATTCCTCTTAGCAGGTAAATCAGACCATTTCCAAAAGATTTGGTCTCCATTTATCGACTTATTACAAACATAGGGTGCAACAAAATGTTGAAAATAAATGGTTTCAGGACCTGGTGAGGGGTGAGTAAAGATATGAAGTAGGTACATCCCTTTTATCTTGTCTTATCTTATCTTACTTTTCTTTCTTTCTCTTTCTTTTTTTGTTTGTTTTTGTTTAACTCTTTCTTGTGGTTTCCCTGGACCACTCTTTCACTCACTCACTATCTCTGCTAACCCTCTATCTTTTTTCTTATTAAAGTTTAAAATAAGAAGTGGTACAAGAAATGTATAATTTTATGTTTGTTTGAGATCACTGTACAATACTTCTAATAAAATTTTTTTTAAAACAGATCCCATATCGCGAATTGGATATAACGTACTGATGAATTAAGGAACAGTACTTGTGTATACGGGGCAATTTTGTTATAATGCAATTTCGACCATGAACTAGTGGATCTTTTAAAAGTCACTTTGGAAATTGACAAGCAGAACAGAGCAGTCTTAGAAAAAAAACAGTTAAGGGACAAAACCCGTTTCCATGTAACCTGCCGACAATAATCATTGTCTTCTAAGAACACACCTGCTAGTCTCAATGTGGGAGACCTATGAAATCTATACATAACTAAAACTCTGATGTTATCTTCTGGTTTGGCGGATTTTCTATTTGCGCGAAAGTGGTTTGCGATAGAGCTACGATTATCGCCAGTTCACTAACCGTTCTCCCGTGTTGCAAGTGTACGAAGTTTCGTTCCGATAGGTTGAATGTCGTAAAAGTTAGCGAGGTTTAAAAATGTTAAAAACCATGCGTGCGCAGATCGATCTCTTCTACCAGACAGCGCCCCGCGGATTAGTCTCTTCCCCTGTCACTCCCGTGACGGTCCGCCCCTTCCTGCGCCATCGCATCTTTACTGGAGCTGAGGATGGCTGGCGGAGGTTTCCAACCGGACACAATTTTCGGAGGGACCCGAAGCGATCAGAAACAGCCCAGCCCAGCGTCGGAGACCCAGCCCAGCCCAGAGTCAGAGATCCAGCCCAGACCTGAGTTGGGGACTCGGCCCAGCTCAGAGTCGAAGACCCAGCCCAGCCCTGAGTCAGTGACCCAGCCCAGACCGGAGTCGGAGATGTCGCCAAACGGAAAGCGGAGACTCTGATCCCGGCGGTGGAGAACAACCAGCGACCAGCGCCCCCTGTGAGTCCCCATCACACCGCCAATTCCAGCCACTATCCCTCTGTCCCCCACGCTGGCTCCTACCCCCCCCCCCCCCCCCCGTGATGCCCACCTCTCCACCATGGCTCTTTCCCCGTCTTTTCTCCGAGCTCACGCCCCCCACAACTCCCCTCCCCCTCGCCCACACACCCCTCTCCCCCACATCCCCTCACAAGCTTCCCTGCCCACACCCTCCCCTGCCCACACACACTCACCCCCTCCCCCGCCCACACACACAACTCCCCTGCCCCCACAACCCCCTGCCCCCACAATGCCCACAGAACCAGGGGCCACAGTTTAAGAATAAGGAGTAAGCCATTTAGAACGGAGACGAGGAAACACTTTTTCTCACAGAGTGTGGTGATTCTGTGGAATTCTCTGCCTCAGAGGGCGGTGGAGTCCGGTTCTCTGGATGCTTTCAAGAGAGAGCTAGATAGGGCTCTTAAAAATAGCAGAGTCAGGGGATATGGGGAGAAGGCAGGAACAGGGTACTGATTGGGGATGATCAGCCATGTTCACATTGAATGGTGGTGCTGGCTCGAAGGGCCAAATGGCCTACTCCTGCACCTATTGTCTATTACCCCCGCCCCCGCACGCCCCTCCCCACCCCACAACCACCCCTCCCCCGTCCACACAGACCCTACCCCACACCCTCCTCCACCCTCGCTCCTCCCCCCTCCCACACTTCTCCCGCCCACATACACACCCCCCCACCACACCCCACACACACCCACACCCTTTCCCTCCCCCTTCCTACACCTCCCCATCCACACACACCCCTCCTCCCTTCCAACCCCACACCCTCCATCTCCCCCCCCCCCCCCCCACTTCCCACCCCTCCCACACATGAAGAGAAGGTGGAGGGAGTGCTTGGGGATGAGGGGAAATGAGCTGTGATGAGCAGTTAGGGGTTATGAGTGAGTGGTGGAAGATTGCGTTGGGGAACAGGTGAGTGGTGGAATATTGCCCAACGGGTCCCTCTTAGTTTAATTGATACTGAAACTTTCTATTGACACGTGCAATGTCACACTATTAAATAATGTAATAGGTTGCATTTTGGTAATACATCTTTCTCTTTCAGTAATAATCCAAGATTGCAGCCTCAGTTATTTATTACTGAAGGAGGCCCAAATTGTATGTCCACAATAAATAAAAGATTTTTGCAATAAGGGCACAGTGCACAAATAGTTTGGCAATTGAGCAAGGTTTCTTGTTTATTAAGAATAAAACATGATTGCTTTTGCTATGATACTTTATTATATTAATGACTGTGAAATGAAAATAAATGTCAGAAATAGGCACATGGAATTTGAATTTGTGTAAGTTTTTCTTGTAATATGATCGTGATGCAGCACTAATCGCCTGCTTTGCTTTTGCCCTGAAAATAGCTTGAGCCGACAACTGAGTGAAGTTTTCATTCAGTTACCTTCGCGGAAAGAGTT
>CM075977.1:154658750-154735517 GCA_038087875.1 Malacoraja senta
TTCTTCCATAATGCAAGCCCCATCTGTGCATCAAGAAATGCAATTTGAAAACTTTTGATTCATTTATTTATTTACTTTCCATATGAAATTTTGTGCAAGTGTATTTTATTCCATATCTCAATTTTTTGGGTAGTGTATTCATTACTTCTGTAAGGGGGGAAATTTGGTTACCCAAATCGCTGTAACATGAGGGTTGCACTTGAGGGAACTTTAATTCATCACATGAAAAAGACACTATATACTAAAAAAACATTGATCGTTTATTTGTTTGCTTGTGTGCGATTCACATCTTCTCGAAAACCCGACGCGCTAATGGTGAAACTTTTACATATTCCGGTAGAGATTTACCCCATGATGTCGAAAATCGCCTCATCTGCAAATTTGGTTCATTATTTCTTCAGTTATTTCTTCAAATTCTTCTCCAATCTGAAGCTAAAGCTAACTGAAGCTGAGGCTAACGGGCTGTTGACGTCACAATACCTCTGCTCCTCGTGGCGAGTTGCGCAGATTTTTCAAAGGACAGCCTGCTGGCCACTGTTTTCCACGAGCTGCGAGGTTCGCGCTCCCCCCGCATAACTCGCACTCCGACAGCCAACCCGAGAGATGCCAACCCGAGGAGCACCCGAGTGCGGCAGGCGTTAGCGCCCTGCCCACAGCCCAGCCGCCCAGCAGCCCTCCACCCCCCCCCCGGGCTCTGGATTGAGAACCCGAGAGATGACGTCGCAAAGAGCGACACGCAGTAAGCTCGCGCCTCGGCTCGGCTCGGCTTTCCCGAGAGCTGCCGAGAGCTTTGTACTAGAGTCGGACCCTGTATTACCCCTCTCTCTCTCTCCCTCTCCCTCTCCTTCTCCCTCTCATCCTCCCCCTCCCCCTACCCCCTTCTCTCCCCTCCTCTCTCCCCCTCCTCTCTCCCCCTCCTCTCCCCCCTCCCTTTCCCCTCTCTCCCCCATTCCCCCTCTTTTTTCCCTCTCCCCTCCTCCCTCCCCCTCCCTTTATCCTCCCACCTCCCCCCCCCCCCCATGTGTGTGGGGGGTGGTTGGTGTGTGTGCGTGTGACGCCGCAGTCCCCCCGCAACCGCGCGTTGGGACGGGACCCAACGGGTCCCCCTTGGTCTAGTATGAATTAAAGATAAACACACAATGCTGGAGTAACTCAGCAGGTCAGGCAGCATCTTTGGAGAAAATAGATAGGTAACGTTACAGGTTGATACCCATTTTCGCACCTATCCAATTTCTCCAGATATGCTGCCTGACTCGCTGAGTTACTCCTGCACTCTGTGTCTATTGTTGGTATAAATTAGCATCTGTGTTTCCATTTATTACCTTACAATAATATGAATTAATATTGAACTTGGACAAGTTTCTGTAATGAAATGTTTTTGTGCACACGATTTAATTGTGCACCCCCTATATTCCTTTCCAACAGTGAGAATGCTTACCAGAGATGTCACTTTGAACTCCTTTAATGTTAAAATATAAGAAGTTAAAAATATGTTTTGCAAAATTAACAAATCCACATCATGCTGTGTGCCATTCTGTCAGTAGACCCAAACTATCATTGATTTATTTTTGGACCAGGTGTTAAAATTGTGTGTACACAAAAATGCTGGAGAAACTCAGCGGGTGCAGCAGCATCTATGGAGCGAAGGAAATAGGCAACGTTTCGGGCCAAAACCCTTCTTCAGACTGATAGGGGGTGGGGAGAAGAAAGGAAAAAAGGCAGAGAAGGAGCCCGAGGACTGGGGGATGGGAGGAGACAACCAGAGGGCTGATAAAGGGGAGGGGACAGCAAGGGCTAGCAGAATTGGGAGAATTCAATGTTCATGCCCCCAGGATGTAGACTGCCCAAGCGGAATATGAGGTGCATTTCATCCAATTTCCGGTGTTGCTCGCTGTGGCCATGGAGGAGACCCAGGACAGAGAGGTCAGATATGGAATGGGAGGGGGAGTTGAAGTGCTGAGCCACCGGGGGGTCAGGTTGGTTATTGCGGACCGACCGGAGGTGTTCGGCGAAACGATCGCCAAGCCTCCGCTTGGTCTCACCGATGTAGATCAGCTGACATCTAGAGCAGCGGATGCAATAGATGAGGTTGGAGGAGATGCAGGTGAACCTCTGTCGCACCTGGAACGACTGCTTAGGTCCTTGAATGGAGTCGAGGGGGGAGGTGAATGGACAAGTGTTGCATCTCTTGCGGTTGCAAGGGAAAGTACCCGGGGAGGGGGTGGTACGGGAGGGAAGGGAAAAATTGACAAGGGAGTTACGGAGGGAGCGGTCTTTGCGGAAGGCAGACATGTTAACATTGTGTAATAGTTTTTCCAACTTTGCGATTAACAACGCACTGCATCAGTTATAAAATCTTTTTGAACTAACATGTTCAATACCCGACTGAAGTTATCTTTGCCATTTATAGGGAAGCTTCTTAGCAGAGAGGCATAAGTTTTAATTAACTGTTCGTATTTTGTTTGAGAGGTGACATTCCCTTGTGAACTTCCTGCGGACAGGAGGAGGAATTTTGACCCTGAGTTAATGCCAGCTCCAATGAAGCAATCATAGATACATAGATACATAGAAAATAGGTGCAGGAGTAGGCCATTCGGCCCTTCGAGCCTGCACCCCCATTCAATATGATCATGGCTGATCATCCAACTCAGTATCCCGTACCTGCCTTCTCTCCATACCCCCTGATCCCCTTAGCCACAAGGGCCACATCTAACTCCCTCTTAAATATAGCCAATGAACTAGCCTCAACTACCCTCTGTGGCAGAGAGTTCCAGAGATTCACCACTCTCTGTGTGAAAAAGTTTTTCCTCATCTCGGTCTTAAAGGATTTCCCCCTTATCCTTAAGCTGTGACCCCTTGTCCTGGACTTCCCCAACATCGGGAACAATCTTCCTGCATCTAGCCTGTCCAACCCCATAAGAATTTTGTACGTTTCTATAAGATTCCCTCTCAATCTCCTAAATTCTAGCGAGTATAAGCCAAGTCTATCCAGTCTTTCTTCATATGAAAGTCCTGACATCCCAGGAATCTGTCTGGTGAACCTTCTCTGCACTCCCTATATGGCTATAATGTCCTTCCTCAGATTTGGAGACCAAAAATGTACGTAATACTCCAGGTGTGGTCTCACCAAGACCCTGTACAACTACAGTAGAACCTCCCTGCTGTTATACTCAAATCCTCTTGCTATGAAGGCCAACATACCATTCGCTTTCTTCACTGCCTGCTGCACCTGCATGCCTACTTTCAATGACTGGTGTACCATGACACCCAGGTCTCGCTGCATCTCCCCATTTCCTAATCGGCCACCATTTAGATAATAGTCTGCCTTCCCGTTTTTGCCACCAAAGTGGATAACCTCACATTTATCCACATTATACTGCATCTGCCAAACATTTGCCCACTCACCCAGCCTATCCAAGTCACCTTGCAGTCGCCTAGCATCCTCCTCACAGTTAACACTGCCCCCCAGCTTAGTGTCATCCGCAAACTTGGAGATGTTGCTTTCAATTCCCTCGTCCAGATCATTAATATAAATTGTAAATAGCTGGGGTCCCAGCACTGAGCCTTGCGGTACCCCACTAGTCACTGCCTGCCATTGTGAAAAGGACCCGTTTACTCCTACTCTTTGCTTCCTGTTTGCCAGCCAGTTCCCTATCCACATCAATACTGAACCCCCAATACCGTGTGATTTAAGTTTGTATCCTAATCTCGTATGTCCATTCCCCCTCTTGTATTCCCCTAACTTGTTCTCTGTTGCATCAACATTTTTGATTCTCAAGTACCTCAGTCAAAAGGCATAAAGTTGTGTGCTTAGCAGGAAATTCCCTTTTAAAATAGCTATGGAAAAATTCAAATATTTAGGAATTGAGATTACTAGAAATTACCATGATATGTTTAAAGCTAATTATAATCCCTTACTTAAGAAATTAAATAATTTGATTAAATTTTGGAAAACACTTCCGATGTCCTTAATAGGTAGGATAAATGCTATAAAAATGATTTTCTTACCACAAATCCTTTACCTATTTCAATCAATACCTATATATCTCCCAAAAAAGTTTTTCAAAAAACTGGACTCAGACATTACAAATTTTATATGGGATTACAAATCCCACAGAATACAAAGAACACACCTTAACAAACGAAAAGAGTTGGGGGGTCTAGCGCTCCCTAACTTTATGTATTATAACTGGGCAGTAAATATTAAAAATATGATTCACCTGCTGGACAATTCTGCCCAGCAGGTGGACTGGATTATAATGGAAAAAGGGGATTGCTCCCCGAATAATATAGGAGCGATTATTCTCTCTCCAATAAATTTGAATAATAAAAATTATAATAAAAATCCAATTATATATAGCACTATTAGAACATGGAAGCAAATAAAACAGAATCTAAAATTAAGAAACCTATCTCTCTTAATACCAATAGTCAATAACCCATCGTTTAAACCTTCAATCATAGATAAATCATTTATACAATGGGAAAGAATGGGAATCAAAACGCTCGAAGATCTGTATGAATTAGAAAAATTACTATCATTTCAACAACTACAACTGAAATATAATTTGAAAAATAATCAATATTTTAAATATCTACAAATCTGTGACTATTTGAAAACACACACAAAAGATTATTATAATATGCCTTCCGACTTACTAGATGAAGCAATGAAGACAAAGGCGGAATCAGTTAATTTAATATCATACTTATATAATATCATCTTAAACATAGAAATACCCACAACAGATGGAATTAGAAGAGATTGGGAACAAGATTTAGGTATAAAAATTTCAAAAGAGAGTTGGGATAATCATTTATTACAGGTGCATAAATGTTCGATCAACGTACGACATACGCTTATCCAATTTAAAACATTACATAGATTATATTATTCAAAAACCAAACTAAATAAAATCTTTCCTAACGTCTCACCAATCTGTGATAAATGTATATGTCAAGAAGCTACCATAGCACATTCTTTTGTTTTTTGTACAAAAATCCAAAAATTCTGGTTTGAAATATTTGATATTTTTTCAAAATTAATCAAAATAAAACTGGTACCAAAACCAGAGTGGATTATTTTTGGAATATCGGAAGGTATTCCTGAATTAAACGTGTATCAGAAGAATTTACTCAATTATGGGCTAATAATGGGAAAAAAGCTTATACTTAAATTCTGGAAAAATGCGCCCACACCAACAATAAAAATGTGGACATCAAATATGTTGGAAACATTACATCTGGAAGAGATGAGATTCCTCCTAGTAGGCAAAGTAGACCAATTTCAAAAGACGTGGTCTACGTTTTTGGACCTATTACAAGCATGAGGTGCAATAGTAATTTAGAAAAACAAATAAATAAATAAAAGGTATCTGGACCTGGTAATGGGAGGTAAAACAAAAACAGACTTGGTTGGTAGTTCCTTCTCTATGAAGTATGTTATAAGAGTTATAATAGAGCGATTGTTCCTTTCTTTCTCTTTCTTTTCTAGGGTCTATTTTCTAACTTTACTTCCTTCTCTAACTTCTTTTCTAAGGGGCTTTCTTTTCCCAACACTCTTTTGCACTTCACAACCTTTGCGCACTTTCTTCACTTTTCTTACTTCTTTCTTTTTCTTTCTTAAAGCTTAAAAAAGTGAAGCGGTACAAAAAATGTATTAATATATACGTGTTGTACATTACTGTAATCTACCGTACTTCTATTAAAAAAATTATTTAAAAAAAAAAAAGATTTTTTTTTAAATTTAAATTCCGTGAGATTTTTGATAGCCTAAGGTCAGTGTATAGAGAAAATGTAAATATTTAAACTTGGGTCGCAGTTCACCCGTGATCTTAACAAATGGCAAAACAGGCTATAAATTCTAAATAATTACTTGTATTCCTATGTTTCTAGAATCTAATGGTTGGCTCTTCAGTGCAGAACTGAAGGAATGATGCTCCATTGGAAATATTATTTTGCTACATATAAGGTGCAGGTGGTGCAAGACCACCCGAGTTTAAGGGGGGGACAAAAAAAATTGCTTGATGAGTAAGAGAATTCTTCCACTTCCCTAACCAACATTTATTCCTTAATCAGCCCAAAATCAGAAGTATTGCCAATTATCCAATATGATTATGATTATATGGATACCTATGTAATTGGCCATTGCACAATATACTTTCTAATTATTGCAACATTTCAAAATTACTTTTCCTCTATACCACTTTGTGATGTCAGGAGAGAGAAAATAGACCAGTTAGCCTGACATCGGTGGTGGGGAAGATGCTGGAGTCAATTATAAAAGATGAAATAGCGGCACATTTGGATAGCAGTAGCAGGATCGGTCTGAGTCAGCATAGATTTACGAAAGGGGAAATCATGCTTGACTAATCTTCTGGAATTTTTTGAAGATGTAACTAGGAAAATGGACAAGGGAGAGCCAGTAGATGTAGTGTACCTGGACTTTCAGAAAGCATTCGATAAGGTCCCACATAGGAGATTAGTGGGCAAAATTAGAGTACATGGTATTGGGGGTAGGGTGCTGACATGGATAAAAAATTGGTTGGCAGACAGGAAACAAAGAGTAGGGATTAACGGGTCCCTAACAGAATGGCAGGTAGTGACTAGTGGGGTACCGCAAGGCTCAGTGCTGGGACCACAGCTATGAAGGGATTAAAAGTAACATTAGCAAATTTGCAGATGGCACAAAGCTGGGTGGCTGTGTGAACTGTGAAGAGGATGCTATGAGGATGCAGGGTGACTTGGACAGGTTGGGTGAGTGGGCAGATGCAGTTTAATGTGGATAAATGTGAGGTTATCCACTTTGGTGGCAAAAACAGGAGGGCAGATTATTATCTAAATGGAGCAAGTTGGCAAAAGGGGTAGTACAACTTGATCTGAGGGTCCTTGTTCATCAGTAAATGAAAGTAAGCTTGCAGGTACAACAGGCAGTGATGAAAGCAAATGGCATGTTGGCCTTCATGACAAGAGGAGTTGAGTATAGGAGCAAAGAGGTCCTTCTGCAGTTGTACAGGGCCTTAGTGAGACCACACCTAGAGTATTGTGTGCAGTTTTGGTCTCCCAATTTGAGGAAGGACATTCTTGCTATTAAGGGAGTGCAGCGTAGGCTCACCAGGTTACTCCCGGGATGGCGGGACTGTCATATGTTGATAGAATGGAGTGGCTGGGCTTGTATACTCTGGAATTTAGAAGGATGAGAGGGGATCTTATTGAAACATGTAAGATTATTAAGGGTTTGGGCACGCTAGAGGCAGGAAACATGTTCCTGATGTTGGTAGAGTCCAGAACCAGGGGCCACAGTTGTGTGGCTGTGGAATTCTCTGCCTCAGAGAGCAGTGGCCAGTTCTCTGGATGCTTTCAAGAGAGAGATTGACAGAGCTCTTAAAGATAACGGAGTTAAGGGATATGGGAAGAAGGCAGGAAAGGGGTACTGATTGTGGATGATCAGGCATGATCACATTGAATGACGGTGCTGGCTCGAAGGGCCGAATGGCCTACTCCTGCACCTATTGTCTATTGTCAGTCATTAAAAAAATACTGTAAATGGATATTAATCCTTTCTTTTGTTTCTGATCTACCTCTAGTCATATTGCGTAGTTCATGTGCTATAATATAATACATTTTCAATGTATTTAGAGTTTGAGAAAGAACTATAATCTCATAATCATTTAACAAATGTATCATTACTGAATTTTAGAAAAAGTTTTAAGATGCGCAGAAATATTTTGTTCAAATTGCATTGACAAATTTAGATTAATCTCAAGAAATAATTATGTTTGACATGCCAACTTTGAGATCAAAGGTCTGAAAATATTATTTAATTGGCTATTTTCAAACTCTGCTGTATTATTATCAAAACTTGCCGATCAAAAAACACTCTTGTATCTTCTGTGATTACAGACTTGTAATGCCATGTTTTGAAGTACTTTTCATTACCATTTTTGTCCAGCAATTTAAATTTATATATGATACCACCAGCTCACTGAAATTCAAAACATATGATGGCCATTTTATCGATAAGTAAATAAATATTGCTCCTTTTGTTCGAACCTGTGTCTTTTTGCAGATTTATGAAGACTCCATTGTTCTTCAATCCGTATTCAAAAGTGCACGTCAAAAGATTGCTAAAGAAGAGGAGAGTGAGGAGGAAAGTATTGATGATGATGATGATGAGGAGGAAGAGGAATCAGGATCTGAGAGTAAGTCTGAATCATCTTTAATCAATTTTAAGTTTTGTCAACAAAGCAAACTATGGTACCACTAGGAAACTATCAAACAGATCGTACTTACCTTTGGCTGCCAGTTTTATTCAGCACTACCTATGTCTTGTTTGCATGTTATTCCATCTCTTTTAGATATCTTCATTTTAGAAATTAGTGATCTTGCATGTATAACCTCAGTGTTTTTGGCAGTGACATGCCAAGTCTACATTGGATGTAGATTTTCCAACATAATGTATATAGATGTCAAGAAATTACTTGAAATTGCACCTAAAGACATTTGCACAAATTTGCAGCGAAGACTATCCTAGGCAAAATTTAGGAAGTCTCCGGGAAATAGTCTGAAGGAGAGGAAATTCAGTTGGGGTCATACACCAATTCAGTTGGGGTCATACACCTAGTTTTCAAGGCATTAATACTGCCTCTTTGTTGACTGTTCTTATTCTATGAAATAATCTGGATTAAGAAATGTAATACAAGTTGAAAACAATGCAGCAAAGGCTAAAGTCTACTCTTAATGTTGAGGGTCAGGTTGTGAGTGATATCTCGCTGATGTGTAGATTATCAGCAATGGCTTTCCATCTGGAAAAGTTTCACCCCAGTTATGTTCATCCAATAGGATTTTAGTCATGGACCCACAATATATTGTGTAGCCTGTTGCCTGGCAACAGCCTGGATCTAGCTGAATAAACCAATGTGATTGGGTCTTAAAGAGTTTTGCATTATTTCAATCAGCAGTTACTATATCATGCATTAATACTTTACTTAATACTTTATTGCTAAAAATCGTTTTATAAGAAGCTTTCACCTTGGTCACCCTAACCCTTGAGTTTGATTTCTCCAAATTCCCCAAGATATTTCCATGAATGCACTTTAATTCTGTTACTCGGCAGTTTACCTTCATTGGGGTAACTTAATTGAAACTCATAGATGCAGACTGTAGTAGAAGTCAAATATCTGCATGGAATAGTGATCCAGATTTATATTGTAAAGCATCTTCTGTCCTTGTTACGTGACATGGATCAATATGTTTTTTAAAATATGCAATATTTTTAAGTTTACACGAGTAAAATGCTATTATAAATGCTGGGGACATCTTAAAGTTGTGTTAAAGTGTTGATATTAATTACATTTTAAAGTGTTAATATTTGTGATGCATTTCAACACTTCATTATAAAAATTGACTGGAATTTCAATAATAAATATAATTTTCTATATAATGCAGCAAAATCAGTCAAAGTTAAAATAAAACTTGGTCGAAAGGACAGTGACAAAAGTCGTGAGAAAGGAAAAAGTAGGAAACGACTGGTTCGTGCTAAAATCAAGCCCGTCATTAGTGATGATGACAGTGATGATGACCAAGATGACAATGTAAGTGTTCAATCACAGTAACTTATTATTGTAGAATTGCATTTGAAAGGCATTCTGAAATTTAGAAATGTTCACTCTGCAAATTTATATACATCCCAGTAATGCGTTGTTAAGGCATTACAAAATGACCAAGTTACCAGAAGCGTGTGTAGTGTATTCACATAAATTCAACTAGAGCAGATTAATTTATGGCTGCTATGAAAATTTGCACATAGCAGAAATAGTTTTCCTGAATGTTGTCCATCTCTTTGTATTTCTCAATTTTTTTTGTTCACGCCCCACTTGTAGTCTGTTCTCAAAAATTGAAAACAAGGTGATTCCATGTTTTTCAATTGTATTGAGCTGGCTTGAAAACATATCAATTTAGTTAGAGTGTCCAAGTTTAAATAACGTTTAAACGGATCAAGGGATATGGGGAGAAAGCTGGAACAGAGTACTGATTTTGGATGATCAGTTGGCTCGAAGGGCAGAATGACCTACTTCTGCACCTATTTTCTATGTTTAGGTGTTACATGTGACTTGTGTCCTTCGTAGTGCACAGTTTTTCTTAATTATTATTATTAAGGTTCTTCAAGGCCCCTTAAATGATTAATTGCCCTTCCCATAAAAAAATTAAGCTTGGAAGTGTTAGCAAAAAAACTATTAAATAAAATTACATTGTAAATTCTTATATTGTGAATAATGTGTGAGGAGGATTTATGTTACCTTTAGAAATAGACACCAACATATCCTTTTCACATATATTTTTTAATTGGCCCTGGATTCACAGGGTCAAAATGAGGTGATTCTGTTGGGATTAAGGCTAAATAAGAGGGTTTTTTAAAAGAAATGGCTTAGATTTCCTACTCTAGCAGCCAACCTGGCAGAACAGTAGGAGAGATTTTCTGGCAGACTTTGACCATGAATTGATCATGAAAGTCGCAAGTTTTTATATAAGACAATTTTGACAATTTTTATCTACATAAATGTTCATCTCCCTCCTTATATTTCCAAAATATAATGCATGACAGTGGGACGAAATCAAATCAATGATTCAATTATACTTTATCGTCACATGTACTTGGGTAAAGTGAAATTATTTATTTTTGCATACGGTACACAAAGAGTCTTAGTCATAAAGAGATAAAGTGCAACCTTTTAAAATGGCAACACCTAATACTAGATGTCAATAATTTGGGTTTCTCCGGAGTTTAAATAATATATTGTTTTAAATACATTCATTAGCATAGATTAATTTAGTAATTGACTATAAATGTACCACACCTGAGGAAACAAAGTGCTGGAAATGCTCAATAAATCAGACAACATCAGTGAAGCTAGAAATGGAGTTAACACATCAGGTCAAGATGAAAATCTAGTCATGTTGGATGAAAGAAATGTATTACTATAGTTATAAAATATGTTATACAATTAAATATCATAAGTAACTTGACAAAAGCTCCCATTCTACCTTCTATCTGGAAGGTTACATTTTTCAAACTAACTTGCCTCTCAAATACCGAGAAATACTCTGGTATTTAAATATTCAAGGGCTTGATTTTCATAGATGAAGCATCATAGATAGTGAAGGTGGTTATCAAGAATCACAGTGGGAGTTGATGAGTTGGGCAAGTGAGCCTAGGAATGATTAATGGAGTTTAATTCTGATAAATACAAGGTGTTACATTTTAGGAAGTCAAGTCAGGGCAGGACTTTCACAGATTGGTAGGGCACTGGTGAGTGTTGTAGAGCACAGAGATCTAGGAGTATACATACATGGTATCTTGAAGGAGGCATCACAGACAGATAGGGTGGTGAAGAATACTTTTGGCCTGCTGTCTTCATAGTCAGGGAATTAAGTATAGAATTTGGGATGCTATGTTAGAGTTGGTGAGGCCATAGAGGTAGTATTGTGTTCAGTATTGGTCACGCTACTGTAAGAAAGATGCCATGAAGCTGGATAGAATGCAGAGAAGATTGATGAGGATGTTGCCAGGACTCATGGGGCTGAACTATACGACGAGGTTGGGTAGTCACAGACATCTATCCAAAAGGGGGCCACACACAGGAAAATGGAATTTTAACTTTAAAAGGGTATCTTGGTCAGCATGGACTAGTTGGACTGAAGGGCTTGTTTTCATGCTCTAGGACTGACTCTGGGCAGCATGAAACATAATCAGCAGTATTAACTCAAAATCTACCACATTATGTGAAATGAGTATGTTTTCTGAAAGTATCAAGTTTTTTTGGCAAAAAGTATTTTATGAAACATTTTAATATGGAAGCTATCGTGCCAACCAGTCTAAAGAAATGGATCCTTTCAAGCACAATTATTCCGATGATCTGTTTGTATTTGTTAAACATTTGGATGAAAATTATCCCATGTAGGTCAAGATTAAGCTAAAAATTAGGTTACTCTTATGAATATGTAAAACTCCGTTTATTTTCTTCCTCCTCAGGACCAATCTGATATAAGTGGAAGCGAAGACGAATGAATATAACAAAAATGTGAATTGCTTCATGGACAAATCTTTAATCAATTGTTTTGTTGCACAGCTATCCATAATTTCTCCTTTCCCACTTCACCCTTCCTCAGCTTGTAAATCTGTTAGTAGAACAGTATATAATCTTTAGTTTAGTTTTATGTAAGCATGATTACAGTAAAATAATTTCATAGCTATACATCCATTTGCATCAACATATATTTGCTTTAAGCTTGTCAAATGGGTAAAATTGCTTTAAAATTGTACCAGTTTATATATACACATTAAAATGTTTTTTTCCCCTGAAGGTCAATGTCTTCACAGCTTTAAATCCTAACAAATATAATTCAAGTGGAATATTTGTTTCATATGCACATCCCTTTTTGGTTTAATTTGATTTGGAAAATATTGTTTTGCAACCAGTGCTGGTAATGAGCTTTTCCTTAAGTGTACTTAATTCTTGCTTTCTTTGCACAATGTCTTTGGTGTAACTGATTGCCCAAGGCAAATAAAATCTAATTCAGTTGAGAAGAGTGAACATTTATTTTGTCTGTGTTTATTTAAGCACTAATTAAGAATTTAGCAAGATTAGGATACTTCATGAGGAATCCTGAAATGTTATTTATATTGCCACTATTGAGCTCAAGGTTAAAGTTCATCTTATGGAAAGAAATTGTAAAAATGTATTTTGTGACTTGTGAATAATTTTTAGGCCTTGTGTAAAAGGTTGCACAAAATTAATGTATTGTGTAACAATTTGACGTATGTGGAATTGGGTGGCAATTAAACTACATACTTAAATCTGGTTAGCATTTGTACATGTGGGAAATTAAATACAGTTTTCCTTAAATATAACATTGATCTCTATGATGTATTCAGTTACAGGAAACCTCACTTGTCTTGAGTCCTTCTAGATCAGGGGTCGGCAACCTACGGCCCACGGGCCGAATCCGGCCCGAAACCCGAAATCATCTGTCCCGCAGGCATTTTTTTTTCCTCAATCATCCAGCCCGCAGACTTCCATCATCTCCGGTACCTGGAAGGTGATTTTCGGACCGAGGGTCAGATGAAACACTGAAAATGTGCTGCCCATCGCCCTGTGTGAGGCTGGGCTCCTCCTCCCGGGCCCAGGCTCGGTGACGCAAGGACACAAGGAGGCCTGCGCTGACGGCCGCAATGGCCGAGCACCGAGCTCTGGCTGTACCGCATCCTGCACAAAGCCGTCGGCACGGCCGCGCACCTTCTGTGTCTGGGCTTCACTGTCGGGATTGGGGTTGTCAGTAGGCCGGGGACGAGTGAGTATGATGTTTGAGCTCAGTGCTCCAGGTGGCATCCTCGAAGGGGCGGGATCTTTGTGAACACGTGATTTGATGCTTGCCATCCGGGGGCGGGATCCATGTGTACACGTGAGATGTGGCCCGCCATCCGCTCACAGACATGTCCTGGCCCCCTTGGCAGAAAAGGTTGCCGACCCCTGGTCTAGATGCTTGTACTTCATTATCTGAAACAATGATAGAGCAAATGACTTTCCACTTGAACTCAAAAAGACCATCTTTATTAAAAAAAATATATATTTTGACAGTTATTTAGGAAGAAACATTGGCTATGTTAAAATTAAATGTAGATTGATTGCATGAGGGGTGATGGTACATTTATTGGGATTTTTTAAAAACCGTTTCAATTCAAATTGTCGTTATCATTTAATTTTGTTATTGGTTTCCTTGTGTTTCCTCATAATTGTAATTGCTTGTGAAAGTTTTGACCTATCAATATGTCAGAGAAAGTGTATTTTAAACTTGCCAATAAAAATAATAAATCCACAGAATTTGGATCATTTAATTTTATTTTAAAATATTGCCCTATATATTTGTAAGATTGTAATTGTTTGTATAATTCCATTCCAGTGTAATTTTATTGTAATGTATTTGGTATTATGAGTACTGACACCTGCCTGAACCTTTTCGTCTCATTGTAAACTGACCACATGCATTGATTTTAAAAAGCGACCTGCTCCCATGGATGTATTTGCAGATGAATGTGGGCTTGTTTTTGTAGGTAATATTTGTATTAATCAAATGATTAATATTTTGGGACGTATTTATTTGAAATATGTAAGTGTGGTTCTTTTTCCATGGCTTTCATTTTTGTATTTTTAGGTATAGATATATAATTATTGTTGGGTGGAGTGGTGCAGTGGATGTTGGTCTTGTGGGTGTTATACACAGGGGCAATCCTTTTGTGTGGTTTGGTGAATGAATCGACTGCTTGGAGCTTGGCCTCTGAGCATGTGCAAACACATGGTTCATACACATGTTGAATTGACTGGGATTCTCGAGTGCTGCTGTACGACAAACAGTTTCTTCTTCTGAAGATTAACTTTACTTTCTCAGGAAATTTGTTGAAAATGTGGCACAACGTTACGGTGAGATTAAGTAACATTGGGGCAACAAAGCAGCTCCAGTTTTTACTTGAGATTAGTTTTGTTATAGACCCATTGATTAGTACCATGACTTGCATACTATCACAAATTAAATGCAGTGGGATTACTGTGAGCTGTCATTTATGAGAAAGAAGCTTCACAATCTTGCCTAACATGAAGTAAAAGTATTGGTATGGTTAATGGTGTGTATTGTGGCTGGTGTTGCACCCTGCTTTTCTTGGAGTTGTGACCAAGTGATGATCATGTCTACATTGAACAGAATCCACACTGTGATTAAGGTGGGAGCTCAATAGCCACATAAAGGGCCAGTTTATTATGGGGGAGCTATTATGACTTTTACAGTGGCAGACATCAGGGAAACCTGTAGTCATCAGAATTGGATTTGTCTCCTTTCTTGACGACCGTCACAATTTATGACATCTCTGAGGTACCCTGGCATATTCATTTCTTCCCAGATATGAACCATGAACTTATGGATTTGTGATGGTAAGATTCATGAGAAGACCCTCAATAAAATGTGGACCACTTTCCACATCTTGAGAGCTACCTCTTGGTGAAGTCAGACATCAGTTATCAAATTCACCAACTCTTTCAAGTTCGTTTTTTAGTTGATTAAGGAAAAGGGTACTTGAATATTTGGAACCTCACATGGCACGAAACTCATGATCTACCAATCAACAGTGATCCCTGCCACCCTTTATACTTCTGGGATCAGGACTATATGAAGCAAGCATCTCAAGCCACTGGACAAATACCACTATTGCTGTCTCTGCAAGATGCGAATTTGTTAAAGACAAGTGAACTAACAGGAACAATCTCTCCCAGCTAAACATCTCCAACATGGAGTTACTCAGTAGCAATGGGCAGATGACACTTGCCTGCCCCACACAACTTCTAGAACAGCCACTCCATTCCAAACTATTATGGAAGGGAATTGCAATGTGGACAGAGGAAAAGATTCAAAGATGTGCTTAAAGCTTCCTTCAAAATGCAGCATCCCCATCGACCTTGGCAAATCTGTGGCCTGTGACTGGTCAACATGGGGAAGGTGCACTCAGGATGCTATTGAGAACCTATAGGCCGTGCAATGGGAGCACACTAGCCCTGCATAAGCAATGGAAGAAGCACACCAACTTTCAAACTACCTACTTGCCTGTCCCATCAGCCAATATCTGCTGCATTTCTGAAGAATTTACATTTCCTGTTTGGCCGTCAGCAACACCTATCAGCCACAAGAACTCTGAAAACTAGTGAAAAGAAGTCACATTCAATCCACAGGGACTGCCGAAGAGAATGGGGCGGAGCAATGGCACAGCGGTAGAGTTGCTGCCTTACAGTGCCAAAGACCTAGGTTTGATCCTGACTGCAGGTGCTTGTCTGTATGGAATTTGTACGTTCGCCCTATTATCTGAATGGTGGCCGATTAGGAAAAGGGGAGATGCAACGAGACCTGGGTGTCATGGTACACCAGTCATTAAAGTAGGCATGCAGGTGCAGCAGGCAGTGAAGAAGGCGAATGGTATGTTAGCATTCATAGCAAAAGGATTTGAGTATAGGAGCAGGGAGGTTCTACTGCAGTTGAACAGGGTCTTGGTGAGACCACACGTGGAGTATTGCGTACAGTTTTGGTCTCCTAATCTGAGGAAAGACATTCTTGCCATAGAGGGAGTACAGAGAAGGTTCACCAGACTGATTCCTGGGATGTCAGGACTTTCATATGAAGAAAGACTGGATAGACTCGGTTTGTACTCGCTAGAATTTAGAAGATTGAGGGGGGATCTTATAGAAACATACAAAATTCTTAAGGGGTTGGACAGGCTAGATGCAGGAAGATTGTTCCCGATGTTGGGGAAGTCCAGAACAAGGTGTCACAGATTAAGGATAAGGGGGAAATCTTTTAGGACCGAGATGAGGAAAACATTTTTCACACAGAGAGTGGTGAATCTCTGGAATTCTCTGCCACAGAAGGTAGTTGAGGCCAGTTCATTGGCTATATTTAAGAGGGAGTTAGATGTGGCCCTTGTGGCTAAAGGGATCAGGGGGTATGGAGAGAAAACAGGTACAGGATACTGAGTTGGATGATCAGCCATGATCATATTGAATGGCGGTGCAGGCTCGAAGGGCACTCCTGCACCTATTTTCTATGTGACCTGTGTGAGTTTTCTCCAAGATCTTCAGTTTCCTCCAACATTCCAAAGACGTACAGGTTTGTAGGTTAATTGTCCCTAGTGTAAGATAGTGTTAATGTATGGGGATCGCTGTTCGGTGCGGACTCAGTGGGCCGAAGGGCTTTTTTCTGCGCTGTATCTCTAAACTAAACTAAGATGCATTTCTTAGTACATTTATTCAATACATTCACAATAGGCAATGTTTATTGCATCTGAATTACAACATTTATTTTCAGGGATTTTAGTGCAGCGGGATCTTGGAGCCCAAGTTCATAGCAGTACAAGTAGATAGGGTGGTTAAAAAAGGCATATGGTATGCCTGCCTTCATTGCCAGGGACAATGAATATAAGAGTCAGGAAGTCTTCATGCTGCTCTATAGGAATTTGGTTAGGCCGTATTTAGTGTTGCCTGCAGTTCTGGTAGGCCTGTTACAGGAAAGATGTGGAAGCTTTGGAGAGGGTGAAGAGGATGTTTACCAATATGCCGTCTGGATTAAAAGGTTTCGGCTGCAGGTAGAGTTGGATAGGCTTGGATTGTTTACTCTGGTATATTAGAGGTTGAGGGGAGACTATAATATAGTTATGAGAGGCATAGATAGGACAGACAGTCAGAACCTTTTCCTCAGGGTAGAATTGTCCAACACTATAGAGGACATAGTTATAAGGTGAGAGGAGAAACGTTTCTTTACACAGGGTGGAAGGAGCCTGGAATTCATTACCAGGGTGGTAGTGGAGGTACATATGATAGTGGCATTTAAGAAGCTTTTACTGTAGATATGCACATGGATTTGCAGGGAATGGAGGGATATGATCATGTGCAGGCCGATGAGATCAGCTCAGCTTGGCACCATGTTCAGCACAAACATTGTGGGCTGAAAAGCCCATTCCTGTGCTGTAATGATCTATATTCTATGGTACATTTTATTCTACAAGTAGATTTTCATAGGAATTAAACATAGAATTGGGCCCAGTTCCATTAACAGCGATTCCGTTATGTAACTTTGGAGGTGGATAGTGACAATAAGGTCTGCAAATATTACCTTGCAAATTTAGAAGAGCCATAACTTTTTAGAGAAATCTGACATATGGTGAGTATGAGTTTTGGAAAGTAGCCATAATTTTTTGTTTTTACCTTCAGGATCTGGACATCATTGGCAAGGCCAGTATATCTTGCTCATCCATATTTGCCCTTAAAATGGTAATGAACTGTTGAATCATCAGTCATTATGGTGTAGGTGGTCCCTAAATGCTGTTGGGTATGGAATTCCAGGACGTACACCCAACAACATTGAAAGATCAGCAATATAATTCTGTTAGAACAGTGCAAAACTTGGAGGGGAAGATGCAGTTCATGGTGTTCCCATATACAGTACATGCTGCCTTTTTCCTTGGGTAAAGAGTTTGGAATTTTATGGATTGCTGTCAGACTGCAGTGTGTTTTGTAGATGATAAACACTGCAACCACTGCACTCGGTGAAGAGAATTGGAATGGTGAAAGGTAGACACAAGGAACTGCAGATGTTGCTTTACAAAAAAATATACAAAGTACTGGAGGACAAAGATAGGAAATGTTTCTGGATGGAGCCCTTCTTAAAGTCTGATTCTAGTAGGGGGGGTGAAAGCTGGAAGGGTGGTGGGGGTGGGACAAATCCAGGCAAGAGATAGGTGGATACAGGTGAGGGAGGGTTTGATCAACAGGCCAAATATGAAAGGCTGTGAGATGAGCGAATAGGCATGAATTATGCAGCCAGAGGAAGGGATATAAAGGAAAGAGAAATGGGATGCAGGATAGTGGGGAAAAATGGGTGCACATCCAGGTTTAGAGATACAGTGTGGAAATGGCTCTTCAGCTCATCAAGTCTACACCGATCATCTTACAAACCTACACATCTTTGGAATATGGGAGGAAACTGGACGGTCACAGGAAGAACGTACAAACTACACAGGCAGCACCTGTAGTCAGGATCGAACTTGGGTCTCTGGCGCTGTAAGGCAGCAACTCTACTGCGCCACTGTGCCCCCCCCCACCTAATAGGTTATACTGTATGTTGGTTCTTCACTGGATCTCCCCAAATGTGAGACCATAATTCAAGTTTGGACGGAATTTTTGTTTTAAATTCCTTGCTATATCTCTCTTGACTGCCCTGCTTCCACTCACCTGCTGTTGAAACGTTTCCCTCTACGCTTCAGTATCTCCAGATGTAACTACCATAAAACATTCCAGGACCTTGATTGCCACACACTCACGTGTAACACATTAACATTTCAATACATTGGGACACCGTAAACACACAACGGATGTGATATTAATGCATGCTCTTTTATCATCCCCTGTGCAGTTCTTGCCATAATTATTTAATATGCAGCAATACTGAGGAAGGCCACAGACATGCCTGACAAGGGTGGTAGGAAAATATGACTGCAATTGTAACATGTATGCAGCCCATAAGGCATAGGAGCAGAATTAAGTCATTTGGCCTATTGACAATAGGCAATAGGTGTAGGAGAAGGCCATTCGGCCCTTTGAGCTAGCACCGCCATACACTGTGATCATGGCTGATCATCCACAATCAGTACCCCGTTTCTGTCTTCTCCCCATATCCCTTGACTCCGCTATCTTTAACAGCTCTATCTAACACTTTTGAAAGCATCCTGAGAATTGGCCTCCACTGCCTACTGAAGCAGAGAATTCCACAGATTCACATGTGTGAAAGAGTTTTTCCTCATCTCGGTTCTAAATGGCTTACCCCTTATTCTTAAACTGTGGCCCCTGGTTCTGGACTCTCCAAACATCGGGAACATGTTAGCTGCCTCTAGCGTGTCCAAACCTTTAATAATCTTGTATGTTTCAATAAGATCCCCTCTCATCCTAAATTCCAGAGTATACAAGCCCAGCCGCTCCATTCTATCAACATATGACAGTCCTGCCATCCCGGGAATTAATCTCGTGAACCTACGCTGCACTCCCTCAATAGCAAGAATGTCCTGCCTCAAATTTGGAGACCAAAACTGCACACAATACTCCAGGTGTGGTCTCACTAGGGCCCTGTACAACTGCAGAAGGATCTCTTCGCTCCTGTACTCAACTCTTGTTATGAAGGCCAACATGCCATTCACTATCTTCACTGCCTGCTGTACATGCATGCTTACTTTGCTCCGCGTTTCAATCATGGCTGTCTATTTTTGCTCTCTCTGCTCCTTTCCTCTCCTAACCTTTTAATCATAAAACACAAACAGGCACTTCAGCTCAACCAATGTCCTGTACAGCTAAAGCATGACGTACCAACTTCTGTACTCTATCCTGAACGACAAAAGAAAACATGCCAAATGCTTTCACCACCATGTCTACCTGTGCACCAGTTTCAAGGAACAATGTACCTGTACTCGCGGGTCTCTCTGTTCTACAGCACTCTCCAGGGGCATTCCTTTTGCTGTGCAAGTCAAACCCTGGTTTGTCTTACAAAAATGCAACATCTCACATTCATCTGAATTAAACTCCATCTGCGATTCCTTGGCTCCCTAGCTCAGTTGATCAAGATCATGTTGTAATCTTAGATAATCACAAACCACACATTTTTTGTGTCATTCTCAGATTTAACTAACCATAGCGACTGCACTCTCAACCAAATCATTAATATAAATAAGACAATGGTGAACTGAGCACCGATCCCTGATGCACACCACTTATTACAGGCCTCCAGTCTCGATAACAACCTTCTACAACCACCTCTGTCTCCTACCTTCAAGCCAATTTTGTATCCAATTGGCTAGCTCGCCCTGGATCAATATGGTCTATCTTTCCAGACCAGCCTATCATGTGATACCTTGTCAGACCTGGCCAAAGACCATGTAGACAACATCTACCTTTCTGGCCTCATGATTCATCTTGGTCATTTCTTGATTCCTCTGGTCCTCTAGTTCTGGATTCTCCTACTTTGGGTAAATGACTGTGCATCTATCTGCCCATTCCTCTCATGAACTTGTACACCTCTATACAATCACCCTTCATCCTCCGCTCCAAGGAAGGGGCATGAGAAAGGTTAAAAAAAGAGGGATAATGTAGTTTACCTAAAATTGGAGAATTCCATGTTGATATAATTCAGTTGTTGAGATGCTGTTCCCTGAGTTTGTGTGTGGCCTCACTCTGGCAATGGAGGGGGCCCAGGACAGAAAGGTAAAAATGGGAAAGAAAGTTACAATGGTTAGCGACCAGGAAATCCAGCAATCTTGGCAGACTAGTGTGTGATAAAACAATTGCCTAGTCTACACTTGATCTCACATTCCACTTGGGTAGCTTACAACCAAACGCTCTCCCCTCTCTTCCCTGTGCCCCTCAAGATGCACACCTATTTCTCCAACCATCCTGACCTCATTTACCCTTCTCTCCACCCCCTTCCATCTATATACCTTCCCCTGGTTCCTCTTTTAACCTCATCATTTCATGGCATTTGTCTACCCATCTGCCCATCAAACCTCCCTCACCTGCATCCACCTTGTCTGGCTATGTCCCAAATACACCTCTCTCTCTCCCAGCTGCCTCTATCTCTCTCCCAACTGCCTCCACCTCTCTCCCAGCAGCCTCCATCTCTCTTCCCAATCAATGACGAAGGGTATCAGCCTGAAACATTGCCTATCCATGTCCTCCAGAGATGGTGCCTGACCTGCTGAGTTACCCCAGCACCCTGTGTCTTTTTTAGAATGGTGAAAGGGCCAGTCAAATGGTTTGCTTTGTCATGGATTGTTTTGAGTGTTATTGGATCTATTCTCACCTTGACATGTGGAGACTACTGTATTGGATGAGTACAGGGTTGAATGCTGCCTTGAGGTTAAGAGCAAGTCACTCTTATCTTGTCTCGGGAATTCAGTGCTTTCCTCAGTTTTGACCATGTCTAAAGTGATAGTCTTGGCACAGGACAAACTTGTCATTGGTGAGCAGGTTATTGGTATGTGTCACTAGATAGTATTGTTAGTGATATATCGACAGTAGACTGGACAGTTATTAGCCAAATTGGTATTCTGGAAGTTTTAATGCAAAAGTTACAATAATCCATGGGAGGGGGGAGGTTGTTTAGTCCTCAAACACCAATAGGAACGAGTGTCATTTAGACAAAGACTGCAATTTTCCTCTGAAAGAAATTACTGACCTATATGACAATTTAATAATCACATTCATTCCCCTTTAAAAAAAATCGCAATGCAAATTCACAAAATGCAAAGGTGGGATTTGAATTCACATGTAAGGACTAGTCCAAATGTGGCAAATGTGATGAATTCTACACATGAGTTGAGGAGGCCTACCCTTGACATTAATGCAGCATTCCACCAAGAAGGTCAATGGAGATCAGGAGGAATAACTCCAGCGACTTGAGTTGTACAACATACAGAGGAGGATAGGTATAGCTACAATGATCTGTAAGTTGCCTCTATCTTCAATTGCTTCAACAATGACCTTCCCTCCATCAGGAAATCAGATAATGTACAGGTCACTGCAGATTGTAAAATATTTAACTCTACTTGAAATATGTGGGGTAATGTTTCCTTTTATGCAGCAGAACCTGGAAAAGAGCCAGTCCCTGAGTGACAAGTACCACTTGTGCGATACATTTTCAAGACAATTACCATTTTAAATGTGAAAGAATGTAATCATTGTTTGACATTTACTGTATTACCATCGTTGAATTCCACATTAACATCCTATGGGCTGCCACATCAATTAGGAACTCAAAATGACCTGTAATTCCTTTATAATTGCTATTAGTACAAATCAAAGAATGAACATTCTGTCAGATTGTTTCATGTTGTGACTCTCCAAAGTCTCCACCACTCAAAGCAATGAATCAGAATTATGGTATTACCATCCTTTGATACCATGATCACAACTGCAAAATCTTCCAAGGAGCCCAATATCACACAAACCATATATTTTTTAAATATTTATTTTATTGGAAGCAATTGTACAAAAAAACTTGACAATGTTACAGCTTTGTGAACAGCTTCGATTTTAACATTTTCCAAACAGAACATTAAATTAAAAAGAGAAGAAGAAGAGACAGGAGAAAGAAAGAAAGAAGAAAAGAGAGGAGATATATCCGTCGACCCACCCATGCGCCCGCTCACCCAGCGCTATGATCAGTTTCGAATTTGTGTTCAACCATTGTGTTGCTTAAGAAATTCAATAAAAGGAGGCCATATATTAAAAAATTGTTCCGGTTTATCATTCAAGACACCCTAATTCTCTCTAGATGTAGTGTGTCCGTCATTTCTATAATCCACATCTTCATTGGAGGGACTGCAGTATTTTTCCAGAATTTAAGTATGAGTTTTTTTGCTGATATTAGACCGTAATCGAGAAAGCGTCGTTGAAAGACCGTTAGTTTGCTACATGCCTCTGATATTCCCAGTGTTATCAATTTTGAGTCTGGCTCTAATGGGATTTTCAGTGTTTTGGAGATGACGCTGAATACGTCCGTCCAAAAACTTTCTATTTTTGTACACAGTACAAAACTGTGGGCTAAGGTGGCTTCTTGAGACTGACAATTATCGCAAAGAGGGGAAACACTGGGGAAAATCTTGATCAATTTGGTTTTTGAGTAGTATAGCCTGTGCAGCACTTTGAACTGTATCAGGCAGTGTCTGGCATTTAAGGAGAAATAATGAATGTATTGTAAGCTTTTGTCCCATATATCATTGGAGATTTGTTGACCCATCTCATCCTCCCATGCACGCCTATAAACCTCAGATGATGGAGTGTTGATGTTTTGAAGGACATTGTAAATGTAGGATATCAGCATCTCTGTATCTGCATGTCTATTCAAACACTCATCGAGTTTGTCTGGACTTGCAGAGGCGTAGTCTTGCCAGTATGTTCTCACATAGTCCCTAACCTGGAGGTATCTGAAAAAATTATTAGTATTCAGATCATATTTCTCCCACAACTCTTAAAAGGAGGAAAGAGTCCCATTCCAATAAAGGTCTCCCATTGTGTTGATTCCCTTGTTCTTCCACTGGGTGAAAACACCATCTAAAGTAGGGGGTTTAAAAGAGGGATTGTTTGAAATAGGAAGAAGGAGAGACATGTCTCTCAATTTGAGACTGAGCTTCAACTGTTTCCAGATACAAATAGTACCGTGTATTATAGGGTTATGCTCGTACATTGACCAATTCAGGGGTATTGGAGACAGGATGATCGCGACTATGGAGAAAGGCAAGCAATCTTCTCTTTCCATTTTTAGCCAGTTGGCCTGTTGGTGCAAATCATCTAGCCAGAAAATTATCGTTTTAATATTCGTTGCACAATAGTAAAAGAGGAAATTGGGTAAGGCTAGTCCTCCATTCTCTTTGGATTTGCACAGGTGTTGTTTATGTATTCGGTAGCTTTCGTATTCCCAAATGAAATTAGTAACAAATGAATCAATTTTTTTGAAGAAAGATTTGGGAAGATATATCGATATTGTCTGGAATAGATATAAAAGTCGGGGAGAAAGATCATTTTTACGGCATTTAGTCTGCCGAGGAGGGAAATAGGCAATGTTTTCCAAAATTGAATACAAGTATGAAGTTTTGTGATTTTTTTTTAAAATATTTTAATTTTATTAGAAGTAAGTACAGTAATATGGCACCAAGATGCCTAATATATATTGACATGTTACATTTTATGTACAGCTTCTTATATTTTTAATAATGAAAGAGAGAAAGAGAGAATAGATAATAAAAGATAGAAAAACGTGTGATATATGGTGTGTGAAAAGGAAAAAGGGGGGAAAGAGAGAAAGTGAAGAAAAGAAAAGGAGAGAGAAAGAGAAAGAGTACAGAGTAGGAAATTAAGGAGATCGTTATTTATATTCTTGACCATCCTTCGCCCAGTCCTGAAACAGTTGGTTTCTACGATTTTGTTGCACCATATGCTTCCAAAAAGTCGATAAATGGAGACCAACTCGTTAAGAATTGGTTTGATTTATCTATTAGGAGGAATCGCATTTCTTCAAGATGTGCGGTGTCCAACATGTTTGAAATCCACATTTTAAGCGTTGGTATGGGTGTATTTTTCCAAAATTTAAATATAAGTTTTTTTGCCGTTTTTAACCCATAATTAAAAAATGAATTTTGAAATGTGTTCAATTTGTTCCCGTCTTCCGTTACTCCAAATATAATCATTTCAGTATTAGGTTCCATTTTTATCTTGAATAATTTTGTAAATATTTCAAAGATATCGCTCCAGAATTTATAAAGTTTTATGCAGGAAACAAAAGAGTGTGTTATAGTGGCATTTTGAGATAAACATTTATCACAAATGGGGGAAGTATTTGGATAGAATTTATTCAGTCTAGTTTTTGAATAATATAATCTATGTAAAATTTTAAATTGAATTAAGTTATGTCTTACATTAATCGAACATTTGTGTATATATATCAAATACTTTACCCGTGTTTCTTTCGTGATTTTTATCATTAATTCTCATTCCCAATCTTCTCTAAGTGCCTCTGTCGATGGTAGTTCTATATTTAAAATACTATTATATAAATATGATATTAGTTTCTGTGAGTCAGCCTTAATATTCATTACTTCTTCCAGTGGGTCTAAAGTTATATTTTGGTGTCTTTGTATGTATTTCTTCATGAAGTCGCAAATCTGAAGATATTTAAAATATTGTTTATTTTTCAGCTTAAATTTTAATTGTAATTGTTGGAATGATAACAGATTTCCCATTTCATACATATCACCGATCCTTTTAATTCCCATTCTTTCCTATTGGTTATATGTTTTATCAATAAGAGATGGTTTAAATGAAGGATTATTCACTATTGGCGTTAACAATGATAGGTTTCTTCATTTCAAAGTTAATTTTATTTGTTTCCAAATTCTTATTGTATTATGTATAATTGGGTTATTCTTATATATTGTGTTGTTCAGTTTTATCGGGGAGAAGAGGATCGCTCCTATATTACAAGGAGAACAATCCTCTTTCTCCATTCTTATCCATTGTGTCTGTTGGGTAGGACTGTCCAACCAATAAATTATATTCTTAATATGCACTGCCCAATAATAATACAAAAAGTTCGGAAGTGAAAGTCCCCCAACGTCTTTGGGTTTACACAAGTGTTTTCTTTGAATTCTATGTGATCTATAGTCCCAAATATAATTGGTAATATTAGTGTCTAGTTTTTTGAAAACTTTTTTTGTATATATAGTGGTATAGATTGAAATAGGTATAATTTGTGGTAAAAACATCATTTTTATAGCGTTTATTCTGCCTATTAATGACAACGGAAGTTTTTTCCAGAATTTAATCAACGCGTTCAGTTTATTTAATAGGCATAAAATTAGCATTAAATAATGCTTTGTATTTTCTAGTAATTTGAATACCCAAATACTTAAATTTTTCTGTTGCAATTTTAAAGGGGAATTTTAATAGGTGTGTAGATTCTTGAGGTTTTAATGTCATGATTTCACTTTTATTCCAATTTATTCTATATCCAGAAAAAGAACCGGATTCCTCTATTAAATTTAATAAGTTTGGTATGCTCGTTTGTGAATTTGTAATGTATAGAAGTATATCGTCTGCGTATAATGAAATTTTATTATTTGAGTCCTTAGTATTATATCCCCGAATATTCGGATGAGTTCTTATGTTTTTAGCCAAGGGCTCTATCATAAGGGCAAATAGCAGGGGTGATAAAGCACATCCCTGCCTATTGCCCCTCGATAATTGAAATTTTGGAGATAACATATTATTAGTTAATATTCTTGCTGTCGGTTTATCATATAATAATTTTACCCATGCAATAAAATTCTCTCCCATATTAAATTGTAGCAGTACTTTATATAAATACTGCCACTCTACCTGATCAAATGCTTTCTCTGCGTCCAGAGAAACAATTGATATATCTTCTTCCTCCGTTTTATGTGAGTACATTATATTAAACAGGTGTCTCAAATTATTAAATGAATGTCTTTTGGGTATAAACCCCGTTTGATCTGGATTTATGAATTTACTAATGTACTTAATCAATCTTCTTGCAAAAGTCTTTACTAAAATGTTCTGATCTGTATTTAAAAGTGATATAGCTCTATATGAGCCCGGTTCTTCTAAATCTTTATCTTTTTTTGGTATAAGCGTAATAGTTGTATTACGAGCTGTACTGATAACAAATTCCACCAGCCTGGCTGTGTGGTCATTAAAATATACAATACAATACAATACAATTGATTCAGCTAATGTTTCTGGTAGTTTGTTTTCTTTAAAAGCGTGAGTATATAATTTAAGTTAATGTGGAGCCATTATCTCGTGAAATCTTTTGTAAAATTCATTGCTAAAATCATCTGGTCCAGGCGTCTTACCATTTTTCAACGATTTTATTGTTTCTCCTATTTCTTCAAGTGTTATCTGAGCTCCCAATTCCTCTTGTTCTGAGAGGCCAAGTTTTGGGAAATTACCGGTTATCTAAAAAATGTATAATTTTACTATCTTCTATTTTAGTTTTAGATGTATATAGATTTTGATAAAATTGAGCAAATCTTTTGTTAATATCCTTAGGTGATGTGTAGTAATTCACCTTTCTCTGATTTAATTTTAGTGATAGTATTTTCCTTTTCTTGTTTTTTCAATTGACGAGCTAAGAGTTTATGTGGCTTATCACCAAATTCAAAATGTTCCTGTTTTGTAATTTGGAATAATCTTACTACTCTTGCCGATAAAATTTGATTAAGTTTAAATTGCAATAGTATTATCTTATTATGTTTATCTGTAGATGGATCTTTGGCATTATCTAACTCTAATTGTCTAATTTCTTGTTCTAACATCAGTTGTTCTGTCTTATTCTTTATATTTTGGAAGATTTGATATGAGATTATAACTCCTCTGATAAATGCCTTGAAAGTTTCCCATAATAAAGAAGGTGGAATACCTGGTGTCTCATTTGTCTCAAAAAAAAATTTCATTTGTTGTTTTAGATATTTATAACATTGTGGGTTGTTTAAGATTTGTGTGTTAAACCTCCAGAAAGATTTTTTACCCGGCATTCCCTCAAATTTTAATAGAAAAGTCAACGGGGAATGATCGGAAATAATACTATTGTGGCATTTAGGATTGATTGTATATGGAATTAATTTTGTATCCACTAAGAAATAATCAATTCGTGAATAAGTTTTATGTACCGATGAGTAAAACGAATATTCCCTTCCAGTTGGGTTAGCAGTTCTCCATACATCTGTTATATTAGTATTTTTTATATATGTATTTAGAAGTTCACTAGTCTTAGATTTTAAGTTACCCCTCCTTTGTTTTATTGATTTGTCTAAATATGGGTCTAAAACGCAATTGAAGTCCCCCCCTATTATTACATTTTGGTAATTAAACTCTGATATTATATAGAATTTTATTTAAAAATTGGGGGTTATCAAAATTCGGAGCGAACATATTTATCATAGTCAATGGGGTGGAATAAATTTCTCCCAAAACTATAATATACCTTCCCTCTTTATCTGATATAGTATTCTTTAATTGAAATGGTATACCTTTTCGAATGATAATAGCCGTACCTCTAGATTTAGAAGTAAATGAAGAATAATATGTTTGACCTATCCAGTTTGCCTTCAATCTCATCTGTGTTTGTTGTTTCATATGTGTTTCCCGCAAAAACGTCATGTCAGAATTTAATGATTTTAATTGGGCAAAAATCTTGCCCCTCTTAATTGGTTCATTGGCACCCCTTATATTCCAACTGCAGAATGTAATTCCTCCGTTCTTTATTTGTCTATCGTCTTGCATTATAGATCAGTTTAGTATTTTTGATTCATATGGTGCAACCAAATACCTCAGAACTCTGGGTGTTGGGTGGTCGTCCTGAACTTTTAGATTTATTTTACATCTCCTTCCTCTATTGTACCTTAATAAGAAAAAAAGAAAGAATGTGTTGTGATATTAATTAAAGAAAATAACAAATAAGAGTCATGATAGTGATTTTTTTTTTAAAGGTGATGTTAAGGTATCTAAGAGAAGATACCTTAAAAACGAGAAGCCACCTAAGGTGGGGAAAAATTTGTAGACTTCCGTTGTTGTTATTGTACATTGAGCTCCGTCCCCTTACAGAGCCTCGTGAAAGGCTGCGGGCCGTTTCATATATATATATATTTTAATTTATCCAACCAGAGCAGATAAAAACAGAAAAGACTTCAGAAAGAGAGGAAAACAAAAAACAAAACAAACGTATGTTCAATTCTATAAGTATATATGCATTTCCAATTTATCTAGCATTAATCTGTTCTAAACTTTACCAAATGTAAATTATACATTATACACCCAAAGTTATTACATTATATCCCATTCTTTATCTTAAGTATAAGCAGGTTCCAAGGGGTTAAACAGTCAAGCATCTGGATCTTTTCCAAGTGTATGATGCTCCTCCCTCCTTCACACACGGTTATATTATGTTAGTATTATTATGAACATTTTAGTTAATTACTATATATTAGTATATAATCATCAATATTAGTTCATTTCCCTTAAACTAGGTTAAAATTATTTAATACATTTTGTATACACTCCCCTTATACCCCTTCCCCGCTCCGTGGGTTATTCATATTTACAGCGCATTAAAAGATGATTAGTATTATTAAGTTTGTTAGATTAATTGATTATTTATTATTAATATATAATAATTAAAGATTTTCTTAAATCAACAGATTTTTATATTCCAGTCCGTTTATGTTTCTTTCCATGTCCCTCAATTTTAATTCTGTATCTTCGACTTCCTTTTGTTTATCTTTAAGTTTTCCATTCAAGGTGAAACATGGACTATACGCTCGAAAACACATTCCAGACAGATAAGCATGTCTGGTAACTGTCTGGAAAAGTTCCACCATCTTAATTAGAGCAAAGTCTTATATTAAAAAGTTTAATCTTCATCTTCCTCCTCTGTTTTCTTTACGATATCTTGTGCGTAATTAAATGCCAGTTCTGGGCCCGTGAAGGAGCGTTCAATAGAATTATAAGTAATCTTCATTTTTGCAGGATATATCAACCCATAAATAATCTGCTTATATAGCAAGCAGATTACTTTATTGCCACAAATTAATTGTTCATATTGTATTTTAAATGAACTATGTGTGCATTCATATTCAGTATGCTGTCCAAAGTCTCAAGTTCAATAAAACAAAGCAGAAACTCTTTTAAAAGGAGAAGACGCAGTTGATTTTCCAATACCTTTGCTTTTCTATTTGAATTATGATGTGGTTATCGAGTTTATGGTTGACCAAAGATTTTGAGTTGTAGACTGAACGAAGGACAGGAAATGTGTATGAAGTGGAAGATGTAATATTTAGTCAATTGACTGCCAGTACTTATAATGAAGTAGAATTATACTGCAAGAACATTTGAGGATGGGAACAGGTTCTATAAAATATAAGACAGCTTGAAGAGGTTAAAAACACCACCTGATTCATGTTCTGTATATACATCACAATATCTGGCACAACCATCTATATCCTCAACAAAATTTATGCTTGTCACCTTTTTTTAATGAACTATCATCTCATGTCTTATATCGAAGAGTTTTCTGGTCTTGCCACAGTACTGAAACACTCTTCTCAGAATCACAAATGAAACTGCATGTCACTGAAATTTTTGGAAACTCTAAATTTCATGAGGGAACAAGAAGATGGGAAAACAATCATTGTGGCTCTCGTGTTCAAAAAGAGAGGAAGATAAATGGCAAGGAACTACAGGCAAGTTACATTAACATCTACTGCTGGCAAAACGCTAGAGTGAATAATCAAGGAGGAAATAACTGAATGTAGAAACAAGGAACTGCAGATGCTGGTTTATAAAAGAAGGCACAGAGTGCTGGGGTAACTCAGCAAGTCAGGCAGCAATTCAGGAGAACATGAATAGTGACGTTTTGGGTCAGGAGCCTTCTTCGGACTAACTGTTGCCGGTGGGGGGGGGGGTGGGAAAATCTGGAAGAGAGTCAGCTCCAATGCTATCCCACCACAAGTCACATCTTCTTATCTCTACCCAGTTCCGCCATTCGCAGATACCACTCCTTGGTTCACTCATCCCTTCCCATCCAACCATCTGCCTATCAAATAACCCTCTGCACCTGTGTCACCTTAGTGCCTGCCAGGCTTTGTCCTGCCCATACTCTCTTCCAGCTTGCTGTCCAACACTCCCCCCCCCTCACCCCCTCCAAAATCAGTCTGGGGTCCTGACCCAAAACATTGCCTATCCATGTTCCCCTGAGATGCTGTCTGACCTGCTGAGCTATTCCACCACTCTGTCTTCTTTTGAATGTAGTCAAACCTAGTCAACATGTTGCTATCAAAGATAAATAATTTTTGCTGTCATTGCTAAACCATTCATGTCCTAGCCTCATGTATGGCCCACTCCTTAGTGCACCAAACTGCTTTACATCACATTTGTAAGGACTAAATTACTTCTGCCATTTTTCAGCCCATCTCACCAACACATCGCTATCTCTCTGCCACCTATGAAGTTCTTCTGCACTATCAACAACTTCACTAACTTTAGCGTCATCAGCAAACTTACAGATTTTGCCTTCTACAGCCACATCAGTCATTCAAGAATCCCAGCATTAATCTTTGTGGGACACCAATAGACACAGACATCGAAGAACAAGAAAAACCCTCCACCAACCCTCTGTTGCCAAAGCAAATCTGGAATCAGTTTGCCAACTTTCCCTGGATCCATGGATCTTAACCTTTTATAGACAGTAGACAATAATGTTCAACAAGAAGGTAGAAGGGAAACACATTTTTTGATGTCTTTATTGCAAAAGGATTGTAGTTTAAAAATAGGGAAGGATTTGTTACAATTTAGTTTAGCTTAATAGACAATAGGTGCTACTCCACTTCAGAAGGAAGGCTAAACATTAAAGTCATTGCTTTCCAGCAACTTACTTTTCACCCAGCATTTTGCTCCCTCTTTCACTGAAGAGCAAACCAATTTGAGGAATTTCAGGAGTTATAGACAATAGACAATAGGTGCAGGAGTAGGCCATTCGGCCCTTCGAGCCAGCTCCGCCATTCAATGTGATCATGGCTGATCATCCCCAATCAGTACCCCGTTCCTGCCTTCTCCCCATATCCCCTGACTCCGCTATCTTTGAGCCCTATCTAGCTCTCTCTTGAAAGTATCCGGAGAACCAGCCTCCACTCTGAGGCAGAGAATTCCACAGACAGCAGGTAGACTGGTCCTTTGGTTCGCTGAGTCCACGCCAACCATTCACACTAGTTCTATGTTATCCCACTTTTGTATCCCGATTCATTTGGGGGCAATTTACAGAGGCCAATTAATCTACAAATCCGCACGTGTTTGGGATGTGGGTAGAATCAGAGGGCCCAGAGGAAACTGATCTGGTCACAGGGAGAACATGCAAACTCCACACAGACAGCAGCCGAGGTCAGATCGAACTTGGGTCTCTGGCACTGAGGCAGCAGCCCTGCCAGCTGTGCCACTGTGCCAACAGCGTACTGAGTATTAGTGAAGCCACAGCTGCAATACCATGCACAGTTTTGGTCTCCTTAGCAAAAAAAATCGATACTGCTTTGAAATTTCCAAAGAAAATTTACTTTGCTAATGGGATGTGAAGATGTCCTATCAAGTGAAGCCAGACAGTTGGGACTGTATTCCTTAGAGTTTAGACAAATGAGAGATCACCTCATTCAAATATTTAAGATCTAAAGAGAGCTTGACAGGGTAGATATTGTTGGGATGTCTTCACAAGTAGGAATGTCATGAACAAGAGGACATACAGTAGTTACACAATAAGAGGTCAGTCAATTAAAACCGAGGCACATAGAAATGTCTTCCCACAGAGAATTGTGAATCTCCAGAAACCTGTCCCCAGAGGGCAGTGGTGTCAAAGCTTTAGATATATTTAAGGTGGCGATGGATAGATATTTTAAGATCAAGGAATTGATCTTATAGTCTGTAGACTATAGGGAACTGGCATAGAGGAAAAGTTGAAGCCAGCGTAGATCACCAATGATCATATTGAAGGACAGGGCAGGCTTGAGGGTGCAGGTGTCCCTATTCCAGCTCCTTTTATCTGATGTGTTTTGTGACTGCGGTAAACTATCCCTCCTCAATATTCTCAGTATCTCAGCAGTATTTAACATTCCATCTCTCTTCAATCTGTTAGCTTGGTTGCATTCTCCTCATTCAGTTCTATTCTCATCTGACCAAGCACAGCCAAAGACTACAATGAGTTTACTCACCACCTCTGCTTTGTTACCTCTGGAGTTTCCCAAGCGTCTATCCTTGGCCACCACATCCCTAATACGATTTAAAGCACATCGATTTCCACTCATATGCAGATGATGCCTAGTTTTACCTAATCATAACTTATCTTGGAGCCACAGCACATTCTGCACTGCCACATAGGTTATCTGACAGAATTTCCTCCAACCAGATAGGAGGAAGATTGAAACCTTTGTGATAATAATGACCATATTGGTAATTGTGATTTGAGAATGATCAGAATATTGGGTTTTAGAAACCACTTTCATAACTACCTATCACTTAACAAACCTTTTTAATTTTTTCTACAAGCAAAACGAGATCGTTTACGTCAATAGTGCAAATTTAAAAAATGGTAAAATGATTCAAAAGGTATAGATATTTAAATATAGGGATTGTATCTCCATTCAATCTTACATTTCCAGTTACCTTCGCAAATCAAAATATCGACAGGTCGGGTTCAGGTATAATTTGTTAGCAAACCGGAATTTGAGGCGCACAACGACCAATGAGTGGTTGTTAGGAGCGAAATAAAGCTATTAAAGGCTGACTTGGTGTATGACGCCCTCCAGTTGGGACCCCAGGTTTTGGATTCCTGCTTCAGGTGAAAGCAGTGACATGGTTCCCTTTCGGTTGATGATATTCCTGTTCGCAGCTTGTTCCTGTGAGTTCGCGCATGTAAATGGTAAGAGATGTGCCGTTTATTTTCTAACGTGTAGCGGCGTAAGTGCAATGGAAAGTCGTTTGCGAAGTATTGAGGAGAGAGGGGGGAAACAATGTATCCTGATAAATAACGCGAGCAGTTGTATTTAAACAAGTGAATACCACTTGCACCAAATCAGTCTACGATTTTGCGTCCCGTTCCGAGCACAAGTGTCACATTTAATCGATTTTTTTTTGCGTCCCCAAACAAGTGTCAAGTGAATATTGGATTGCAGTATATCCTTGCAATAAAGGAGCTGTACGTGCCATACACCTTTTATGTACCTTTGGTGCTCATGATAACTATGCATTCGGCTTATAGACAATATTATTTGCCTTTTTTTTCCCCAAGTAAAAAGTTAAAAATTCTCAATTTCGGCGTCAACCTAGTATTTGACTGTCCAAATAAACGAGTGTCACCAAAATGTATAATCTAATGAACATGCCGGTTTATATTGTACAGTTTCTTACTTGAAAAAATATACCGTCTTTACTTGTGTACTGTTGTTTGCTTCAATCTATCCAATGGTGTTGGATAGACTGATGGGACTGAAGGCTGATAAATCCCCAGGGCCTGATGGTCTGCATCCCAGGGTATTTAAGGAAGTGACTCTAGAAATCGTGGATGCATTGGTGATAATTTTCCAATGTTCTATTGACCCCGGATCAGTTCCTGTGGATTGGAGGGTAGCTAATGTTATCCCACTTCTTAAGAAAGGCGGGAGAGAGAAAACAGGGAATAATAGACCAGTTAGCCTGACATCGGTGGTGGGGAAGATGCTGGAGTCAATTATAAAAGATGAGATAGCTGAACATTTGGATAACAGTAACAGGATCCGTCCGAGTCAGCATGGATTCACGAAGGGGAAATCATGTTTGACTAATCTTCTGGAATTTTTTGAAGATGAAACTAGGAAAATGGACTAGGGAGAGCCAGTGGATGTAGTGTACCTGGACTTTCAGATAGCATTTGATAAGGTCCCACATAGGAGATTAGTGGGCAAAATTAGGGCACATGGTATTGGGGGTAGAGTGCTGACATGGATAGAGAAGTGGTTGGCAGACAGGAAACAAAGAGTAGGGATTAACGGGTCCCTTTCAGAATGGCAGGCAGTGACTAGTGGGGTACCGCAAGACTCAGTGCTGCGACCACAGCTATTTACAATATACATCAATGATTTTAATGAAGGGATTCAAAGTAACATTAGCAAATTTGCAGATGACACAAAGCTGGGTGGCAGTGTGAACTGTGAGGAGGATGCTATGAGAATGCAGGGTGACTTGGACAGGTTCGGGGAGTGGTCAGATGCATGGCAGATGAAGTTTAATGCGGATAAATGTGAGGTTATCCACTTTGGTAGCAAAAACAGGAAGGCAGATTACTATCTAAATGGCATCGTTGGGAAAAGGGGAAGTACAACGGGATCTGGGGGTCCTTGTACATCAGTCTATGAAAGTAAGCATGCAGGTACAGCAGGCAGTGAAGAAAGCGAATGGCATATTGGCCTTTATAACAAGAGGAATCGAATATAGGAGCAAAGAGGTCCTTCTGCAGTTGTACAGAGTATTGTGTACAGTTTTGGTCCCCTAATTTGAGGAAGGACATTCTTGCTATTGAGGGAGTGCAGCGTAGGTTTACAAGGTTAATTCCCGGGATGGCGGGGCTGTCATATGCTGAGAGAATGGAGCAGCTGGGCTTGTACACTCTGGAGTTTAGGATGAGAGGGGATCTCATTGAAACATATAAGGTTGTTAAGGGTTTGGACACACTAGAGGCAGGAAACGTGTTCCCGATGTTGGGGGAGTCCAGAACCAGGGGCCACAGTTTAAGAATAAGGAGTAAGCCATTTAGAACGGAGACGAGGAAACACTTTTCCTCACAGAGAGTGGTGAGTTTGTGGAATTCTCTGCCTCAGAGTGCGGTGGAGGCGGGTTCTCTGGATGCTTTCAAGAGAGAGTTAGATATGGGCTCTTAAAAATAGCAGAGTCATTGGATATGGGAAGAAGGCAGGAACGGGGTACTGATAGGGATGATCAGCCATGATCACATTGAATGGAAGTGCTGGCTCGAAGGGCCAAATGGCCTACTCCTGCACCTATTGTCTTTTGTCTATAACTCCTGAAATTCCTCAAATTGGTTTACTCTTCGGTGTAAGAGGGAGCAAAATGCTGGGTGAAAAGTAAGTTGCTGGAAAGCAATGACTGTAATGTTTAGCCTTCCTTCTGAAGTGAAGTTGAGTAGCAGGGTTGTTTTATGGGAGCAGTTAACAATGGCAGGAAGAAAATGAGTCATGATAAAAAGTTAGGCTTATCTAATGACTCAGAAGTTGGATAGCCATGTGAATGGTTGCAGGTTTAGGCCTCCTGACCCATTAAGCCTATTCTACCCTTCATCAAGAACGTGATTGATCTATCGTAATCCCTTCCATTTTCTCCCTTTAATATATAGAAATCTATTGTCTTGTTTTAAATGAGATTTTTTTCCATGCATCCAGCCACCTGATCCCTGTGAGAGTTTTGTTTCATTATGAACTCCTTCCATTCCTTTAAATCTGAGAATATACAGGCTTAGTCAAAATGTTTAAATCTCATGAGCAAACTTGTTGTACCTGAGACCAATCATTGCTACACCACTTTTAAGGCAACTATATTTATTTTGGGATAATTGGAACCTGCTTCATTGTGTTCTCTCTAATGCTCTGTTATTACTGTACACTCAAATCCCATCATAAAGGCCATGATATAATTTGCCTTTCCACTGCTTACTTTGTTGTGACGTGTGCAAGGGCTCTTATTCCCTTTGAGTATTAACATTATCCAATCTTTCCCCACTTGTCTGGTCTGATGTTCTGTAAGCAGCTAAATCCATTTGAACTTTAATTCTCATCATCATTGTTTACTTTTGGAAAGGGTGAAGATTAAGTTACTAATTACTTCCATCTCAATGGGGGTATTATGTGGCATGTCATTTGGTTATGTCTCTTGTTCTGGGGGTGACACTTGCCAGGTTGAAATGCACTGCTGTTCTAGATCTGTACAATGCATTCAATTCTAATGGAGATGTGGTGCCAAATATTGTAGCTATGTTGATAAGAACTGTGGTAGGCAGGTTGATATCTCTTTTGTTAATTCCAATGGTTGTGCAAAGCCTCTGGCTGTTTGGATAGTAGAACGGAATTATTGCTTTCCATTCCACTATAAATGCAAAGATTTATCCAATATAGCAGTTGTGATACGACAGATGTCAAAGGTGGAAGTTGTACATCTAGAGCTATTGATTCCAAATAGTGATAAATACTTGCATTTTGTGCGTGTTTTGTAAATATCTGATTGTATATTGATGGTTAAATGAATCGTTGGATACAAAGACAAGGTAGGTAGATGGGCTTGAGGTACTGGGTTAGCTGTGGTTTTTTTTAACCATGGTGCTAAGCAGGTATGAAGGGCCAAATTAACTACCAAGTTCTTGATTTGAAAGTTATCTATTTTCACTTGCTTATGGCTGTCTTCAGACACTTGGCAACAATTCACTGGATTAACTTTTTTAATCCCCTTCTTGAAGTTGTCACAGAATATCATTGTGTATTGAACAGGTGATGGTACCTCATATCATGGTCATTTAAGAAGCTTGCATGTTATATTCAAATGAAAGTTCAGAAGGAATTATAGATTATTTGATTTAAAGGCATCAAGTAGAAGTGCTAGTTATAATCAATCAAATGGCTTATAATTTAATGATTCTTTTTCAGGAGACCTGGTTTGTCATCCAGATGAGTTTACGTGCTCCAGTGGAAGATGTGTTTCAAAAACATTTGTCTGCAATGGTGCTGATGACTGTGGTGATGGAAGTGATGAAGGTGGCTGTGTTGCACGTTCTTGTACCCCACATGAGTTTTTGTGCCATAGTTCTGAATGCATCCCCCTGAACTGGTTGTGTGATGCACGTGCTGATTGTGCTGACAAATCGGATGAATCTCCAGTCCACTGTGGCCATGTTCTCTCTTCAGTTGTGACGTGTCCTCCCAATGACTTCCTCTGTGATTCTGGTGAATGCACTTATCATCTCTGGGTCTGTGATGGTGATAATGACTGCGAAGATGGAAGTGATGAAGCCAATTGTTGTAAGTACACTTGATCCCTTTATATTTGATTAAAGATTGTAACTTTTGTTCCCGGAGCAGTGAGCCAGTCTACAAATGTACAGTAGAACAATTGAATTTGGTAGACACAAGGAACTGCAGATGCTGGAATCTTCAGTAAAACACAGTGTTGGAGTAACCCTGTGTGTCAGGCAGCATATGTACTGGATATGGATAGGTGATGTTTTGGGTCGGGACTGCAAAATGCCTATCCATGTCTTCCAGTGATACTGTCTAACTTGCTGAGTTATTCCAGCACTTATTCCTATTTGAAATTGACAAAATGGTAATATTAATGGTTCTGTAGTGAACAGTATGGTAAAGAGTACAGTTATCTTCTAATTTACTAGTTACTGAACCTATTCAAGAATTGCCTCTTCCAAAACAAAATGTATTTTGCCAAGTAGTTTCAATGAATGCCAAGCCATTTGGACCAGAGGTTCCTTAGTTTTCACCTAACAAGATATCATCAAATAGTAATGCTCTAAGTGGATCTTGTCATTATGGTATCTTTTTCTTGAACTTTGAATTTTAACTTTCATTTTCAGCACTTCCGAACTGTAAACCTGATTATTTCAAATGTGGTGGAAGTTGTATTCCTGAAAGCAAGAAATGTGATGGTTTTAAGGATTGCACTGATGGCAGTGATGAATTTGACTGTAAGAGTAAGTATGCTGTTTCTTTCATGGCTAATCTTGTAATTCCATACTTTATTATTATTATTATTATTTTTTTTTTTAATTATTTATGTTTTAAATTTGTATTTATTAGAAGTACATTACATTACAACCAATTACATTAGTACTCATCACGTATATCTTATTACAATTAATGTACTCCATCATTTTTTACACTGATAAAAAGGAAAGGTTGAGATTAAGAAAAAAGAGAAAGTGAAGGAAAATAGTGAAGGTGTAAAAACGTGACAACAAGAAAGAACAGAGACCCTGTAGAAAAGAAATTAAAAAGAAAGGATTAAGAGATAGACCCTCAAGAAGAAAAAAAAGAGAAAGAGGAAAAGAGAAAAACAAATACTTTATTATAAGCATCACGCAAATGGGATATACCAACACTCCAGCTTTCATCCCCCTTTACCTGACCTCAGTTGTTATTTTTAAGTACTTTTGCACCCTATACTTGTAATAATTCTATAAACGCAGACCACGTCAGGTGGAAGTGATCTGGTTTACCTGCCAGGAGGAGTCTTATCTCTTCTAGGTGTAATGTTTCAAACATATTTGAAATCCACATGTTTATAGTTGCTATTGGAGCGTTTTTCCAGAATTTTAGGATTAACTTTTTTCCAGTTATTAACCCGTAATCTATTAATTTCTTTTGAAACACATTTAGTTCAAGACTATCTTCCGTTGTTCCGAAGATAATCCATTCTGCTTTTGGTATCAGTTTTATTTTAAACCCATATCCACCACTGACTCATTCAAATTTCTTGGCACTCACATAAGCAATAACCTCAAATGGAAAATCAATTCAGATCACATTTATAAAAAAGCCAACCAAAGACTTTTCTTTCTCCGTCAGCTCAAGAAGTTCAGAGTGAGGAAACCTCTCCTAATCCGATTTTACACAGCCATCATTCAAAGCATGCTCACTTCATCAATAACAGTTTGGTACAGCAGTTTAGACACTCACTCCCGTAATAAACTACAGCGCATTGTCAACAAAGCATCCAAAATCATCAGCACTCCCCTCCCATCAATAGATTCACTCAATCTCAAACGGTCTGTGTCGAGGGTGAAGAAAATCATTTCCGATCCCTCCCACCCAGCTCACCACATCTTCCACCTGCTGCCGTCAGGAAGTCGCTACAGCTCACTGCCTGCCAAAACATCACGATTTAAAAACAGTTTCTACCCATATGCAATTCGAACTCTGAACACTCTATGACAACATCACATAGCCACCTCGTGCATGTACTGTATACTGTATGTTGTTGTGTTTTATGTTATGTTTGACGGGAATCAGCCTATTGTGTAACATTATGTACTGAACATGAATTCCACCAGCTTGACTGTGTGGTCATTAAATAATCTGAATCTGAATCTGAAAATAATTTTGTAAAGATTTCAAAAATTTCAATCCAAAATTTTTGAATGTTTGTACAAAAAACAAATGAGTGCGCTATAGTAGCTTCTTGAGATTGACATTGATCACAAATGGATGATACATTTGGGAAAATTTTATTAATTTTAGTTTTTGAATAATATAATCCATGTAAAATTTTAAATTGTATTAAAGTGTGTCTTACATTAATCGAACATTTATGCACATATAATAAATGTTCATTCCACCTTTCCTTTGAAATTTTAATAGCTAATTCTTGTTCCCAGTCTCTTCTAATACCTTCCGTAGATGGTATTTCTACATTTAAGATAATATTATACAAATATGATATTAAGTTTGCTGATTCAGCTTTTATCTGCATTCAGCTTTTATCTGCATCCAATACATCTGCTGGGATATTATAATGATCTTTTGTATATTTTTTCAAATAGTCACATATTTGAAAATATTTAAAATATTGATTATTTCCCAGTTTATATTTTATTTGTAATTGTTGGAATGATAGTAATTTTCCAGTTTCATACAAGTCACCGAACATTTTAATTCCTAGTCTATCCCATTGTATAAAAGATTTGTCTGTAATAGAGGGATTAAACAAAGGGTTATTAACTATTGGAGATAAAAGCGATAGATTTCTTAATTTTAAATTTTGTTTTATTTGTTTCCAAGTTCTGATTGTACTATGTATAATTGGATTTTTGTTATAATTTATGTTTTTCAGTTTCATTGGTGAGAGGAGGATCGCTCCAATGTTACCAGAGGAGCAGTCCTCTCTCTCCATTACAATCCAGTCCACTTGCTGGGCAGAGTTGTCCATCAGTTGGATCATATTTTTAATATTTACTGACCAATAATAATACATGAAGTTAGGGAGTGCTAAGCCCCCTAATACTTTAGCTTTGTTCAAGTGTGTTCTTTGTATTCTATGGGATTTATAGTCCCATATAAAATTAGTAATGTCTGAGTCCAGTTTAAAAAAAAAACTTATTTGGTAGGTATATTGGAATCGATTGAAATGGGTATAAAATTTGTGGTAAGAAGATCATTTTTATTGCATTTATTCGGCCTATTAAAGACATCGGAAGCGTTTTCCAAAATTTAATTCATGTATTTAATTTATTAAGTAGAGGATCATAATTTGCTTTGAACATGCCTTGATATGTTCTGGTGGTTTCAATACCCAAGTATTTAAATTTTTCTGTAGCTATTTTAAAAGGGAATTTTAAAAGATGTTGAGTCTTTCAGTTTTATTGACATAATTTCACTTTTGTTCCAATTTATTCTGTATCCAGAAAAGGATCCAAAGTCCTCAATTAGATTTAATATCTTTGGTATAGTAATTTGAGGTTTTGTAATGTACAATAATATATCATCCGCGTATAAAGATATTTTATTATTTGAGTATTTAGTATTATACCCATGGATATCTGGACATGTTCTAATTTTTTCTGCTAAAGGTTCAATTATGAGAGCAAACAACTGTGGTGATAATGAGCATCCTTGTCTGTTTCCCCTTGATAGTTGAAATTTCGAGGATAATATGTTATTAGTTAGTATTCTAGCTGTAGGTTTATTAAATAATAATTATTGTAATTCCATACTTCAACTTTGTAAAAACTATTCTTCCTCCCAGTTCCAGACTGCACTGGGTCTTTTGATTTCAGATGCCAAAGTGGAGAATGCATAAATGTCACCAAATTGTGTAACCAGATACAAGATTGCAAGGACAGGAGTGATGAACCTCTTGAAAAATGCAGTAAGTGACTTTGACTATAAAGGAGATTCCTGAATTTAAGAAATTACAGTAAAATTCCAATATCTTGAGAATGGAATAGATCACTTGCTGCTTGTTAATTTACCGCATACTCATTTGGAAAATTAACATTTTCTTTGTCCACACATTGTCAAATTTCCTCCTCAAACCATTCTGCAATTGGCTCCAATGATACTAAATTGATAATTTTGTTTTTCTTATTTAAGAAACCTAATATGAACTTCAATTTGGTTGCTTTCACAATATATGATTTTATAGTCTTATTTTAAATTATTAGCCAGTTATTCTACTTTAAAGTTATTCTCAATTTTATTGTGAATCCTCATTATGAACAGCTTGAATGTATTTGGGATAAAAAATAAACTCATTAAATGCCGAGATAGTGTTTGAATAATTATAGTATGTTTAAGAAAGAACTGCAGATGCTGGAAAAATCGAAGGTAGACAAAAATGCTGGAGAAACTCAGCGGGTGAGGCAGCATCTATGCAGCGAAGGAATAGGTGACGTTTCAGTTCGAGACCCTTCTTCAGACTGATGTGGGGGTGGGACGGGGGCAGGGCGGGAAGAAGAAAGGAAGAGGTGGAGACCGTGGACTGTGGGAGAGCTGAGGAGGGGAAGGGGGGAGAAAGCAAGGACTACCTGAAACTGGAGAAGTCAATGTTCATACCGCTGGAGTGTAAACTACCCAAGCAAAATATGAGGTGCTGCTCCTCCAATTTGCGGTGGCTCACTCTGGCCATGGAGGAGGCCCAGGACAGAACAGTAGGATTTGGGAGGGGGCGGGGAAGTGCTGAGCCACCGGGAGATTAGGTTGGTTAATGCGAAATGTGCGGTGGTGTTGGGCGAAGCGATCGCCAAGCCTGCGCTTGGTCTCACCGATGTAGAGCAGTTGACACCTAGAGCAGCGGATGCAATAGATGAGGTTGGAGGAGGTGCAGGTGAACCTCTACCTCACCTGGAAAGACTGGTTAGGTCCTTGGAAAGCAGAAAGGGGAGGAGATGGGAAGATGTGGCCAGTGGTGGGATCCCGTTGGAGGTGGCGAAAATGTCAGAGGATTATCTGTTGTATGACGGCTGGTAGGATGGAAGATGAGGACAAGGGGACTCTGCCCTTGTTACAAGTGGGGGGATGGGGAGTGAGAGCGGAGCTATGGGATATAGAAGAGACCCTGGTGAGTGTCTCATCTATAGTCGAAGAGGGGAACCCCCATTCCCTAAAGAATGAGGACATCTCCGATGCCCTGGTTTGGAACTATAGTCGAAGAGGGGAACTATTATAGTATAATTATAGTATAACATTTAAGACCTAGACTATACATTTAAACTTGAATGTATTTAAAATAACTTGAAATTATTTTACTTGTGGTATTGCACCTTGCATCAATGATTCTAATGAAATGTAGATGACTGATACCAACTCTAATTTTAAGACACTAAGAAATGGGACGGAGATGCCACGTTGACCCCTGTGCTTGCTCTGTGATTTAATAAAAATAGTAGCTCATCTTTGTTTTCTGCTAATTGATCCTGGCCTAGATCCCTAGATTTCTTCAATCCTGAAATGAATTTGCATGTCTCACAGTTGGCTCGGTCTACTTAAAATGTCAAAGATTCACTAATCTAATGATGAAAATGTTCTTGGCTGACTCCAGGTTTCTGCATACTGAAAGTTATTGAAGGCTGGCTTTGTCAACAATAACTTTCAACTTTATTTGAAAACTTGGTTCTAATAGTTCAGCTTATTTATTTCCAGACTTAAATGAATGCTTGGTGAGCAATGGTGGCTGTTCTCACATCTGCAGAGATCTTCCCATTGGTTATGAATGTGAATGTCCAGCTGGCTTTGAACTGGTTGATGGAAAATCCTGTGCAGGCAAGTTGGTTTGATCCTCTTCTTTGAAACTGGCTTGCTAGTAAACATTTGATCAACCAGCATTTGCAGTACCTTATCTCTAGAAAATGTCTACAATTTCTTCCTTGTAGATATTGATGAATGTCAGAATCTAGAGACCTGCAATCAAATCTGCTTCAACTTGATGGGAAGCTTTCAATGTGATTGCCATAAAGGATATCACCTGGATCTACTCAGTGGGGTTTGCAAAGCTCTAGGCAAGTACAATGTTAAATGGCCAGTTACCTGACTGTATAATGTAGATGACTGATAACCAACTCTAATTTTGAGACTGTAAGAATGGGGGGGAGATAGCACATTGACCCCTGTGCTTTTCTGCCATTTAATAAAATAATAGCATCTTTGCTTTCTGCTACTTTATCCTAGTCGAGATCCTAGATTTCTTCAATCCTGAAATGAACCACTTCCTGATGTTGATCACAATCTCCTTTGCCTTGCTAACATTAAGGGAAATGTTGTTGGCTTGGCATCAGGTTACAAGGTTGTCAATCTCCTTCATGTACTCCGTCTCATTATTATTTTATATCCAGCCCGCTATTATGGTGTCATCTGCAAATTTGTAAATTGAGTTGGATGTGTATTTGGCTGCACAGTTGTGGGCATATAAGGAGTAAAGAATGGGACTGAGAATGCAAGGCATTTTGCTTTTCCACAGACAATGGAGTAATGTTTAATTTCATTTTCCAATTTGTATCTATTTTTTAAGCCATTTTGTAACAATTCTATTCCATTGGCCTCTGCTCGGCTTCTAATTTGAGGAAACTATTCTGGAATTCCTTCCCAATTTTAGTTTGACTGCAGTTCAAGTGGTAGGCCATGGAAGAATGGGAAGGATTCATTAGGAACATTGTTCTCTTCAGAAAATGAAGAGCCTATTGTGTTTAATTTATTACTAAGACTCTAGTCTTAAGAGTTTGGTTTTTTTTGTTATCCAAATCAGGTGATGAGCCTAGTGTGATGTTTGCAAATCGCCATGATATCAGGAAAATCGGATTGCATCACTTGGAATACACTCTGGTGGTTGACCATTTGAGAAATGCTTTAGCACTTGATGTTGACATTGGAACTCGGAAAATCTTCTGGGCTGACTTGGTATATCAGGCAATATTCAGGTAAGACTTCAGTGGGTGGTGAGGGGGAGAGTAAATATCACTTGGTTTAAGCAGCAATCTAGTTTTATTACTTTGTAGTTCCAGTCGTGTAGTATAAATGTAGGCAGTCCTCCTGATGCTTGAACCTGCCTGGGTATGGTGAAGCTGGACAAGACTTTTGGAACAGCACAATTCTAAACACTTGCTACCTTTCGTAAAACTTTTGTAAAATATTGCAAATATGTAAACAAGAACCTACAAAACTAGGATTATATAAATGTGACAAGCTGTAATAACATTCACTGCTCTAGCCTTTAACACTTGCCTATTATTAGCCCAGGCTCTTTGGATACAACTCTACCTGGTGGTGGCTCCGATCTGTACATCATTGGATCCTTTGCAACCTGCCCAGTTATATATTTTCAACCTCCCCCCCCCCCCCCCCAGAATTATATGAAAGAATTGTGCCAATGATAATGTTCGATGCAGATCACTGTCTCTTCTATGCCCAGTTTGTTGCCCATGGATCTAATGAAAGTAATCTGCCAATTTTCACTGAGATTGCCCTTTGAATTTCTTGTCACTGTAGTTAAAATAATGCAAAGTGTGCTTGTTCATCCATGAAAAGAATGAGCAGCCCATTTTTTCTATACTTTCAAAGATCCCATAGTCATTGAATGCAGGGTAAAATTTGGGACAATATTGATCAATCAGGAATTGCACATCTTCCCGCCAATGGATCCACTGATGTGCAGCCGACCTGTTTTCACTACTTATTCATTTGAATACTTAAAGGTTTATGAATGCTTTCTTGCAGTAAATCATTGTCTGAACAAGATGGTGGAATGGGTATCTCCAAAGCTATCAAGGATGTAAACATTCCTGTGGGAATTGCTGTTGACTGGATCTACAAGAATATTTATTGGACAGATGTGGGCATTAAAACACTGTCTGTGGCCAACTTTAATGGAACCAGAAGGAAGATTCTCTTTCAAACTGAAATGAAGGAACCTTCTTCTGTAGCTGTTGATCCACTATCTGGGTAACTTTTTCAACTCCTATTGTACAGAGTATCACCATATCAGCTCAAATAGTTAAGGATCAGTTCAAAACTAATCATGCAGCATAGATAAATAGTTTTTTCTTAAAATAGCGATACTAATGGCTCTTGTCAGAATCACAAACTGCACATTCCATTAAATTGGGGTAAAGCATTCATGTTCTCTACCTGATATAAAAATTGCTTTGTGTAAGAAAGAACTGCAGATGCTGGTAAAATCGAAGGTAGACACAAAATGCTGGAGTAACTCGGCAAGTGAGGCAGCATCTATGGAGAGATGGAATGGGTGATGTTTCGGGTCGAGCTTTCTTCAGACTCCAGCATTTTGTGTCTGCCATAGAAATTGCTTCAATCTGCGAGGTTTCATTTAAAGTTAAAAGGTTTAGCTTGGTTAATTATGAAGGCTCTTGCTCAGTAAACTTGTGTTCTTGCGATGTGGTAACTTCACGCTCTAGAAATGAGCTTTATGCTCTTATTGTAATAGGATAGTTGTATACTGGGATAGTAACTGTCTCTGCAACCAAGTATGCTTTGTTAATTAAAAGCCGTTGCTGCTTTTGGAATGACAGGTTTATATTCTGGTCGGACTGCGGTGAGCCAGCAAAGATTGAAAAAGCAGGAATGAATGGTGCTGCCCGCCAGCTGTTGGTAACCAGTGAGATTCAGTGGCCAAATGGCGTTGCACTAGGTAAGTGGATAACTAATCCTTTTTTGTGAGCATTTCATGAATAAAACCTTATCCATCACACAATTGTTTCCTAGACCTTGTGAAGAGGCGTCTCTATTGGGTTGATTCCAAGCTGCACACGTTGTCATGCGTAGATCTAAATGGTCAAGATAGAAGAATGCTATTACACTCTGCAATATTCCTTGGCCATCCTCTTGCTCTATCTGTGTTTGAGGTAAGATGTCAACACTGCTGTTTCAATAATGTGCATATAAACCCCGACCAAATTGGTTACCACTTGACCCAAATATGAGCTCTCTTGCCACAGGGTTGAAGGTTGCAGTTTACAATTGTCTAGGTTGGTGCTTGTATTTCTGTAGGAATCTGCCTGTCAGCTATTGAAGCCCAGGCAATGCGTTCAGTTCATTCATGCTGGTCTTTAACATGCTGCCTGAAATCCACTCGCTGCTTGGAACCCTTGACCTCCCTGGAATGTTCCCTGGTGATCAATATCTGGCTGCATAGACATTGAATGCAAGTCCATCATGGTAGAATCAGTGTGATCTTTGCAAGCAACTTTCAAGAAACCATTTAGCAATGAGGCTTGATGTCTTGTGAAGCCTCTAGAATAAATCGATTTATTGGAAGGTAAACGGGTGTACAATTTAGCATCTTGCTATGTTTGGATTCTAAAAAAGTGGTCATGCTGATGATGGATATAACTCTTATGCATGAGCATAGAAGCAGCAGGATTGTAAAAAGCCACATGAAAAGGTCACCAAATGCATCACAAGGAGTTGTAACTTGATTGTGAAAGTATTACTGAACAATTGAAATAGATCTCGTAAATGGCTGGCAGAATTTTGTCCAATGGATGAAAAATCAATTACATGCAAATAATACATACTTGGGGTTTAATTCCAGTTGCTCAGATGTTGACTAAAAATACTTTTTGTTGCATAATTTGTGGTCACCGAACAGTAGTTTTTATTCCAAGTGAAACATACCTTGCTTTTAGGATCGTGCCTTTTGGATTGACAGCGAGAGTGAAAACATTTATAGTGCCAACAAGTTTACGGGAGCCAATGTGCTATCTTTAGCCTCCAGTCTTGATGAACCTCATGATATTATTGTTTATCATGATTTAGTTCAGCCATCAGGTAAGAAATTTGACCTTGACAGTTGTTCTTTGTGGGGAAACTTTAGTTTTTTGCGAGCTTGGTTATGCCAAAACATGACATTTTCTTGCCAATAACACTTGTGGTACAGGCTTTGACGATAAATTGGATGGTGTTTGCCATTTAATCCATATTATAATTATAATGCATATTTCCGTAACCTAAACTGGAGTTTGTTATAAGGGCCAAATAGTTTTGACATGATTTTGACTGAGACCCCCTTGAGTTGCTATCTTGGAGAAAGGTCTGGCAGGAAAGAAATCCCTTTCCATGTAACCTACCCACAGGAGTCAGACATTATTCTCAAGAGCACAGCTGCACTATGGGTAAACACTAAACTTGACAAGTAGTCACTTCAATTGATACCTGTACAATGATGCTGTTAAACAATGAAACATACAGGCTTTAGTATTTTTGTTTGCAGAAACAAATTTATAGCTATTTTTGAAAATAATGCAAGAAAACCAAGTTTGAAACTATCTAGCCCTTGCCTCACTTTTCCCATGGATGCCATTGTTTCTATGACACTGATTTCATAGGAAAAACCACTGTCTCATTTTATCAGATCTACCAGTACTTCCTATGCACTTATCAATGATGACGGGGGGTAACTAATAGTCTGCTATACTGGTAAATGCCTAATATTAGTTTCTAATTGGAATGTGTGCACCTTGATTGGAGTGGTTGATAGTAGATGATTTTTAATTTAACCTATCTTTGTGAAAAGTTGTGAATTATCCAATTTTATCTAATTGCTACTTATTTTGAATTCCACTTACAGTGACTATGATATACAACAATACCTTATAACATTGGCCCATGATTTGTTTCTTCAACAGGCAAAAACTGGTGCAATCAGAGTTTTAATGGAGGCTGTGAATACCTCTGTCTTCCTGCTCCTCAGATCAGTATTAATTCAACTAAATTCACATGTGTTTGTCCAGATGGCATGCAATTGATTGAAAATGGAAATCGGTGTATAAATGGTAAATAGCACAATTAATATGAATAGCATCGGATGTTACGACTTGGCTTCCACCAGGACAATGGGGAAAGTGCATGAGAAATCAATGTGCAATTGAATTGGAATATGGGCCCTTATTCAAACAAACTTTTGGGTGTAGTAATTGAAGGCTCTCATAGATAATTTATCATGCTTCAGTCCCTAGGACATTAAATACTCCAAGTTTAAGTCTGCATCTGGATGAGAAACTGGCCTAACTTGAAGCTTAATGGACTGCTGATCTTTGTAAGCTGTTCCAACAGTTTGATGTAAGCACTGCTCAATAGTTGAGCACTGCCGCAGGTCAAATTGTGGGCTGGGCCAGCTTTCACTGGGAGCATACAAAATGTGTAAGAAGGAACTGCAGATGCTGGTTTACACCGAAGATAGACACAAAATGCTGGAGTAACTCTGCGGGACAGCATCTCTGGGGAGAAGGAATAGGTGACGTTTTGAGTCTGGTCCCTTCATCAGATTCTAGTAGTCTGATGTTGGGTCTTGACCTGAAATGTCGCCTATCCCTTTTCTCCAGAGATGCTGCCTGACCCGCTGAGTTACTCCAGCACCTTGTGTCTATCTTCACTGGGATTAAATGCTTTGGGCTGACTTGGCACGTGCCAAGGTATTATTTCACAACAACCATGATCATTGTATTATTTCAGGAATCACATAAAGATCTTGTTGGAAACCAGTCATGTTGAAGCCTGGAATCTGATTTTCCTCTATTTTGAAGCAGAATTAATTATTTTGTAGAAGGCCCTAATATACTTGGTATTGGTCTCTCCACAAATCAAATCAAATTTGGAAATGGCTGCATTTTAAATAAAAATAAAAAATTGCTTAATCATGTAAATATCATAGCTTCAAACTATTGTAGTGAAATGTAACTAGATTTTGCAAAGACTTCTCGATGACAGCATAAAGTAGCATGCTCTACAATAATTGGTGCAAGTGAATAAAATCAGCAAAACATGCAGATATTGAAACGGTTTGGTCTTTAACTATCTTGAATTATTCATGCTAATCAAAACTGCAGGAAATCCTATACAGTCATTGGTCTCATGTATAAATGTGTGCAGGCTTAAAATTCTACTGTTCTTGCATAGCAAATTAAATTCTAGTGTTTGGTCTAATTGAGATTTGTTATTCATCCAAAATATTTTGTATGGACCTCTTTTCATGAAGGGCTGCAGGGAAAATACTGGGAGCTATAGGCCAGTGAGCTTAACATCTGTAGTTGGTAAGTTACTGGAGAGTATTCTGAGGGATAGGACATATAGTCATTTGGATGGGCAATGGCTAGGGATAGTCAGCATGGTTTTCTACTTGAGAGGTCGTGTCTCACAAATCTGATTTCTTTTGAAGACTTGACCAAAAAGGTTGAGGGCAGAGCTGTCGATGATGTGTACATGGCGTTCGACAAGGTTCCGCATGGCAGACATGTCTGGAAGGTTAGATCGCATGGGATCCAAGAAGAGATAGCTGAATGGATAGCACATTGGCTCCATGTAAGGAAGCGGTGGGTAATGGTGGCTTCTCAGACTGGAGGCCTGTGACAAGTGGTGTGCCTCGGGGTTCGGTGCTGGGCCCGTTACTGTTTGTCATCTACATCAATGATTTGGATGAGAACGTACAGGGCAAGATCAGCAAGTTTGCTGATGATACAAAAGTTAGTTGTTTTGCACATAGTGAAGATGGTTGTGAACGATTGCAGCAGGATCTGGATCGATTGGCCAGGTGGGCGGAAGAATGGTTGATGGAATTTAATACAGAGAAGTGTGAGATGTTGCATTTTGGGCCGTCGAACAAGGGCAGGACCTACACAGTAAATGGTAGGCCTCTGGGTAGTGTTGTAGATTAGTGGGATCGAGAAGTACAGGTGCATGATTCTTTGAAGGTCGAGTCGCAGGTAGATAAGGTAGTCAAAAAGGCTTTTGGCACTTTGGCCTACATCAGTCAGATTATTGAGTATAGAAGTTGGGAGATCATGTTGCAGTTGTATAAGTTGTTGGTGAGACTGCATTTAGAATATGGTGTTCAGTTCTGGGAACCATGTTATAGGAAAGATATTGTCAAGCTTGAAAGGGTTCAGAAATGATTTACGATGTTGCCAGGGCTAGAGGGTGTGAGCTATAGGGAGAGGTTGAGTAGGCTGGGTCTCTATTCCATGGAGCGCAGGAGGATGAGGGGAGATCTTATAGAAGTATACTAAATCATGAGAGGAATAGATCAGGTAGATGCACAGAGTCTTTTGCCCAGAGTAGGGGAATCGAACACCAGAGGACATGGGTTCTAGGTGAAGGGGAAAAGATACAAATCCGAGGGGTAACATTTTCACACAAAGGGTGGTGGTTGTATAGAACAAGCTGGCCGAGGAGGTAGTTGTGGCTGGGACTATCCCATTGTTTAAGAAACAGTTAGACAGGTACATGGATAGGACGGGTTTGGAGGGATATGGATCAAGCGCAGGCAAGTGGCACTAGTGTAGCTGGGACATTGTTGGCCTGTGTGGGCAAGTTGGACCGAAGGGCCTGTTTCCACACTGTATCACTCTATGACTCTATGTCACTTGTGTAATTATCCTATCCTTTAAAAATATCCTTTGTTGCCTTGTCTATTAAATGAGGTGCACTCTGGTCTGTTCTTGCAGCCTTTGTTTTTAAAAGGTTTTGTTTGGGGAATGGCTGGGAGGGAAACTTGACTACACACAGGTGTAAATCATTTAATGGATAACGTAACCAGTTTCATCATGAGTTGCAATATGTATGCAGCCGAGAGGTAACGTATTACCGGTGGAATTGAGATGAAATTGGTTTAGCCAAAATGCAAAGGATGACTATCTACTTAGATTGAGCAAAGTGGGGAAACTCAGTAGGTCAGACTGAATCTGGCAGGAACTGAACAGTTGACATTTTGGCTTGGGACACTTCCATTTCCCTACACAAATGCTGCCTGACCAAACTTCCTCCAGGTGATTACCTGCCTGTTTTGTAAGTTAAAACCGTAATGCTTTATCCAAATATTTAGTGGAATGTTTCCTCTGTTAGCTTCAAACGCCACTTGTGGGGCATCAGATTTCATTTGCCATAACGGGCAATGCTTACCTGGTAAATGGAGGTGTGATGGCGATGTGGATTGTGAAGATGGATCTGACGAAAGCCCAGCACTCTGCTGTAAGTTTCTTGTGCTGTCGCAACATATTTTGTGGCTGCTCACAATTTTCAACTTGGGAGAAGAAAAATATTTAACATTTTTGATTTCTGGGGTTATTAGTGCTATTTTTAATCTCATTCACTTTTTACAATTTAATTTAATTTGCTCTTTCAATGGTTTTATATGACAACTGTTTGACGTTTGATTTTTAAAATCCTTCCCAAGCTCTTCTGGACAGTTCAACCTTGTTAATGTTTGGTTTCTAAAGTTTGTTGGGTCCCTTTGACTCCAATAATTATTGGCTTGGCCGCCAAATTTTCAGGTTTAAAAAAAAAAAAAGTGGATTTATTGCTAGAAGCTAAAGACCCATACTTTCACCTTGTTTAGTTTGTTTTAGAGATAGAGTGTGGAAACAGGCCCTTTGGCCTACCGGGTCCATGCCGACCAGTGATCCCTGCATATTAACTATCCTACACACAAGGGACAATTTCTACATTTAACAAGCCAAATAACCTACAAACCTGTATGTTTTTTGAGTGTGGGAGGAAACCGAAGATCTCGGAGAAAACACACGCAGGTCACGGGGAGAACGTGCAATCATCTTGCAGACAGCACCGTAGTCTGGATCGAGCCGGGTCCCTGACGCTGCAAGCGCTGTAAGGCAGCAACTCTACCGCTGCACCAGTGTGCTGCCCTGTTGACCAGTTCTAGCGAGACATCAATTAATTTGATATCTTCAAACTGAACACTAGTCCTAAATCTAGATGTCTGGTACAAGGAGATGAAAGAAAACAGAGGACATTGAATTTAATAAAATTTTCCTGTACCACTTGGGAGATTGTAACTTAATGCATTTGACAGCATTTTGAGAATGGGTTTGGTCTGTACATCGACGTTTGTTTTGTGTTGCTCACTCTAGACATGGCTACCTGTGCTATTGATGAAATCCACTGTGGCCCAAGGTCATTTAGATGTATTCCAGTCTCTTGGAAGTGTGATGGAGAGAAGGACTGTGAAAGTGGATATGATGAAGAGGATTGTGGTAAGTAGATTTAAAATTCTCCATGACCTCTAAACATTCACGGTAAATGTTGCGCTCGTAAGCTGATTTGCACCAGATCTATTCAGCATATTCCTCTTGTTGGCCAACGTTTCTCCTATAATTAGTGGTGGGTGTTTGGAACAAGCTGCCAGAAGAGGTAGTTGAGGTGTATCCCAACATTTAAGCAACAGTTAGACAGGTACATGGATAGGACGGGTTTGAAGGGATATGCACCAAACGCAGGCAACTGGGACTAGTGTAGCACAGACATGTTGGCCAGTGTGGGCAAGTTGGGCAAAGGGGCCTGTTTCACGCTGTATTACTTTATGACTCTATAATTATATCACGATGTGCTTTCTCCATTCAATATGACCTTTTGGGGCTCCTAGGCTTAAGGAGGTGCTTTGCTATTTCTTTACCCTTGTGATTCACTGGCTAGGGTTTATCCTTTTTATAGAATCTCCCTGAAGGCTATAGTCTCTCTGATCCCTAACTATTTGGTACTTTCTAATGTGTAGCCCCAAATCTTCTGGCAGGCGCTAGCTGTTTAAAATCTCTTCAAATTGTTTTATGTCCATGCACAAGTCTTCAAGAAACTTGATTGTGCAGAAAGATTAGTTAATGTTTTAATGTTTTTCAGGCAATCTTTCTTGTGGTACAGATGAGTTTACTTGCTCCATTGGTAGATGCATTTCTGTGGCCTTTGTATGTAATGGTGAAGATGATTGTGGTGATGGCAGTGATGAACAGGGTTGTCCTACACTTTCCTGTGGCCCACATGAGTTTCGTTGCAACAATTCTGAATGTATCCCTTCCAATTCGGTATGTGACAGCCGTGTAGATTGCACTGATCAATCTGATGAATCGTGGGTGCGGTGTGAGAATAATCTTTCTCCTGCAACCTGCTCTCCTGATGACATCCTTTGTGGTTCTGGTGAATGCATCCACCGTCGCTGGTACTGTGATGGTGATACGGACTGTAAAGATGGAAGTGATGAAGTCAACTGCTGTAAGTGGTTTAACTTATATTTGCTTTGAGTGGTCATGACTAGGAAGACCCATAAATTCGGGCTCAAGCTGAAAATATAAATAGATTAATGCTATTGGAATTGATTCCTTTTTAGAATTAAGTGAACACATAGGTAAATTTAGCATCACTAAAGTGGCAGTCTATTCCTGTTGTATATTATCATGACTTAAGGTCATTCAATATATGCTGGCTTCCAGAAGAACAGTTCCATCCCCTGTAGCCCTAGGTTATTTTCCCAATGCCTATCAATTTTGCTTTGGCTCCCTGCATTAACTGGACACTGCATTATCCTTTAATGTACCAGTGCACCTTTCTGGTGACAAGAAATCTCTGCAGATACAGAAGTTTGCAAAAAGAGGGAGAATGTGTGTAAACTCTCCACAGAACATAAGGTCGGGATCAACAAATCGGTCATACAGCATTAGAAAAAGCCCTTCAGCCCATAGCATTAATTCTGATCATCACTGTATTCTGTTAGTTTGAGACAGTTCGACACTAGTCAGTCTTGAAGAAAATGACAGAACTGGCTCAGTGGTTAAATTTAGTTTAATTCTCATCACTTCTTGACTTGAGAGATACACAAATTACATTAATTTATAATATGAGGCTCATTCATCAGTTGAGCTTACAATTTGTTTTCCTTATGGCAGAATATATCTGACCTAGATTAAATGGTGGGGTATTGTAGGTAGAACGGCCATCTTCAATATTTTTGCTCTGTTCTGGAATTGGTAAAAGTGGGGTGCAAGGTTGTCGGATGTACCCAGAATTTGATTCTTATTGTTGAACAGCCTCAATGCAAACTGTTTTGTATTTTTAGCTTCTCTGACATGCCGACCAGATTCCTTTCAATGTGGTGATGGCAGCTGCATTTCAAAAAGCAAGGCATGTAATGGGTTTAAGGATTGCTCTGATGGTAGTGATGAGTTGAATTGCAAGAATAGTAAGTATACAATGCAACTGGACAGATGTTAACATGCTTCTTAAAAATTCTGACATGCTTTATTCCCTATCAAGAATGCACAGGTCCCAATGATTATAAATGTCAAAGTGGAGAATGCATAGATCAAATCAAACTCTGTGATCGGCATGCAGATTGCAAGGACTGGAGTGATGAGCCTCTCCAGTTATGCCGTAAGTATCTTTACACAACTTTTATACTTTCTCTCAACCAGGAATACCAACTCTACCCTCTGCATTGCAAGACTTTGAAACGATCTTTATCTGCAAGCATCCTACTTAAGCAGAGTCTGAAGAAGGATCCTGAACCGAAACGTCACCCATTCCTTCTCTCCAGAGATGCTGCCTGCCCCGCTGAGTTACCCCAGCTTTTTGTGTCTACCGTTTAAACCAGCATCTGCAGTTCCTTCCTACACATCTAAAACTACATGTCCTAAACCTCTCAAACACTTTTACCATCTTTGTCGTACTTTAGAAGTGTACTATACTTTGTCACCCCAATGCCTGAGCTACAATTGCAAGGAATAACAAAAATTTCCAGATGCTCCTTGCCACCCAGTTTTATTGGCAAGTCCAATGTTTCCAAAAATTGATTCTCGGGTGGAGCAAAATATATAGGCACAAATTGACGGGTGTAGGCAGTGTGGCTTTATCAGAGAAATGTGAATGTAAAATGTTGACTTTGAGTGAGGGTTGGTGAGAATTTGGTCATCAAGGTTGAGGGAGCAGCAACTTTTCTAACTGTCCGACATTAAGCAACCTTGATCTGACAACCTGATTTTGTTGCCAAAGACTGGGTAAAAAAAAAACATGTGAGGAACTGAATTGGGCAATCTCTTCAGGTTATGGCCTATTTTAGTTTTGGAGATACAGCGATCCCCACACATTAACACTACACACACTAAGGACAATTTATACATATACCAAGTCAATTAAACTACCTACCTGTATATCTTTGGCATGTGCGAGAAAACCGAAGATCTCGGAGAAAACCTACACGGTCATAGCAAGAACATACAAACTCTGTACCGACAGCACCTGTAGTCGGGATCGAGCCCGAGCTTCTGACACTGCAGGCGCTGTAAGGCAGCAACTCTAGTGCTGCGCCACCAAGCCACCCACTTGTAAATGTGGTTCTCGTTGGTTAACGTCATGTTCATTTTGATGTGCATGATGCTGATTAAACTGAATAAACATCAGCGTTGCATACCCATTTCTACTCTGGATTTGTCTTGGGCATCAGTTTACCTTCCATGATTCATATTAGCAGCGTCACCGTGAGCATACAATTTGTTCATTTAAATAAATTAAAGGCTCTAAACTAGACAAGATCTGATTGGAAAGCTGAATTTGTCACAATCCTAGATTCCATTTGCAGTCCCTTTCACACAGTTCCAGGAAGGATTGACATGGAACACATTTCAGTATGTGTAGGAAGGAACTGCAGTTGCTGGTTTACACCAAAGATAGACACAAAATGCTGGAGTAACTCAGTGGGTCAGGTAGCATCTTTGCAGAGATGGAGTAGATGGTGTTTCAGGTCAATACCCTTCAGACTGGCAGACACATTTCAGTCTTCTGTTTTGTGAAATGGCCAATGCAAATGTGTAAATTATCAAAGTTAGTGACCAGCCCTTGGGGATAGTCATCCTCTACCTGGAAGTCGTGTTGGAACCTGTTCAACAAAAAAAATTGTCTAAAGGGCCTCGCCCACTTGGGTGTAATTTGCACGTCATTTACGCGACATCATTTACACGTCACGACGCACGACGCGACATCATTTATGCGTCATGCGTGCTTCGTAACGCGCACCTGACGTGCGCATGGCGTGCATTATGCGCGCATGCCGAGACATGATGGCGTAAGCAGTGTCGCGCATGGCGCCCCAGGATTTGGGGATTCACAAAATCTTTGCGCACCACGTGCGTGACGCCCAAGTGGGATAGGCCCTTAAGTCCTTAACATAATCTCTGGCTATGAAGATTGTCAGCAGTGAAGTTAAAATGTTGGTTTTTTTGCAGACTTAAATGAATGCTTGGAAAACAATGGCGGTTGTTCCCACATCTGCAGAGATTTTGCCATAGGTTATGAATGTGATTGCCCTTCTGGCTTTGAGCTGATTGACGGAAAAATCTGTGAAGGTGCGTTAATTCTTTACATTCGCAGCACAAGGTGTTTTTTTAAAAACATGACAATTTGGCAATCCAGTAATTGGATCATGCAAGGCATTGATGTTCTGAATATGCTGGGTATCGGGCAAAATTCAAATCCAGTAAGAACTTGGAGTACATCAATGTGTTCACAACCTCCACTAAAATCAGAAGCCTTCCATTAACCAGAAATACAACTGCAGTAAGCATTAGAACTGGCCAAATGCTGGCTGTTCAGCAGATGAGCAGATTTCCTGCCTCTCAGTCCATGTTTAATGAAGTTATTTAAGACTTTTGGTGTACACCAAAGTTCCTTGAGTAGCAACTTGATCCATGCTGTGTGCTGAGAGCAATGACAAGCACTCTGGAATATACTTGCATCCATTGTCACTGAAATTGGTTCCAAATTCTTTAATTCACTGACAAATGCAAAGTGCCTTTTGTATGGATAGCAGTAATTTAAAGGCAGCACTTCCTCCTGAAACCAGAAAGGTCTAAGTTGGGAGACATTCTTTGGTGTCGTACCTTGTGGAATACATTCTAATGTATTGGATTGAAGGAAGCTTTCTAAAAGTAATCTGATAGTTGGTAAGCACTTTGTATTTGCAAAATGTCTGTACCTTGTATATTAAATTTGTTAGCAAACCCAGCTTTAAATTAATAAAAAATACTATTCGGAAGTCTTAAAAATTACAAATTGTGTTTTCAACTCTACAGATATTAATGAGTGTGAAAATCCTGGCATCTGCAGTCAAATTTGTATTAATTTGAAAGGAAGCTACAAATGTGGATGTTTTGCAGGATATCGCTTGGATTCTATTAATCAAGTCTGCAAGGCAGTAGGAGGCAAGTATTGTTGACTTTCAACCAGTAATGGTGATCAATAGTATTGTGCCCCACTAGTGTAGTTATTGCAGATTGAGAACTGGCCTGAGATATTTCTGATATGCATGAGGTAGAAATTGTGCCCTTATTCCAATCATTTCATGCTACATGCCAATTTGTTTCAAACTTGTAGACAATGGAGTTTAAATTAGGTGGGGGGAATGGTCTTGGACTAAAATTTAGTCAACAGGTTTGAATTTAGCAGCTGCAGAAGAGCATTTTATATGGGCAAGGCTTGTTACTTGCAACATATATTTCACTAATTTTGGCTTGAGACTTTAAAAGCAACTTCCAAGAGATCAATTATAGTAAGTGTTAATAACTGTTCATTTCAAATACTTTAAACTATTCTAAATCTAAAAATTACATAGCACTTTCATCCTGATTTCATTCATAGAATCAAAGTTGGTAATCAAGGAAGGGGAAACCTAGTATGGGCACTTCAAACTAGATATTGCAAGCAAATGCAGTTTGCTGTTGAAATTCTACTAATTGAATTTAAGCTTGTACTTTACGTGGAGCTTGTCAGAAAGGTTCATTCCTAATCTGTTGTGGAAGCTTTTTAATCAGAGATATATGGTGCACTGGCTCAATTATATTTAATTATATCTCTCTGGAGCTGCACTTGAACAATGACTAACAAATTGTTTTTGAAACTTAGCAGCTGTTTCAATGGAAAATAATTAATTCATTATCTTTCAGCACTACATTTTTTTGCTACCAGGCCTTGTCAGAATGGGTGGTTTAAAAAAAAAACTCAGTCCAAAGAATGACTTGAGTTCAACCGAAAGTTAAGGTTGGAAACTCCAGCTAATGCCCAAAGAGAATGTTGCTAATAATGGTATGGTCCTTGAGTTTCAAAGGGCCTACTTAGAAAAGTGCTGGAGGAAACAAGTGCCAGCTCAATGAGATGGATAACTAGTGAAGTGCAGTTCATAAATTATAGGAGAAGAATTAGGCCATTTGGCCCATCAAGTCTACTCCACCATTCAATCGTGGCTGATCGATCTTTCCCACTCAACCCCATTCTCCTGCCATCTCGCCATAACCCTGACACTCGTAGTGATAAAGAATCTGTCAATCTCCACCTTTAAAAAATAAATAAATAAATAAATAAAAATAAGAATAATTTTAAAAATCAATTTACATCCTCCAAGGCCTATTGTGGCAAATAATTCCACAGATTCACCAACCCCTGAAGATTGAACAAAGTGTTTTGAAATGTAATCACCTGATGTTTTGTTTTTCCAATGCAGTGTAGACCATACAGTGAATACTAAATGCGATGCACTAGATTGGGAGCGTGCAAGTGGATCATTGCTTCATTAAAAAAACACTGTTTGAATGTCTGGATGGTAGGAAGGGGTGAGGTCAAGGGTGGTGGTGCAGGGGAAAGACTTGGTCAGTGGAGATGGGAGAGCAGTTCCACGAGTAATGAAGGAAAAGGTCTCTGCAATATTTGCATGCAAGGTTTCAGTAGAAATTACAAAGGATGATCTGAGCTTGGAGTCCAGGACCCAAAACACTCTTACTCTGTCCAGGAGTAGGTGGTAAAATGTAGTTGAGGGTTCAGTCAACTGTAAGTGTGGTTAAAAGAATCTCTTCAAATTGTATTTTTGTGGTTACTATGACTCCTGGTCCACAAAAAATCCACCTACCCGTTGATTGTTGGGCCTCGAGTTTACCAACATTATTATTTCCGACTTCGTGTACACATTAAAGGTTGTTCCTGAATGTACTTTGTATTTGAAAAACAACTTGTATGTGGTCCTGTCCAGGCAAGGAACCTTCCTTGATCTTCACAAATCGCCATGACATCCGGAAGCTAGGATTGCATCACCAGGAGTACACACAGGTTGCTACACAACTGAGAAATGCTGTAGCACTGGATGCTGATATTGCAGAGGGGAGAATCTTCTTGGCTGACGCGGGGCAGCGGGCTATCTTCAGGTAATGCGTTCTGAAATTAATGCAACTAAAGGTTACAATGCCTAAGTTTGCATTCAAGACATAGAAACGTAGAAAATAGGTGCAGGAGGAGGCCATTCGGCCCTTCGAGCCAGCACCGCCATTCATTGTGATCATGGCTGATCGTCCCCTATCAATAACCCGTGCCTGCCTTCTCCCCATATTCCTTAATTCCACTAGCCCCTAGAGCTCTATCTAACTCTCTCTTAAATCCATCCAGTGATTTGGCCTCCACTGCCCTCTGTGGCAGGGAATTCCACAAATTCGCAACACTCTGGGTGAAAAAGTTTTTTCTCACCTCAATCTTAAATGGCCTCCCCTTTATTCTAAGACTGTGGCCCATGGTTCTGGACTCACCCAACATTGGGGAAAAATTTTCAGCATCTAGCTTGTCCAGCCCTTTTATAATTGTATATGGTTCTATAAGATGCCCCCTCATCCTTCTAAACTCCAGTGAATACAAGCCTAGTCTTTTCAATCTTTCAGTCCCGCCATCCCACGGATCAATCTCGTAAACCTACGCTGCACTGCCTCAATCATAAGGATGTCCTTCCTCAAATTAGGAGACCAAAACGGTACACAATACTCCAGATGTGGTCTTACGAGAGCCCTATACAACTGCAGAAGAACCTCTTTACTCCTATACTGAAATCCGATTGTTATGAAGGCCAACATTGTTCCTTGTTCCTTTGTAATTGGCTAATATGTTCATATTCAGAAAGCGAAGTTGATGACTAGTCTTTCCTGATCTTAACCCAGTTTAGAATGTTTAATTAAAGTTTTGACTATTTAACATTGCAATAAAACTCGCATTTCTGATTTAATTTAAGGCTGCAAGTCTAGATCTGTAATTCAGTCTGCAGCTTAAATTTTAAAGCATCATTTTGTGCATGTAAAAACATGATTATATTTTAAAGATACTATTGAGCTTGATCCTGGCGCTAATTAACTTTGGACTAGCACAGCAAAAGCAACTAAACTTCATGTTCTGTTTTACTTTTCCTCATTAGTTTGCCCATGCATGAGGGAAAAATTGCAAGTGCTTCAAGAATCCTTGATGTTGACATTCCAAAGGGCATTGCGGTGGACTGGATCTATAAGCACATTTACTGGACTGACCATGGTGCTAAAACTATATCTGTGGCCTCATTTGATGGCATTGAAAAGAAGATACTTTTTAACACAAGCCTAGGGGAACCAACGTCTGTGGCAGTTGATCCACTGTCGGGGTACTATATCTTGAACACGTTGTCTTGGTATTTTTAAAAAGTCATTTGAATCTCTCGATGGTTTATTTCGGGATGGGTAGGTGCAATTGGGTGAAGGGGATATTAAAGCAAACAAAGTGCAAGTAATCGTCACTTTTTTTGGAGTTATAGGTTATTTCGCCTTGTTTGTCCATTATTTCCATGTCGCCTCCCCACCAACCAATATGTAACAGTTTTCATACATGTCTGTTTCCAGGTTTTGTATATCATCATAGATATATATCAAATATTGATCTAAATTGATTTCTCAAAGCCAATCGAGGCCAAATTTTTCCTTTCCTGCTAAACACTTTTGGCATTGATTTAATAGCATGGTTGCAATGGCTCTCTCATTTGTGTTCACTCAGACTAGATGAAAGTTCCATTGGCTATCCAGGTCCCAAAAAAGTATCTCTTCCTGCCTCTAATGGGTGTAAAATGAGGCTAACTGCGTGAAGATGGGTGGACTACAGGGTGCTTTGATTACACAAATGCCAAGATTAGGCCCAGGTTCATTATACCTGGTATGGGTAACAAAACAACAATTTTGATATTCCATATATAATGTAGGTTCACCACCAATTTTCTGGCAACTGATGGTCCGGCACCACATTTAATCCTGACAAAATGACGAGAGCTCATTTGAAATCTCTCTCCCCCCCCCCCCCCCACCCCCCCCATCCCCCCCATCTCTCCAGAGGTCCCCCTGAAAATGTGGCACATGGGCAGATGTGGCGGCCAATCTCTATCTCATCAGGACTTGATTAGTACGGGTGTCGGGGTAATGGAGAGAAGGCAGGAGCATGGGGTTAGGAGGGAGATATAGATCAGCCATGATAGAATGGCGGAGTTGACTTGATGGGTCGAATGACCTAATTCTGCTCCTATCACTTATGACCTTAAGACTTCTGCGGCTGTTAGGTTGAATTTGCCCCCTGCGACCGGGGCTCTGGAACTCCGGCCAGAACCGGTGGACCCGTTCCCATCGCTTACTTCAGAAACCAAATTTGCGGGCCGACATCTTGCCCTTCCCCTGGCGTCTAGGCTGCCCATGCAAGAAATGCAAGTTATGCTGTAAGTTTAATTTACATTTGATATTTTTGTTTCCAGCGTTCCGTAGTGTTTTAGAAACACGGAGAGAGATAATTAGTGGCTCAGAGTTGTATTGTTTTATCATTATTGCATGACATCTGTTGGTCCAGCAAAACATAATATGGCCAGGTTCTGGAACCAATGGTGTCGGAAAATCACTGGTGGACTTGTATAATGTGTTCATCTTGATTACATTTCATGGCAATTGTTTTTGCTTTGCTTTGCAAGGTTTATTTACTGGTCAGATCTTGGAGAACCACCGAAGATAGAAAAAGCTGGCATGAATGGCATTAATAGGCACCCTTTGGTTACCACAGAGATTGAATCACCAAATGATATTGCACTTGGTAAGTGACTGAATAGTTTTCTCTCTTCCCTTTTAATTTTGACAAATGGTTAATAATTTGCTTCTCCACAGATCTTGTGAAAAGCTGTCTCTATTGGGTTGACTCAAAACTGCACGTGCTGGCAAGTATTGACTTGGATGGACAAAACAGAAGAAAGGTGCTCTTTTCCTTTGAATTGCTTGGTCATCCTTGTGCTGTTGCAGTATTTGAGGCAAGTCTTTAACCAAACCGCAGTTTAGATACATAGATACATAGATACATAGAAAATAGGTGCAGGAGTAGGCCATTCGGCCCTTCGAGCCTGCACCGCCATTCAATATGATCATGGCTGATCATCCAACTCAGTATCCCGTACCTGCCTTCTCTCCATACCCCCTGATCCCTTTAGCCACAAGGGCCACATCTAACTCCCTCTTAAATATAGCCAATGAACTGGCGTCAACTACCCTCTGTGGCAGAGAGTTCCAGAGATTCACCACTCTCTGTGTGAAAAAGTTTTTCCTCATCTCGGTCTTAAAGGATTTCCCCCTTATCCTTAAGCTGTGACCCCTTGTCCTGGACTTCCCGAACATCGGGAACAATCTTCCTGCATCTAGCCTGTCCAACCCCATAAGAATTTTGTACGTTTCTATAAGATCCCCTCTCAATCTCCTAAATTCTAGCGAGTATAAGCCAAGTCTATCCAGTCTTTCTTCATATGAAAGTCCTGACATCCCAGGAATCAGTCTGGTGAACCTTCTCTGCACTCCCTCTATGGCTATAATGTCCTTCCTCAGATTTGGAGACCAAAACTGTACGCAATACTCCAGGTGTGGTCTCACCAAGACCCTGTACAACTGCAGTAGAACCTCCCTGCTCCTATACTCAAATCCTCTTGCTATGAAGGCCAACATACCATTCGCTTTCTTCACTGCCTGCTGCACCTGCATGCCTACTTTCAATGACTGGTGTACCATGACACCCAGGTCTCGCTGCACCTCCCCATTTCCTAATCGGCCACCATTTAGATAATAGTCTGCCTTCCCGTTTTTGCCACCAAAGTGGATAACCTCACATTTATCCACATTATACTGCATCTGCCAAACATTTGCCCACTCACCCAGCCTATCCAAGTCACCCTGCAGTCTCCTACCATCCTCCTCACAGCTAACACTGCCCCCCAGCTTAGTGTCATCCGCAAACTTGGAGATGTTGCATTCAATTCCCTCGTCCAGATCATTAATATAAATTGTAAATAGCTGGGGTCCCAGCACTGAGCCTTGCGGTACCCCACTAGTCACTGCCTGCCATTGTGAAAAGGACCCGTTTACTCCTACTCTTTGCTTCCTGTTTGCCAGCCAGTTCTCTATCCACATCAATACTGAACCCCCAATACCGTGTGATTTAAGTTTGTATCCTAATCTCTTATGTGGTACCTTGTCGAAAGCCTTCTGAAAGTCCAGATACAACACATCCACTGGTTCTCCCCTATCCACTCTACTAGTTACATCCTCGAAAAATTCTATAAGATTCGTCAGACACGATTTACCTTTCGTAAATCCATGCTGACTTTGTCCAATGATTTCACCACTTTCCAAATGTGCTGCTATCCCATCTTTAATAACTGACTCTAGCAGTTTCCCCACTACCGATGTTAGACTAACTGGTCTGTAATTCCCCGTTTTCTCTCTCCCTCCCTTCTTAAAAAGTGGGGTTACGTTTGCTACCCTCCAATCCTCAGGAACTACTCCAGAATCTAAAGAATTTTGAGATCTAAATATGTTTAGGACATTTGTATGTGTGTTGATTAGTGTAGATGGGTGATGGGTGTCAAATGCTGGAGTAACTCAGCGGGTCAGGCACCATCTCTGGTTAAAATGGACGTGACGTTTTGGATTCGGATCCTTATTCAGACTAATTAGAGTGGGAGCAGGGGGAAGAGATATCTGGAAGCAAAACAACAGGACAAATTGGGGCTGGCAGCAGATGACTTTGGGCAAGGAGGTTCCCTGATGAACTGATTATTAGCTAGAGACAGGTGAGAGGCTAAGAGGTAGTTGTGAACTGTGGAACTGGTTAACAGACTTTTATTGGAGGGTGTGGGGGGAGGGGGGAGGGGGGGATGAGGAGAGGAAAAATTTGTAGAAGTTGCCTAAGATTGAATAATCCAATGTTCATACCATTGGGTTGTAAGCTACCCGAGTGGAATACGAGGTGCTGCTCCTCCAGTTTGTGTGGCCTTACTCTGGCTTGCGAGGAGGCCTGGACAGAGAGATCAGTGTGGGAATGGAAAGTATGGAAATTCCCGTACTGATCTTTCTATCCTGGGCTGCCTCCATTGCCAGAGCGAGGCCACATGCCAACTAGAGGAACAGCACCTTGTATTCCACTTGGGTAGTTTGCAAGCCAATGGTATGAACATTGATTTCTTCCATTTTAAGTAATTTCTACAACACTGACTGGCGGCATGGTGACGCAGCGGTAGAGTTGCGGCCTGACAGCGCTAGAGACCCGTGTTCGATCCCGACTATGGGTGCTGTCTGTACGCAGTTTGTACATTCTCCCCGTAACCGTGCGGGGTTTCTCCAAGACCTTCGGTTTCCTCCCACACTCGAGACGTACAGGTTTATAGGTTAATTGGCCTGGTATAAATGTTAACAATTGTCCGTAGTGTGTGTAGGGTAGTGTTAATGTGCCGGGGGGGGGGGGGGTTGGTGCGGACTCGGTGGGCCGAAGGGCCTGTTTCCAAACTATCTCTAAACTAAAGTAAACTAAACTCCCCTTCCCTCCCGCTACTAAAAGTCCGTTAACCAGCTCCACAATTTGCAACGATGTATCCATCTTGGCCTTGCAACTCTCTAGCCAACAACCAGACTATTGGAGAAATGCCTTGCCTGAGGTCAACCATTGCTGGCCCTGATTTGTCCTGGGGTTTTTTCCCTTCGCTTCCAGTTTTTCCCCTCACTCTCCCCTACTACAATCAGTATGAAGGGTCCCAACTTGAAATGTCATTTGTCCATTTTCTCCAGAGGTATTGCCTGACCCACTGAGTTACTCCAGCATTCTGTCTCTTTGGTATAAATCAGCATCTGCAGGTCCTTTTTATTACATAGTGTAAATGAGCAATTGGCATGGACAGGAAGGTCTAGTTTCTGTGCTACCCAAGTGATTGTGCCAACACTTGTAATGAGGACATGGACTATAAGTCAGCTTATCTAAAATCCAAGCTTAATAATTATTTTACCGGTAAGCTTTAGTCTTGCCACAAATTGAAGCATTTGCATGATTCACAATTTTTTTTTTTAATTGTACACAAAGAAATAATGGGCAGTACAATTTGAATGTTATCCTGCCATGTTTGTAAAAATTAAGTGCCATATTTTTGCAAGTTTATAATTCAAGGATGCAATAACTATGACAAGAACAAAGCACTTGCACAAACTTCCAACTAAAATCCATCAATGGCTGGAATAACTTGCACTTGAGGTTTTGGGTCACTTTCTGCAGGGAATTTGGAAACATTCCTTTAATGAAAGTAAGCAACGTAGTGCGGTATTGGATGGGTATGAAGTGTTATCTTGAAATGAAGCATAGACTAGCAGCTACGAGAGTGCATCCCTGCTCTTTAGTCCATGGGCATCATCGACATCTTGTAGAATGACTTGCTGTTGTGCTAAGATATTCAATCCAGTCATAAATTCTTGTTAGTGACAGGCACACTCCTGGTGGTTTAAAAGCAAAGCTTGAGTTAATCTTGATGTTAGAAGGATTGAAGGATAATAAGTTTGAGCTGAAGCATTTTATGAGCAGAAAAAATATCTTGTAAATGTGGATACCAGGACTAACAATGACTGGCAGGGATGGTCAACACTTGGATGGAATATTAGGTACCATTTCTGGTGTAATTCTGCTTTACATTTTATCTTTCTAATTGAGCTCTTTAGCCTACATTTACACAGAGCTTTGCTTATTGCTAGAAATTTTCTTCACTCTCTTGTGAATGCTCTTAGCTGTCTCCTTTTGCTCTGAATACAATGTTTTTGCATGTTTCAGGATCGCGTGTTCTGGGCTGATGTAGTAAATGCAGCCATTTATGGAGTTGACAAATATACTGGAGGAGATGTGGTGACTCTAGTTTCCAACCTTTATCAGCCTCAAGATGTCATTGTTTATCACCCATTAATGCAGCCAACTGGTAAGAAACCTGTCCCAGGTCCCTGACCATTTTACATTGCCTTTCATGGTACTAACTGGTACAAAATCTTTGGCACTGCTGTAGCAATATTGGGATTGACAAAGTGTTTGATTTTGAATGATCAATTCCAGAATGTTCATAGCAATAACCTCATATGGCTGAAGTATTATAAAAAAACTTGCTCCAAAGTTGTTATGAATTCTTCCTCAATGCAATCAAATATTGAATATTTGTTAGTCTATAAAATGGGGTATTGATATAATATGCATCCCTCCAGAGATGATGCTTATATTTCTAATCACAATTACTGACATTGAAATTTTCTTGCTCCCACAGGCAAAAATTGGTGCAATGAAAAACTGAAGAATGGAGGTTGTAAATACCTGTGCCTCCCTTCTCCACAGATTGATCAGCTCCCAAAATACACCTGCGTCTGTCCATCTGGAACGGATGTGGAAAATGAAAGGCAATGTAAAGCAGGTGAACTGGTTTGAAGTCAGCACAAAGAAACATAGAAAATAGTTGCAGGAGTAGGCCATTTGGCCCTTCGAGCCAGCACCGCCATTCAATGTGATCATGGCTGATCAGCAAACCCATTCCTGCTTTCTCCCCATATCCTTTGATTCCGTTAGCCCTAAAAGCTATATCTAACTTTGCACACTGCTGCAAAGGAGAAATTTAATGGAGGAAAGTTCTGTGGTGATTTCGGAAATTGGCACAAGATCAAAAGCTTTAGCTTAATTTTCATGAACGGAAATGTCATTAAAAGTAAATCAATGGATTACTGGCCCAGTGAGATTTAGAATGAACCAACCCAATTGAGTGGTTGCATTCTTAAAAATGAGATTGTGAGCTGAACATTCTCTATCATGCTTTTTCAGTTCTGAAATTATTCCAGGTTTCCTGCAAAGGAATTCAATATTCCAGCTTTAGTTGCATTCAGTTTAATTCGAACAGCTTTTGCATTGTTCAATAAACCTGCTTGATATTAAATAAGACTATCGGCGGTGCTCTTGGGTTAATGAATTGGGCAATGTGCTCTTGGTGGTACTCGAATGTTTGGATTTAATAATACTTCACAATGCATTCTCTATTGGGAAGATATTAATCTTTGACAAGGAAGACTTTATATGCTATCTTAAGTTTGCAAGTGCATTTAAAAAAAAAGACTTCCTATTACTCTGTAGCATTTGCTCAAGCATCCTTCAAGAGTATATTTTTAACTGTAAACTGAGGAAAATGAATGAAGTTACAAGTTCTTGATGGTTGGGGAAGATCAGATTAATTTTGTGGGAGAATGTATTGTGGAGGAGATGCAGAATGAATAGTGTAAAATGCTTACCAGACCTGTACCCCTTCCAGATTCCCTAGGAATAAAAGTTGTCCACGTTCTAGGCACCAGGAGAACTGCAGATGATAAAACCAGGTTCAACCTACTACATGAAGCTGGCATTGGGCAATAGCATGACTTGTTGACCACCATTGTTGGGATTGCTGCTGTCAACAGGATGGCCTTTTGCTCAATGTCATAATTTCAATGCAAATATTTCTGTAAATTCAAACTCTGCAGATGCAGCAAATCTCTGAATCTAAAGATCTGGCTTCAATAAACTAATTGAGAAAATTACCACTAGCTAAATTCTGCAAGTACTTGTTTTGGTTACTTTAAAGACTGCTTATAAAAAGCTGTGAACACTTAGTGAGGCTGTGTTACTGAAATTGAATATAATTGTAGACATCAAACTTGGAGATTTTGCAAGACCATTCTGATACTTGTAGGAACCTAACTGTAGATCAATGCGTAAACCCTACTTGTCAATATACTAGGCACTAATCTTGATAAATTAATGTGCAAGATCTGTTCTAAAAGTGGTTTTAACTGGGTCAAATTCTAGTGTCGAGCATAGTCAGCAGAGCTTTAAAATTGCTTTGTATTTTTCACTAGCAAATATTACCTGCCATGAGACTGATTTTCACTGTAATGATGGGCAGTGTGTACCTAGTAAATGGCAGTGTAATGGCAATTCTGACTGTGACGATGGATCAGACGAGGCCCCAGAAATCTGTCGTAAGTTTTTGATCTTATTTGTATTGTGTAAATGTTTCTCTTGGTAATCATTGAAATATTCACAAATTTATTGAAAGTTGTTAAAATATTTAATAAATTGTGTGTACTTTTAAACTACAGTTATTCTTTTACACAATCTTGGGGCAAAATATTGCATTTGAATTGGACCCTGTCCATGCGACTTTGTTTGATAAATGAATTACTGTAACTTTTTGCCTGGGTGAGTGGTGTATATATCTTCTGAAAACATTGCACAAGTTTTTGGATTGGAAGTATGGGTGCCTGCAGTAGTATAAAATTTGTATAGTGAACTTCTCTAATAGCAAGCAGGCAATAGTATATCTTGTCACACAAGGTTTAACTTGGATTTTTATTTTTTGCAAGAAATGAAGATTTAACTTTTATTGCTAAAAATACAACTATGGCCCAGATTTGGTTGGAATTAGAAATGATCAGTAACTGCTTGCATTGTTGGATGTAATCTTTCCTTGAAGTACGTATGTTTTTTGTACTTCTGGGAGAACCTGATACTGGCGATGTTTGGTCAACTATCTTCTGGATAAATCAGCAAGGTATTTAATATCAAAGCAAATGCTGAAACACTCAGCAAGTCAGGCAGCACCTGCAGAAAGAAATTGTTAATGATCCCTTGGATGGAACTAGTTTGTCTTTAACTGTACATATCTGGATATTGGCTCTGCTCTTTGTTTTAGATTTGAAAACCTGCCGGATGGATGAAGTCAGTTGTGGCAATGACTCCCTTCAGTGTATTCCTGTTGATTGGAAATGTGATGGTGAAAGAGACTGCAGTTCAGGCAGAGATGAAGAGAACTGTGGTAAGTTAAAAACCACTTACCTTAAGTCACTCTGACACTAACTAGAATTTTAGCTTACAAGTGCTCGTTAAAATCACTGGAGAGGAGAAAAATAATTAAACAAAATCTGAACACTTTGGGCTAATTAATGCATTCTGTTTTAAGGCATAAGATAGCAAATGTATATCATGGATACAAATTATACCAATGGTTTTGACAAAGTGGCACCCAAGCTGTATATTACTGCACCCAATTACCACATTAAATTGGTTTACTCTAATGCCTTTTGAAAGAATATCACCTGATGGATTAATGCATTAACTGAAAACAGTGCAGATTTGGCTGAAGTTAACATGGGTTGCAAAAATCTTCTGGCCAATTTGTACACATTAAAACAGAATGCATTAAAACGGGAAGAACAAGTTCAGGGATGTTTCTCCGCGCTCCCCGACCAAAATTGGAAAAGGACAGGTAGTTGGAAGATGAACCTTAATTCAGGGCTGTAGTTGAAACTAACTTATAGACAATAGACAATAGGTGCAGGAGTAGGCCATTCGGCCCTTCGAGCCAGCACCGCCATTCAATGTGATCATGGCTGATCATCCACAATCAGTATCCCGTTCCTACCTTATCCCCATATCCCCTGACTCTTTTTTTAAATAAGAGGAACAAATTATTTCAACATACTTGTTTTCAACATCTTGGACAATCTGGAAAGCAAACATGAATTAGGAACTGGAGTAAGGTACTCAGTCCCGCCAGCCTGCCTTGCCATAAGAACATGGCTGATCAGCTGTGCATTCGCAACTACTCACAAGAACCCTTCACTCATTTTGTCCTTTTCGATGATGAGTTTCAAAGACTTGTGACCCTCAAGTCACACCTCTTTCGCTTTGCATGGGTGACGCCTTGAATTTAAACACCAAACCATGTTTCCAGAAGAAATATATATTGTCCTCATTTGCCCTATAAATTGCCTTCAGGGTCTTGTTTTAATCATGTTGCCTCTATTCCACAGTTTGAGTCGGTCTAATCTTCCAAATATTAGTCTAATCTTCAGAGCTATTTCAGCCATCCTCATGGGACTATACAGGAGCATTCTCACAAAAGTACTCCACCCCCCTTAAAAGTATACCCTCCCCCTTAAAATAACACTTATCACTTTTCTTATTTACCTGATGTACCCACAGAGTACCTTTTTATTTTAATCAAAATCCCTCCATGCAAATTCTGCAGTCTTGCCATTTGAATAACGTGCTGCTTTTTGCATGCCAATATGGACAATTTTACATGTGGCCTTGTATTTTACCATACCTTTGCTCTCTCTCAACTAACCTATTTGCAAGTTGGGTAGAATCTGTGGATAAAATTTTTCTGGTGAATGATATATCTCTAGTGGGAATGCGAGTATGTTGAGTTCATTAGTGTGGAGAGTACAAAGGGATTTGTGATGGGGTCAAGACCATGGTTGTCTAGAATATATATATTTTGACTCCATTGAGTTCAGCTAATAAACACGAATAAAATAGGAACTGAGATGCAAACCGCAAATGCTGGCAACTTAATCAGAATACTGGAAGGAGCCCTGATCTTCAACTCGCTTTCCTACTAGTCAGAAGTTTAGTTTAGAAATACAGCGCAGAAACAGGCCCTTCGGCCCATCGGGTCCGCGCTGACCAGCGATCCCCGCACATTAACATTATCCTACACCCACTAGGGACAATTTTTACATTTACCAAGCCAATTAACCTACAAACTTGTACGTCTTTGGAGTGTGGTAGGAAACGGAAGATCTCGGAGATAACCCATGCAGATCACGGGGAGAACATACAAACTCCATACAGACAGCACCCATAGTCGGGATCGAACACTGGTCTCCGACGCTGCATATGCTGTAAGGCAACAACTCTACCGCTGCGCCACTGTGGCCTTTAGCATTTAGTAGACATGCCTTTTCCTTCAACTTTGGAAAAATTGGGGCTTGCCATGCAACACTTTTGATATTTTGTCAACTAGAAAGACTTGTTTGTCTTTCCTGTTAACCAGGTGATCTTTTATCCAAGCCGATTGGACTGATCTCAAATTTCAGATTGAATACCATCAAAATTTAGAGGAAAGACCTATCAACAATACACTAAGTTTGCATCCATTATCTTGTTTCAGGCCACCTTGCATGCAGTCGAAAAGAATTTACCTGCTCCAGTGGAAAATGTGTTTCCATACTATTTGTCTGCAATGGTGAAGATGATTGTGGTGATGGAAGTGATGAAAGAGGCTGTGTTCCATCTCGTTGTGGCCCACATGAGTTTCAGTGCAATAGTTCTGAATGTATTCCCTCGAGTTGGGTATGTGATACCAATGCTGACTGCAATGACCACTCTGATGAATCGCCTGAATACTGTGGTTATTTCGCCCTTCCCCCTGTGACGTGTCCTCCTGGTGAATTTTGGTGTGACTCTGGTGAATGCATTCACAGTAAGTGGCACTGTGATGGTGATACAGACTGCAAAGATGGAAGTGATGAAATCCACTGTGGTAAGTAGCTCTATTATGCCATGTATTGGTCCAAATCGGTTGTGGAAGGAAGTAGTAATTTTAGCTCCCCTGCTGATAATAATATGGTGAAAGATGTGTAATTGATGTTATATTTAGAGCAGTACTGGAGAAAACGAGTCCATGTCAGTTCTAATGCCTCTGTCCCACTTAGGAAACCTGAACGGAAACCTCTGGAGACTTTGCGCCCCACCCAAGGTTTCCGTGCGGTTCCCGGAGGTTTTTGTCAGTCTCCCTAAAGGTGGTTGCAGGTAGTGGAAGGTAAGACCTTTTTTTCACCCAGTTTTATTCCACCAGGGAGGTCTTACCTTCCACTACCTGCAACCACCTTCAACTAGCATCTATTTTCTATCTTTTGGAAAACTAGTGGCCACACCAAGTTTAATGAGCACCAGAATTTTAGCTTATCTGGAGTTAATGATCTCTGTCCCCAGGGAGGTAAAAGCTAAATGAATTTTGAGATCTTGATTTTTCAAATAAAGGTTTATGGGGAACTGTCACAGAAATTGAGGCCAGCATGATCATATTGAATGGCGGGCAGGCTTGAAGTAATGTAGCCTACCTGCTATTTTGTTCTTGTATCAGTTCGACTTTAAGCAACAAAGTTGGCCTCCAGCACAAAACTAGGATCTGAATCATCGTTGGATCTATTGGAACTAAACTGTTTCAGTTAGCTATGAAATTGCAACAAATTAGTACCTAACATTGCCTTGCATAGGATGATCTTGCAAATGCTCCATTTGGTTTCAGCCCCGCTAACATGTGGACCAGATGATTTCAGCTGTGGTACTGGTGGCTGTGTACCTGGAAGTAAAATGTGTGATGGCTTTAAAGACTGTATTGATGGCAGTGATGAAGCCAACTGCAAGAGTGGTAGGTTGCTAATGCACTAAAATAACAGCTATTGGGTCTAGTGATATCTTAAAACTGAATAATATCTTCTGCAATTAGATTGCACAGGCCCAAATGACTTCAGATGTCAAAGTGGAGAATGCATTGATATGTCTCGAGTTTGTAATAAACATCAAGATTGCAGGGACTGGAGTGATGAACCTCCTAAAGGATGTAGTAAGTATTACATCTGATTTGGAATGAAATTTCTGTTTTTAGAGTTGCCAAGTGATTTTACTCAAACTAGGTCATCTTTACATGCAAGTGCTGTTGGGTTAAGATTTCCATTGAAGCTAAAATTAACATGCAGTAAATTATATTCTAAGCAGCAGGCTTTCTCTAAATATTCCACATTAAGTTGCAGGCAGTTGTATTCCAGCCTCCAATTGTTGGCATTCATTTTGTATCTGTACCCAGAATAAATTAAAGATGTTTGAGATTGCTGCTTTTGCCAGCATTACCTTTTGAGCTCGGTTTTGAACTATTTGAACAAGGTTAATTGGAACAGAAGTTCTAGAATCCTATTCAACTCGACCTGTCACAATAAATGTTGGGTGTTCTTGTATTGAAGCTCTTGTTGCATAAAAACACTTCTGTCAGGCTGCTCATAGACTGCAACTTTATGTTCAACACCATTCTCTCCTCCATACTTGTTATCAAGCCCAGGGAATTGGGGCTCAACGTATCCCTTTGCACCTGGATCCTCTATTTCCTTAACAGCAGTGCACAATTAGTGTGATTTGGCCACATTTCCTCATCGATAACCATGAGCACAGGGGTATCTAAAGGCTGTGTACTCAACCCCCTGGTCTACTTGCTCTATACCCGTGACTGTAGCCAGACAGTTCCAACTCCATCTTTAAATTCACCAATCACTACACCACTGTTGTTGGACTAATTACAGATGATGATGAATCTGAGTATAGGAGGGAGATTGATTGTCTGGTTAGAGAACAACGACCTTGCTCTCAATGTCGGTAAAACCAAAGAAATCTGAGGATTTACAAACCTGACTTCATCAACAGGTCAATGGTGGAGAGTCACCAACTTCAAGTTCCTGAGTGTGCATACATCTGTTCTGGACCCAACACATTGATGCACACAAAGCTCACCAATGCCTCAACTTCCTTAGATTGAAAAGATTTGGTATGTCAACAAACACTCTTGAACTTCTACAGGTGTTGTTAGTGAGGCTATTGACTGATTGCGTCATGGCCTCGTTCGGCAACATAAATGCCCAGGAATGAAGGAGATCACAAAAAAGTGGTGAACTCTGCCCAGACCATCATGGGTACTGACCTCCCCACTTTCAAAGGAATCTATAATAGGTGATGACTCCAAGGCAACCAGCATCATCAAGGACCGACACCACCCTAGCCATGTTCTCATTTTGTTCCTACCATTGAGAAGAAGGGATAGGAGCCTGAAAACTAATGTCCAGGAACAGCTTCTTCCCGACAACCACTGGGCTAATGAACACACTACAAACTCCAACTAAACTATAAACTGCCATGAATGCATTATGACTTTGGGTTTTGATTTTACACCATATTGTTTTTAATACACTTTTTGTTTACCTACTGAGTATTGTTTACAAACCTGTTGTGCTGCAGCAAATAAGAATGTAATTGTTCTGTTCCAGGACAAATAACAATAAAACACTCTTGACTGCATGCTGTAATTCTTGGGGGCTTTTAAACTATAGATTCTCCATATTTTAATCTGAATATGATTAAAAATGAAAAATGTGAAATCCAAAATCTATTGAATCCACAAAACATGTATGCATAAATACTTTCTGCCCAATTTTTGTTGCAAAATGCCTATCCCAATTATTGGTCTCTGCATCAATGCCAGATGGAAAGTTGCTTATATTTGCAAACCTTTTGGACCCCCTATCAAATCCAGTTAAAAATCTTTTTTTATTGCTCTGGTTGGAGGTTGCACTAATGAAGACCTTTTGCATGTCAGAACAAAATGACTTTTTGGGGTAAATAAATGGTTTTACACTAAGGTATTGTAATGGGATTTAAACTTAGTAACTTTTCGTGTAACTGCTCTAACTTAAACATTAAGTTTGTTCTTTCTGCTATTAACGTAATGACAAATTGTTCTATTCTGATCTGAGGTGGATGGAAATCCAATATTTTGACTGATTCAAAATTTGAATTTGTAATACTGCATTTCAATCAGTTGTCTGATTGCAGGATAATGATGAATTCAACCTTTCTATAGCACAGCAACTCATTTCATTTGGTATGTCATTCATCTTTAAGCATCAACTTCCACATCGGTGCAATGATTTACTGCAGCAAATTGAGTCTTAATAACGAAAGAAAAGGTTCTTGTGCACCTTGAAGGAAAAGGGTAGCATCTGGAAGTTTACTATTTCTAGTCCTATTTCCTTATTTGAAAATTTGCACTTTCATGCTCCCTAGGTCAAACTCCTATCCAGTAACAAGAGCAGAGTAATTTGAGGAAGGACAGTCTTGTTATTGAGGGAGTGCAGCATAGGTTCATAAGGTTAATTCCCAGGATGGCGGGACTGTCATATGATGAAAGAATGGAGCAGCTTGTATTCACTGGAATTTAGAAGGATGAGGGGGGATCTTGTAGAAACAAATAAAATTATTAAGGGATTGAACAGGCTAGATGCAGGAAACATGTTCCCGATGTTGGGGGAGTCCAGAACCAGGGGCCACAGTTTAAGAATAAAGGGTGGGATATTTAGAACTGAGATGAGGAAACACTTATTCACACAGAGTTGTGAATTGGTGGAATTCTCTGCCTCAGAAGGCAGTGGAGGCCGATTCACTGGATGCATTCAAAAGAGAGTTAGATAGAGCTCTTAGGGCTTGCGGAATCAAGGGGTATGGGGAGAAGGCAGGAACGGGGTACTGATTGTGGATGATCAGCCCTGATCACATTGAATGGCAGTGCTGGCTCGAAGGGCCGAATGGTCTACTCCTGCACCTATTGTCTATATGTTACGGAGGATGGTTTGAGATAGTTTACTGCAGGCACTAACTTGGGCAATTTGCAAATGGTGGCCTAGCCAGGAGTTGCCAAATTGAATTATTTAAATATGACTCGTCATTAAACAACAGACTATCCCAGAGTAGTTTGCATTTTGCCTGGATTATCAGAATTTCCCACCAGTTTTGAGGGACTGGTATAAATGCACATTGCATCAGGAAGAGCAAGTGAGCAATTACCTGACTTTATTGTTTCTGCAGATGTAAATGAATGTTTAATGAACAATGGAGGTTGTTCTCATACCTGCATAGATCTCTTCATTGGGTACAAATGTGGATGCCCTGTGGGCTTGAGACTGTTTGCAAGGGACTGCATAGGTAAGTTGTTTGTGAACATGCTTTTACAAAATGTCAACGTCTAAAAAGAATCGAGTCAAACGATGTTTATCTACCTTCAGACATTGATGAATGTCAAACTCCTGCAACATGCAGTCAAATTTGCATTAATTTGGAAGGAAGTTACAAATGTGAATGTCATCAAGGATATCGAATGGATCCAGCTACTGGGATTTGCAAAGCAGTTGGTAAGTGCAACTTGAACTGATATAGGTAGCTTCAAATCCTGAAACTGGCCTTGATCAACATCAGTTAATTTGTTGTTTTAATTTGTTTCTAGCTATGGATATTTGTCCATATTTGGGCAACATACTATTTGAACAATTTAAGTATTTGATGCAATTTAGGTGCGGGAGGAAGCCTTGTAATACAAAGTTCCATGGGGCACTGTTTCCATCCACTGGAATGATTGTTTGTAGTAGTTGATTCATTTTAACCCTTTTTCTTGAATTGGACAAATGTATTGATCTTCAGGGAAGTCAAAATAAGCAGAT